>JAYESA010000015.1:11480180-11542680 GCA_036927795.1 Iris macrosiphon
TTAGAGGTGTACTTGCTCCAATCCTGACTGGATATATTTTTTAGAGGATCTGAAAGATTGGTGTCCGACGTTTTATGGACCTCAGCCTGTCGATGGTGCAGACAGGGACCCTCTAGTTCAGGAGTGATTTTCGAGTTGATAGCCGGGATCATTAGGACCTCAGTTGTTGTTTTTATTAGCTTTTGGTACCGGATTTGTCCCCGATTTTGGATTGAGACCTTGTATTATATTTGATTCAGGATGTTGTTGTATTATTATTATTGTTGTTGTTGTTTTAGTAGCAGTTGTTTAGACTTTGTAGTTGTTAGACTTCTTTGTTTTCTTGTCGTGCTTAGATTCGTGATTGAGTACTTGTGTTATCTTTATCATATTGCTCCTCCATTTGGAGTTGAGATGTTGACTGGTTCTTATATTGTTGTGTGAGATTGTTAGCTAGATAGTAGACCTAGACAGTGTTCTACCGTCGATGCTGCGGCGTAGGCTGGACGTACCCACGACTTATGCCCGATTTTCTGGGTGCGGGTCGTGACAGCTCCGTCAGAGATGCGTGGTCAGATGACCCTTATATTATATATCTACATGAGGCATATGACGTTCAAAAGACGTTATACTTTTTAGGCTCCTAATTCTCCGAGAGAATCATGCCAATCATATTTTAGCCAGATAGTCCACGTGTTGGAAAGTTGTTCTCAAAGTGCATTCACATAGACGGTTAGACGACCCTTCGATGTTTACTTTTAGTACTTTATTGGCATGCTTCTATGTATCTTGTTACGTTCCTCTGAGGACCTAGTCCACTTTCAGGTGTAAACGGGCATAACTATCCACAGGAGTACGGACCCGGACCTGACGCTTCGTACCAGATTGAGGAGGTCTTACCTTTCGAGTACCCCTGATTCTTCGCAGCGGATGTATATTTTAGTTGCTATTATTTTATTGACATTTATCTTATATTAGAGTTTTGATCTCTTCTCTCATTTAGTTTTTAGGATAGTCGATTGGCAGTAGATTTGTTTCCACCCGACTATCATTTTTTGGTACTTCATATTTGAGATTCAGTTATTTATTTCCTATTTCTTTAATTATGTTGTGGATGAGATATAGATTGCGTGTGACTTGTGTCAACAGTATATTACCACTTGTGGATTTGATATTCATATACAACGTACGTATGTGTTACGATCTTCCAACATATTGGAGTTATCGTATACATATGGCTGGAATGTTATGTATTCCTGGTCCTACGTATTCTGGCACTGGGACGTGACATATAGACCCGGTTTAGGATCCACATGTAGACTGGATACCTGGTTTGGTTCATCTTAGTTGAACTCATGGCTAAACCATCCCCCTCTCCCTGTATATATATAAGTGTTTTCTCTCTCCTCCTTCATTCTTTATTTCACTCTTTCCACTTTCTTCTTTCTCCTTTTTTTGCTTCATTTCCTCAAACCCTAACCCTAGAAGTGAAAGTTGTTACCACTTGGACCGTGAGAGGTAGAGGCTAAGAAGTCACTCCAGGCAAGTACATCTTGCTCAATGGTGAAGACATAGATTTTTGAATTTTTGAATACATGCGTTAATTAAAATGTGTTTGATAGAAAGGTTCGCCTTGATGTTCTCATCTAGTTTAGTTTTTTGAATTTTGGGTTTTGATGGATGATTTAGAGTAGATCTGAGTTTCAAGATTTGGGTTTATGGGTTCACTTTTGTTTTCCCGGGGATTAATCTTCAAAAACTTTGTGTTTTACAAAACCACTTAGCTCATAGTGTAGAGTGCCATATTTTATATAACTTTGCTTTTGGTCGTGCTTGATTTTGAGTCCAACTAAGTTCAGTGCTGAAACTTGATATAATACGTATATCAAAATGGCTAACTGGAGAAGAAGAACAGTGCTCTGTGAAGAGTATGCAAGAGAACCCCTTTGGCGTAGAAATACGTATGTTTTACTTTGGACGCATTGGTGTGTTGTTCCAACCCTTTGTGCATACTAATCATACTACACTCAATTTTCTAAAAAAAAGTGCGTTAGTCATACTCCTTGAGTTAGTGGTGCACTTTCAAGGGAAAACCCAACTTGGCGCACTTTGGTGCATATTCAATCAAAGTTCTCATTGGAAAACCAAGAGAAAGTGCGCCACAGTCAGTTAGCGCACTTTCTTCGTATTTGGAAATCTGGCGCACTTTCCATATGTTTCGTCACCCGACGCACTTTTCTTACGTTTGGTAGCTCGCACACTTTCTTTCCTCTTTGTTTCCTTAGGGACAAAGTTTTGGTTGGTTTCTCATTTTTTGTTATTTTGATTTGTGTGCTCCTCGACTGAAGAATTTCTCAGCTGTCAAGCTTTAACATCAGATTGTGTGTTTTGCCTTTTAGCTAGCTTGCGCACTTTCTTTGAAGCGTGTCTTATTCTTGCCCACTCACCTTTGTTAAATGTGTCATGTTGGTTAACTTGACAAAGTGTGCCAACCTTGTTTATGTTAGTTTGTGTGCCTGGTTTTATTACGTGTTCCTTCCATTTTTGCTTGGGATGTTTTTTTGTGTATTATATAGTTGGATGTTATGCTCTTACAATTTAACACATATTCTGACCCACAAGACACCGTAGAAATTATTGTGTATGATAAACCTATTGTATTTGGCATCGGGCAATCGAGTGTGAGTATTGCCCAATGTATCGCGTGTAGCGGATACGATAAGTTCGCCAGTGATAACTCGTGAATAGCTCATACTCGTAACTCGTCATTCTAGGAAGTTCTTGAGTGTCAACATTGGGAGGAAAGAAGATTGTGCTACCGGCTACCTCAATCTCCAAGGGCCCCATGCAGCATGGACCAACCCTGCTAGGCAAGGGCCCCAAGATTGACCAATTTTATGCATGACATGGTACATACAAGACCTTTTGATGTACCGTGGTAGTTATATGATTTGTTGCATAATGTGGTTACAAGATCTGTGATGTGCTGTGGCACTACAAATTATTGTTATTGAGCCATAGTTCATAACATTATATATTTTAGTATATGTATTCAGTATATATTCTAGTTATGTTTTAGTTACAGTTTATGTTAGAAGATAATTTACAGATAAGTTATGTTTATCAAAACCAGTTTAGACCTAAATTATGTTGTGTGATGCTATCAGTTATCTGCTTTAGTTCTTTATTCATCATTGTTTGTGATGTGCACTACAAGTACTAGACAAGCATATCCTTGGCCATCCGGGTTGACTGCAGTGCCGGTGGTAGCAATATTCTTCAAACATGCATTTGTTATTAACTAGGTATGTGATAACCCTATCTAGTTAATTATAGCAAGTCGTAGCATGTTTGGCCGTGATATGAATGTTTATATTTTTCATCTAGCTCGCCCTGTTATTTTTTTTTCCGGTACGTGGTTAGAGTGCAAAGTTTTGCTCAGGTGAAGGTCTGCAACCCCGGTCCTTGTTTGGTTTACGGGTTGTGGTCCTGATCCAGAGTAGATCATATGTCCTTTTGTCGTTCATCGCCTTATCTTTCTTTATAATCAGTTTTTTATCAGTGCATCAGTCTTTAAGGTTATTTTATCGAGACAAGTACATTGGTACCGTACAAAGCTCGACCCGTATTTATTTAGTTATTCGTTTGTCTCTTATTTATGCTGATTATGGTTTTGGTTAACACCTTGAACGTCTTTGTGGTACTTGTTGCTTGGGGTTCTGACCCCACTGGTTTTACTTGGCCAGATTTACCCGAGGAGACACAGGATCCACCGTACTTCCAGCAAGATAGCTCGCACTCGTAGGACTGCGGTCGAAACTCGAAGTGGGTTTTCTTTTTCCACCCCTCATTTTGATTTCTCAATCTGTGGTGTTAGCAAGGGGCAGTTATCTCCTTATATTTTTGAGACTATGGTCAACATGATATATATATATATATATATATATATATATATATATATATATATATATATATATATATATATATATATATATATATATATATATATATATTAGACCATGGCTGGTATATTTGATCATGTATAATTATACTCTGGTAGTGCAGTATTTTGTATTCACTAGCTTCATGATCATATGTGGTATGTATTTTGGGTCGCCTCTTTACATTCATATATGACATACTCTTGAAATTGTAGATTGATGGATTAAGATACTAGGATTTATCGATTTTAGGACTAACGTCATAGCATGATAGAGTCCACACATTTGTCTTCTTGACAACCTTAGCACATTGTGGCTTACTTCGGTATTCTGCAATGTGTGGATGGCCATGTCAGTCCTTGTATTTACACAGTCTTCTGGGAGCGGGACGTGACAAGGTTTTAGTGGTGGCTCATGCAGGTCTATTTTTCAAACTTGTGGGGGGGGGGACTCATCTTGTTAGAATCTTAACCATTTTTTTATCTTCGATTGAACTCCACATGAACCTGCACTTTTCTGTTTCCCTTGAATTGAAAACTTGCTTGACATGATTGTTCTATTTCTGTCCTTTATTGTTTGCCTTGTGTCATTATCCTTCAGGGACACCCCACCTGCTCCTCCTTCTGAGGGTTCTGATGCACCGTTAGCCAATCCAGTAATAGGCCAAGATCAGGCCTCGCCATTGAACCAAGGACAAGCGTCAGTAGCTCTCCATCAGCCGGCTCCGCCAGTTACTCAAGTCTAATCAACACAGTTAGTTACACCAATCTTACCGGGATGGTCAGTCCAGTCTGCTCCACCGTTCATACCAGCTCAGCCAGCCCAGCTAGTCCAGTCAACCCAGACAATACTACCAGTTCTTCCAGTAAAATTAGGGCAGGCAGGCATGCATGCCATGTTAGGGATGATCCAAGCCATGATGATGGTACAACAGCAATAACAACTCCAACTCCAACAACAAGTGATCCAGCTTTGCCAACAATTTTAGCAAGGACAGAAACAAACCAACATGACTCTTTGCCAGGAGTTAAAGTAGCGCTCGAGACCAGTGGGCATCATAGTCTCAACTCGGCACCCAACATCAATTGCTTGTGTCTAACTAAGTTTCTAGGCACTGAGGATACAGTTTCAACAAATTCTTGGATCCAGGATTTTGAGGCCATCCTGGATGCGACTAAGACTCCCGAGGATGAGAAGATAGCAGTTGTAAAGCTACAGTTAACAAATCTTGCTCGAGATTGGTAGGGAGCACAAGAAATGGCACTTCTGAAGCCCATTGACTGGCAGACGTTCAAGGAGCGCTTCCAGGAGAATTATTTCCACACAATCGCCAGGTTCCAGCTCTAGCAGCAGTTCATCAACCTCCGTCAGCAGACGAGATCAGTTGACCAGTATGCGGCCGAGTTTTGCTGACTTAGACGATTTGATCCTAATATGTTAGCTTCCGAGGAGGATCGAGCCAAAAGATTCGAGCAGGATTTGTATTTTGAGATTCAGCGGTTTATGGTGGGTCACGATTATACACCTATGATGCACTACTTAGGGCAGCTAGGTCCCAAGAACTTGTCGGCTAGAGATAATTAGCAAGGACTGGAGGCCAAAAGAGGACCCACTCATCCATAAGAGGCATTAGTATTCAGTCGTCACCTCCAACATCAGCAGTCAGAGATCCTTGTCCGCCTATACCTCCATCCCCGACTATAACCTCGGTTCAATCCACCAGGCAGTGTAAACCTCCTTAACCAAATTTTAGGTATACTTGGTGTAGCAAGAGAATAGGGTTAATTTAGATTCAAATATGGTTAGAAAATAGGGTTTAATAAAAAATATATTTATATTTGTAACATTAGGTGCACCTTACCGTTGCTACAATATTTGAAGCACAACCCTAGTCTTTACCTTCCAACAAATTTTTGTACCCTTGAGCTAGACGAGCCAGTCTTCCATTCCAACCTTTGTGTGACTCATAATTAAACTCTTTTGTGCTTTATTTTAATCACACAACATTCGTCATAATTATCTAAATTCAATCCTAGACTTTGTATCTATGTCCGTTCCAATCAAAATTGGAGATACAATCTTGACCCGTTTCTTGTAACCCAATATTTGATGATAATCTACTCTGAGTCTCTTACGTCCATGACACTTGTGTCACCCCCAATTTAGATCTCGTACACTTCTAATTTATTTAAGAACACCTATGACACATTTTTTTATTTAAATTGGGGCAACCGACTCAACCTAGCCCAAAACTTGACCAAACACCAACCCAAATCCACACTCACACCTTCATGAGGCTCATACAAAACACCACACACCCTCCCACATCCTAAAAAAAAATACCAAACACCCTTTTTCCCATATCAAATTCTTATTTTTTTCCCTCATTTGTAAATGCCCAAACAATTAGGGACCTAAATACAAATGTAATACAATGTGGCAACCTCCTATTGGAGCAAACCAAAAGGAGACAACCCATATGGCATGCCTTGACCAGTCATAACACCTTCTTTCTCCATTTGCATGGTACTATGCAACTCTATCCACTTACGATAAATCCTAGCCTTCCATTTAAACTCCCATCAATCTCCACCACCCATCACATTCATGGAAACACACACACACACACACACACACACACACACATACAACCCCCTACAGTCGGCCCTAATCCCCACATCCTCCCCCATCATTTATTACTACCCTCTCTCTCTCTCTCTCCTCTTTTCCCTCACAGCCGAAACCCACCCCCTTCTTCTTCTTCTTCTTCTTCTCCTTTGAACCCTAAAAACTATCACCACTACTGTCATAAAAACAGCCACCACCATCTCGACCCATTCCTTCACCTTCACCTTCACCAACAACAATTACCCTCACCTCCACCACCACGGCCACTGCCTACACCATCACATCCGCCACTGTCATCACCACGATCACCACCACAGTAGACCACCACCATCACCATCACTTTCACACCCACAACAGCCCACCACTATCACCATCACCCTTAAACACCACAGGACCACCCCCTTCCTCCTCGACCTTCACCTCCACCACCGGACCGCCATTGCCATCACCCACAACACCATAATCACCACGACCTTCACAACCATTGTCATCACCAGCACCACCCCCATCTCCACCTCCTTCCTCCCTGTCCCAACTACCCACAGCAGCAACACCACCATCACCTTCACCAACACCATGACCTCCACCACCATTGACTGCACCACCACCATCAACATACATTCACCGACACCGCAACACCACTGCGTCTAACCACCATACTGCCACCAACATTACCATCACCCCTCTCCTCCTCCTTCCTTGTTGTCGAGCACAGCACATCAACACCATCACCACCACTTCACACCACCACCACCACCCTCAACCACCACGACCACCACCACGACCATTACCATCACCTCTCCCCTCCTCCTTCCTTGACCTACTGCTGATACTGCTTAAACTGTTGTTGTCTTGTTTGCTGCTATTGTGGCTTGCATTACTGCAACTCCTCTTCTTGTTCTCCGTCATCCTCCCATGCTCGAGAGTCCCCCAACCCGTGAAGAAGAAGATACTGCACAGTAGTTGCATCCGCATCCGCACCAAGCCAGACATCTGTGTCTGGGACATTGACTCAGTATAATTTTATCCCTACTTGTTTCTTCGTATATGCTATATTATTATTTCACGTATTTATTATTTACTCGGTTTATTTCAAGTTTTATATGGATACATCTTTGGAAGCGTCAAAAGTAGAGTGGACTAGAGCCTAGCAACAAGTTAGAGCCGCAGCCCCAAGGCGTGCGCGTACCGAAGTTAGAGCCTCGCAACAAAACCCACAACAAGTTAGAGCCGCAGCCCCTAGGCGTGCGCATACCGAAGGATTCGGCCACCTAGAGCAGTTGTTAGCCACAGGCGTTACGATTATTGGTAAAAATTTTAAATTTCTCTTAGTTTGTTTTGTTCTTGGGTTCTTGTCAGATGAACTTGTATTTCGTTCCGCTAGAGTGCAACAATCGTCTCAATTCTTTTATCGAGCAAAGACGAGTTTCTCATCTTGCTCTTCTGCCTCCATATCTTGTGGTACGTGATGTTTATCATATGTCCTGACTGCTAAGGTATGTCCTGGATTAGTGTCATAATCTCGATATAATCGTTGGTACCAACTTACCTCAAGGCTTGGCTCTTGTCCATTTGATGAGTCGGCATAGAAAAGCGAGGACGAATTCCTATTTGACTGACTTAGGGATATATGTATCCATATGCCTCTATTTTCCTGTGTGTGATTGAGTGCAATTATTTAATTTCTGCAGTTATTTCTTCTATTCTTGTTATTTGCTTTATGTGATTCATTTTCTGATAAGTTATCTGTGATTTCCTGAGCCTTCTAGCATGTTTTTCAGCTCGACTAGCCTTAGTAAAATTCCGAGGACAAAATTTTTCTAAGGAGGGTAGAGATGTCACACATGTTTCCTGCATATTTCTTAAATTTCTTATATTTTAATTTAGTTTTCTAATAATGTATTTCTGTTGTATTTGCATGGTGCTTCCTATCATTTGTAATTATTTCTGTTGAGAGAGGCTACTTGTGCCACGTCCCGATCTCCCGCAGGATCGGCCATCCCCACTAGGCGCGAATCACCGTGCCGGTGCTCCCATAGAACGATCGTGTCCATCAGGACATGATGCTGTACAAGCACAAGATGCACCCATGCAAGGCCATGAATCTGAATAGACGAAGAAATAGCTAAGCCACAGAGTCGCACAGATAGTCCGTATACAACAGAATAAGAAACGAACAGGCAATCGGTAACAAGTTCACAGATTCATTATAGCATAAGCATTGAATAACACAAGTATAGAAGTAAATACAAGCACTTTATTGATATTAAATCAGTGTTACAAGCGCCGCTAGGTCGAGATTATAAGTCGCTCAAGTCCTTTCTCTCGAAATAATAAAGGCGTGCCAAGTGGCTTACAACATTAAATAATTCATAAACGATGTTCCAATATTATGTCATGTATATGTGCTTCGGCTCCGGACGTAATGCTCCAAGGCTCCAGAGCAGACTCCATGACTTAGCATGCACGAAGGATTTTTGGCACCGAACGAGGTTCTCCCGCACCCTGCAAGCAATCTAGTGGGTTATTAGTACATGAATGCACTGGTGTTGAGGTTTCTCTCCCACTCGACAAATCTAAATACGTTATATAGGTTCCGTGTACCTTCTATTAAGTTGCCTTTCTAGTCTTACCTTAGGATCAGTTTTATGGCATAATGAAAAGCTTAACTCATGTGGCAGTGTGCCGTGCGATATAAGAGTAACACGGCGAGACTTACTAACTTACCATTCGTCCTTCCCTGTCCAATGTTAAAACCAAATTAAATCAAGCACGAATATATATAAGGATAAAATTTAAGGACTCGCATAAGCAAACACAAGTATCACGAATGGGGTTCTAACTCAAGTGCACGAGTTACACAGATTACGCAGATGCGTTATACTCAGATGGGTTAAAATAGATTGCACAGGTGTTCAAATATGTACATATGTCTTATACTCATAATCGTTTAGGTGTTCCAGATTAGAAGATGTGATGCAATGACTCGTACGCGGATTACTGCTATGTGAGGATGACTTAATCTATATGAACATGAGTTGTTGGCATAGCCATAAAGGACGAGTTATAGTCTCGGGGTGATATTAGATGCGTGGGGTAAGAATTATTGTATGCCATCTTCGCCCGGGACGGGAATGGGGTGCAACGCCAGGGTCAAGGGCGTTCACTCAATGTAAGAAACATGGGGCATTATACTCCATCTGCCCACAAACATGTGACTATCAGTCTTAGAGCGAGATTGGAGCGAGGAACACGAAATGCTACATGCCATCCTGCTCGCGCATGATTAAGACTGTGAGAGATTCTGTCCGGATCGGATGGACCCTGGTGCCCTGTAAACCCCCTCGACCAGATTCCAGTATTTTAGGAATATTTTTCATAATTTAGTATTTTTTGCAATATTTTAATTTATTTTGCTTACATATCCTATTGACTTGTGCACCTGTCCATCACCAAATTATTTGGAGCTTTACCTTGACTGTTATCCCCGAACAAAGTTCCCATACCTCTCCTAGACATGCCAGTCTACTATCCTGTACTTTGTACAACTCCCAGATACTCAGTTTTGAGCCTCGTATGAGACGCACAAATCTTGTTGCAAACGTCCGTATTTAATTCCTATTTTAATTCCCAGATCTGTACCCATCCCTGTTCCAATAGAGATTTGAGGCCCAACATGCACCCGTTTTGCCCAGACAAAAATACGTTATTTTTCTACACTGAGTATACTACATTTAGTGTATTGATACCGCATTAAAATTATGGCCCTACCTGCCTCTAAATAATTAGAACACCGTGCGCAGTATTTATTAATTAATTAAATACGATGGCCCGTATCACCCCAAAACCAGGCCCAGTCCCTGCCCAGACTCACCCCCACCCCCCAGGACCCTCACACAGCTTTTTCGTTCAATCTTGTGGATTTTAGTATTTTCAGGAATCGGGTGTTTTTCCCAGACAATTTCGTAATTGTGCAATTTCCCAAAATAGGATCTCTGCGCAATTTATGAAATTTTAGGGACCTTTCTGCAAATTACAGTACGAGGTGTCACCCCCTCATTGGCCGGTGAACCTACACCGTCCATTTGGAGACGGGACCCACCCGAAAATATCCCGAAAATATCCTGAAAATATCTACAAAATATCTTGTAAAATATCTCTAGATATTTTACTTTTTTAAATAATAAAATTTTTATAAAAGAAAACAAAAGAAAAAGAAATAAAAATAAAAACCTAAACCTAACCCAGCCGCAGCCCCCCCCCCCCGACGCTGGCTACCCCCCCCCCCCCCCGCGCCGGAGTAGCCCCCCCCCCCCCCCCCCCCGCGGCGAGCCACTCCCCGCCCGCGGCGAGCCCCCCCACCCCACCAGCCTCGATCTTCTTCTTCACCCTCTCCACTTCCCCCTCCTTCCCTGACCCCGACCTCCGCCTCCCCCCCCCCCACGGCAAGCCCCCCCCCCCCCCCCCCCCCCCCCCGTCGGAGAACTCCACCCCCCTTTCGCCTCTGGCCCGCCACCACCGCCCGCCACCATCTCCTTCTCCTCCTCTTCTCCTCCACTCCGGCTGCCACCACCACCCTCCATCACCAGCATCGACTCCTCCTCCTCCTCCTCCTCCCTCTCTCTCGGCCTCGACCTCCCCCTCCTCCCCGAGCTCCACCCGACTCCCCAGCTCCTCCACCACCCTCCACCACCAGCACCAACACCAACCCAGCTCCTCCGCGCCCGACCGGAGCCGATCCCCCTCCGCCTGAGCCGCTGTGCTCGACGCCACCCCCCGCCTCTGCACCTCATGACCCGCCGACTCCACTCCCTGAGATCCGCCCGCCACCTCCACGAGCAGCCTCTCCCTCCCTACTCCACTCGACCTCGCCGGAGATGAGCAGCGGCCACCCCGGCTCGACATAGCAAGTCTTCCCTCTCCCAGACCTCGTCGACTACCAGCCACCTCGCCGTGCCCCGCCCGGACGCCCCGCTGACCGCCAAGCTCCGCCTGAGCGCCTCCGGCGAAGCCCCGGCGAATCTCTACTGGACTCGGACCGGACACAGCAGCTGGACACGGCCCGGACACGGCGGAGATGAATCAAGACACAGCAGCGTCGTGTCGCCTCGGACACGAAGAAATTCAATCCACGGAGCCCTGTTCAGGTAACCCGTTCTATCTCCTCGTAATTCCGTTTTCAATTCCGTCTGTTATGACACGTAGGCTATGTGACCCTCTCGGTGCCCCTGCAACCCACTCGGTGCATCGCGTCCTGTGGCGATCGTGGCACGCGATCCAAAAATAGGAAAAACAACGACCCGATTCACCCCGGAACTGAGTACGCCCCGCCAAACAGGACGACTTGGTCGCACGCGGTCTTTACCGAAACGTGCGCTACGTGCGGGATTTCACAGAAGTTGATTTGGATGTGCGTGCACACCGGAATCAACGCGTATCCGTCGACAACGTCCCGTATCCGCCTGTTCTGGAACACGCTGCAACTTTGTGTACACACGTCGGATCGAGACAAAACTTGCGCCATCGGACTCGTAGCAATACGCTGGTCCTGTGATCCAAGTTTGGTTCAATTCTGAGAACGTTGGCAAAATCTCGTATCGTGGTCCCCACAGGCTCCACTTGACGGGCGATTTTGTGACCGGCTCATCGGAATCCAATTCTGGAAGTTCCATTGGATTCGTATCATCATTCCTGACTTGTTGACACTAAGTTTGGCGAATTTGGAGACCTTTGACCCTGATACATTTTTCGGTGCAAAGCGGCCCACATGTGAACCCCGCTTTGACCAGGGACTGTCATTTTTGCCCATGTGTCCAAATTGGACTTAAGGACAGGCGTTTCTAGCTATTTGATATTTTCTGAGACTGTTAGTGATGTTTATTTCAGTATCCGGAGACATTTATTCTGAGGCCATAGTTTCTGACACTTGGTATTTGACATCTGGACATTATATTGCAGCTCTCCTGTCAGGCAAGTATACCTTGCCTTGTTGTACTGATTACTTTCAGTTACTGATAGTTACATGTTTATTTATCATATAAATGTGCGTGTCCGAGAAAACTCGGATGCAGTCAACGGAGGCGTTGACGTTAGGATTGTATCTGACCTAGTGTCTAGGAGACCCACCTAAAGTTGTGAAGTTATTGGTATGACTTTCCAGGCCTTGACACGTATCATTACACGTCACAGAGTGAGTTCATGTAGGGACGCGTGCCTCATGCGCGACTGGCCATCAGTGTGAGCAACACGTGTAGCGGTATGTAGCTCAGTTATTTATTTCATAGAGACTTGCATTATAGTATGAGATGTCCACGTCGTTTTCACGATTTGTACATCTACATTGGGCGGGAAAGATTACTAGTAGGCGTATGGGATACCACCTCCATGATGTTATATCCTTCGTACCATGCTCCTCATGGTCGATTGTAGAGTGCCCATATATGCGTCTGGGGGCATATGACACATATACTAGCCAGTCATGACGATTGGTAAATTACGTCAGCATATGTCTAGCCTACACATTCCCATGCGTACTACCAGGTCTTCAAATTGCATTCACTTAGATGGTTAGCACACCCCATTTATTTATTCAGTATTTACATACATGGCATATTGTTTTTCTGTATCTTGTTATGTCCCTCTGAGGACCTGGTCCCCTTCCAGGTGTAGATGTTCATGGGTATTCGCAGGAGCGCAGATCCGGACATGCTACTTGTATTCCGAGGAGGTCTTCTCTTCGGGCCTCGTGATTGTCAGATATTGTTCTTATATGGTGTGTATCTGGTTCCTTTTTATATTCTATTTCGGCAGTAGATTTGTTTCCATCTGACTGTCATTTTTAGATATCTGTATTGAGATCTAGTTACATGGTTATTGGTTATTCATATGTTTATGTGATTTCTGTGGATGAGATTTAGATTATACCCTGTGACTTGTGATAATTTTACCACTTGTGAATTATTGTTCATTATACAGCGTACGCTCGTATATATGGTTTTCATATATTGGAGTTGCCATATATACAGGCGGCTGGCATGCTTATATGTCCTAGTCCTACGTATTTTGGGACTGGGGTATGACATGTTTTTAGTGGTGGCCCATGCAGGTCAGAGCATATTGTCTCGGTTACGTTACTGTACCGAGCAAGCCTGCACCTAGGATTAGAGCATAGGATCTCATCCATAATCGACTGACTTAATCTCCCTTCCAGTCTGTCCTACTTACATAATTGCATCCTGCTTGATTCATGTGCTTCCCTGATAATTCTTTTAGTATAGCCCCTGTTAGAATATAGGGATCCCTGTTGATAGGATGATACTTAGGGTAGTATTCCTATTAAGAACACAACTAGGGCATTGACATATCATTAAGTTCAGACTACTTAATGAACCCTTGCCTTCTTGATTTCCTAATCATACTGTACTCAATTAGGGTTAGGGTTCGCGGCGGCGGCTCCGGCGCCCAGGCGGCTGCGCGGCGGTCAGAGGTCCGGCGTCGAGGGTTGGCGCTGTCTGGAGTAGGGTGAAAGAATTAGGGTTAGGGTTTGGGAGAGTGGGTTGTATATAAAGAGAAGGAGAGAGGCGGCGGGGGTGAGTCATACGTGCGCGCGGGGGAAAGAGCACACGCGGCTGCTGCTGTTTCTTACTTTCTTTCTTTCTTTCTTTCTTTCTTTCTTTGTTTTGTTTTGGGTTGGGATGGTTAACGGGTAGGTTATAGGATTTGGGTTTTGGGTTAGATCCAATAGTAATGGGTTTTGGGTTTGAGTCCAATAGTAATGGGTTTTGGGTTTGAGTCCAATAGGAATTCTATTTTCTATTCTTTTCTTTTTCTTTCTTTTTCTTATTTCTTTTCTTTTCTAATTCTTTTTAATTCTTTTATTTCTATTTCTATTTTAATTACTAAGCATTATATATATATATATATATATATATATATATATATATATATATATATAGGAAAAAAAATCTAAAAATTTATTTTAGCGCATACAATTAATCTACCAACTGTCCAATAGGTCTCCTACATGAAATAAATTAGAGAAAATTTATAATGGCTCCAAAAATCTCCTAGATGCACAAACACCTCAAATAAAAATTAAATAAAATCTATTTTCTCTATTTAGCTCATAATTACTATAATTCAATTAGATAATTAATAAAATTATTAATACGGTTTTCAGAATTATGGGTCTTACAAAAATAAAGAGTTACATAATATGCATAAATGATTATTGATATTAAAATTAAATATATTTTTACCTTGAAGTGGGGAAACCATAATACCTTCCTATCTTCAGGATTATCTGAGTAGTTGATCCAAGACCCACCATAGTTCTACCTCAGAAAATACCCCAGTGCTCTCTGTACTGTCGAAGGACGATATCTATACAACGATAATTAAATTCATGAATATATAGAAATAATCATTTAAAAAATGTTAACTATTTAATTTACTTGCTAGGCCCGTTCGTATAAATCTCCATCATCGTCCCGTTCGGAGGCGCGCATGGAGGTTCGCTCTGATCATGCGCAGACAGAGTCGGCTCAACCTCCTCCATCTTCTCCTCTGTCTCCATGGTGCCGTCAGCAGGAGGAATGCTGGATGGAAGAGTAGTCTCGGGACTAGAACTGCTCGTCCCAGGAGTACTACCATGTACTGTTGACGGGATCGGAGATATGACTGGTCGGTACACTGGAGTACTCAGCGACGAGGATCCGAAACCAGTAGCCGGTACCGGAGGAGCACTCCGTCTAGAGGATCTACCTCCGAATGATCTGTTTCGTCCTGTCATACCTGATAGTAACATATAATGATAAAACATAGGGACGATCATAGTCACAACTTGACCCCCTAAACTATTTTGTAACACAAATATACATATAACCAAATACGACACATAGGGCCCGTAATACACATATAACCAAATGCAACACAAATACACAATTACTCACATGCAACACTATTTTGGAAGAAAAGTGTGTGTCTGTGTCGGTGTATCGTGTCAGCATGTGTGTTATGTCAGTATGAGTGTGTCCCGTCCGAGTATGTGTGAATGTGTCGTATTGTGCATGTGTCTATATGTGTGTACGTGTCTGTGTCGTGTCAGATATGGTTATGGTTTACCTGTGTCTGTGTCATATCTTGCAGTATTAATAGAATTGCACAGTAAATGACTAGTAGTGTCACAAGTCTAAATGGATAGTACATTCTACAGTCAAAATGTAATACATGTCACAAGTCCAAATAGATTTATTTTATTTTTAATCATCTTCAGAAAATCCATCTTCTTCGTCTTTCTCGCTCTCCTCTTCCTTTTCCTCCTCATCTTCACTTTCATCTACTTCATGTTCATCTTCATATTCATCTTTATCTTTGGATAATTCTATATATTCTACATTATTAGTCGTGTAATGAGTAACTTTCGTTAAGTTCACATCTATAATATTTGTTACAAGAGGTAGCTCATCCTCCTGATAAGCTATTTTGTCAACGTCGAAGGTATTTCTAGCTTTAGTCTTGCATACTGCCCACTAGTCCGACCTCGATGTTCTTCGTCTAGGATAAGTTATGAAGTACAAGAGATGAGCCTGACTTGATAGGACAACTAGTTCGTAGCCTTGATATCTACGCTTATAGTTTATATCCACTTGACTATGCTTGTCAATTTTCAACCTTGATCTTGAATCAGATCGAACCATTCAAACTTGAATAACACGATCTTAACAGGTTCTGTGCCATAATTATATGTGTGTGGCTGTCATGTATGTGGCTGTGAAAGTGTGTGTGTGTGTGTGTGTGTGTGTGTCATGTCAGGGTCTGTGTGTCTGTGTCAACCGGTGGTGGTGGCTGGAGCTGTGGAGAGGAGGAGCGTGGGTGGGCGGCGAGGAGGGCTGGGGCGTTGTCGGCTGAGGGCAGCGCCGGGGCGGGCGGGCAAGGGTGGTGCGGGGGCGAGGGGGTCTCGAGGGGGGGTGGAGTCTGTCAAAATTTAGGGGGAACGAAATGACCGGGGGGGGGGGATAAAAGCGCAAACCCTATATTGAAATCTTTAGCGACGTCTTTAAATCACATCGCTAAACGTCGCTGAGTTTTAAAATACTGTGACATAAATGACATGACGTCGTTAAACGTCGTTGTAATTAAAATATTAGTGACGTCCAGCGATGCCTGGCGACGTTTGTTTCCATATTACTAATGGCAGTCGCTGGATGTCGCCAAACGTCGCTCAAAATGATGTATTACGATATTTTATAGTAACGTCGCTAAATTCGTATAATTTAGCAACATTTGATTTTGTCTTCGCTAAGAACATCGCTATTTGGTCGAATTCTAGTAGTGTATCGGGAACGGAGAGTGACATCTCTATCCACCTTAAAAAAAATTCATCCTCCGAATTCAAACTCAAGGCTAGCTAGAGATATCAAGACAAGCAACAACTAATTATAAATAAACTACACATATAAATAAGCAAGTATAGCAATACATATAATGAAGCAAAGCAGCATTATCTCATATGAGTGCTTGCCGACCACAGAATAAAAAATGTGAAGGCATACAAAAAATACCTTATGAGTCGAATAGTGTGGGTACCGAGATCGAATATCATCATCATGCTTCCACGTTGACTCTCCCAATGAGTGATGGCCCCAAGCAACACGAACAAAATGGTCTTGCGTACCTTCTCTCTCTGATCCAAAATGGACACGGGTTGTTCCTTGTAAGTTAAGTTAGTACCAATAACTAACTCAGAATGATCGAGGACATGACTCAGATTCGGGACATACCTACATAACTGAGACACATGAAATATATCATCTACTTCATGAAGCGAAGGCGAAAGGGAAAGACGATAAGCAGCATCCCCTACCCTCTCGAGAATATCGAACGGTCCTACGTATCGCAGATTAAGCTTCCCGCGAACCCCAAATCAAATGACTCCTTGGGTAGGCAAAATCCGCATGGTCGCCGACAGAAAACTCTAACGGCCTACAATGTTGATCTGCCCAATGTCGATGACGATCTTGTGTAACCCAAAGCAGTACTCTGATCTGCTTAACCACTTCAACCATTTGAGTGATCATCTTAGGCCCCAACATCTTCCGTTCACAAATGTCATCCCATGCTAAGGGTGTCCTGCACTTCCTTTCGTACAATGCTTCGAAAAGAGCCATCTATATGCTGGCCTGATAACTGTTATTGTATGAGAATTCTACTAAATGAAGATGATCTTTCCAAGATCCACCAAAGTCTAAGGTACAAGCCTGCATCATATCTTCCAAAGTCTGGATTGTCCTTTCTGATTGCCCATCTGTCTGGGGATGATATGCGGTACTGAATCTCAACTTGGTACCAAAGCGCACTTGCAAGCTTTGCCAAAAATATGATATAAAGTGAGTATTACGATCTGACACTATACTTACTGGAACTCCTTGCTGCCATACTATCCGTCTTATATACATTCCTCTTAATTCTTCCGTAGACTGTCCTACTCGAAAGGGAAGAAAATGTGTCACTTTCGTGAGTCGATCTACTATTACCCAAACTATATCACATTCAATAGGGGATCTAAGTAAACCGGTCATAAAGTCCATCGTAATGTGTTTCCACTTCCACTCTGGAATAGGTAGTGGTTGCAATAATCATGCTGGTCTTTGTTGTTCTACCTTCACTTCTTGACATACGAGACATCGTGAAACGAACCGAGCTATCTCTCATTTTATTCTGTTCTACCAGAAATGCTTGATATCTTGGTACATCTTTGTGCCTCCTAGATGTATAGAATATTGAGATCTGTGTGCCTCGGTCATTACTTCATGTCTGATATCTCCACTTGGCATACAAAGACGGTTTCCAAATCTAAGGGTTCCGTCTTCATGAATATTTAATTCCTTCCTAAGACCTGACACACATTCTGTCCTAAGCTTCTGAATCTGAGAATCCTCTGCTTGGGCTGCCTTGATCCATTTCACCAAAGTTTACTGTATCTGAAGACTGGCTAGTACCCTCGCTCCTTGAGGTAACACTACCTCGATGCCCATCTCTCGAAGATTTTCTAATATGTGCTTCTGAGTTGTCAAAATAAATGCGTTGCCTATCCTATTTAGAGCATCTGCCATAATATTTGCCTTGCCTGGATGATACTAATGTGCTATAACATAATAACCAAACAATTTTAGCCACCTCCTCTGCCTCATGTTCAAGTCCTTCTGGGTGAATATGTACTTCAAACTCTTGTAATCTATAAATATCTCCATCCGATCGCTATATAGGTAATGTCTCCATAACTTGAAAGCAAACACTACTGCTGCTAACTCTAAATCATGTGTTAGATAATTCTTCTCATGATCTCGAAGTTGCCGAGACGCATAAGCTATCACCTTTCCGTGCTGCATCAATACACATCCAAGTTATTTCCCTGATGCGTCACAATAAACCGTAAATCCTCCTGATTCTACTAGAAGTGTAAGGATCGGTGCCGATATCAATTTCTCTTTCAACTTCTCAAATGTTGCTTGGTACTCTACCGACCAAACAAACTTTACCTCCTTGCGGGTTAGATGAGTCATTGGCACTGAAATCCGAGGAAAGTCTGCCACGAACCTTCAGTAATATCCCGCTAATTCCAAGAAACTTCACACATCTGCTACTGTCTTCGGGACTTGCCAATTCTCTATTGCTTCAACCTTCTTGGGGTCTGTAAAACCCCCTTCCTAAAAATCGTATATACCCCTTTATTTATTAATTATTAATTAAATTGTAGTAATTAGAGCTAAATAGGAGAAATAGATTTTTAATAATTTTTATGTTAGGTGTTCGGGCACTTAGATGATCTATGGGACCATCAGGAATTTTTCAGAATTTATTCCATGTAGGAGACCCCTTGAGATGTTGCTAGCCTAACAATGTGCAATACCCTAATCTATAAATTTTCTTATGAGGATATATATAATATGTATGTATATACAAATATATATATATATATATGTATATATATTTATAAAGAAAAAGAAAAGAAAGCAAGTATTAAATAAGAATATAATAATAATAATAATACTAACATTACAACTACTTGCAATTCCTTAGCAACCTTGCTTAACCCCTTCAGCCACTTGTGTTTCCTAGGAACCCCCTTCAATTCAGCGACTAAACAGAGAAGCCCCGCCCAACAGCAAGTAGCAAAGCAACTTTGTTTGCTAAAACCCGACCCATTCACTCCTTTGCATGAGGCCGAACCCGCTCCATCCGCTCCTTCTCTCTCCCTATTATATATATATATATATATATCATTTCAAAACCCTAACCTAAAGCTCCAGACCTCCTATTTCCATCTAGAGCCATCACCGCAGCCAGAGAGCCCCACCAAGCCATCCAACCATCCCGTCGACTCCGACCTCGTGCCCTGCAGATTCCCACTCGAGGCACCTTCGCTCCGGAGTGATTTTCCGTCGACTCGCTCAACCAAACGATGTTCCATTTTCATCGATATGATCATCCCTTAACCCTCTCCAATATTTGTTTTATAGCCAACCTCGAAAAACGTGCACCCCTAGGTGAAAAATAGCGTCCAAAGTGGACGGACAGACCCAATTCTGGAATCGCAGAAAACTGCGGTGACCACCCCTATTGCCGAGTTCGTATCTCCCACCCCAGATATCCGAATTTGGTGATTCTTTTTGATACCTGTAGAATTCCTGACCTAGTTTATTTTTTATAAAATAACCCTATGCTATTGGTTGTTGTGGACATAATTATATTCGTCACAAAACCGCACGAACCCACTTTTTCCAGATTTCCAAAAGTTGGAAAACGGAGCGCGCCCCGCCAAACGGGACCGCCCCGCCGTATACCAAGTGTACCGAACGGTACACGCAGCGTAACTGGACACGTGAAAATTCGTGGGGACTGATTCGGACGCGTGTGCGCGCCGGAATCAGGCCGTATTCGCGGACACACCCCGTGTCGCAACTTTTGTGGAAGTCGCACGTATTTTGTGCACGTTTGTCAGATTGCGACGAAACTTGCGCCACTGGACTCGTGGTAATGCGCTGGTCCTGTGACCCAATTTTCACGCATTTCTGAGACGGTTGACCAGATCGCCAATTGGCGGGCCCCACAATTGACTTTTTGGACAAAATTGTGTTCGGCTCATCGGAATCCACATTAGGACATACCGTTGGGTTCGTACTGACATTTAGAGTTGTTTGACCTATAGTTTGTCCCATTTAGAGACTGTTACCCTTGGCACGCTTTTCGGTGCAAAGTGGGCCACAGGTGGACCCCACTTTTACCCGAAATTATTATTTTGCCCCTGTGTCCAAATTGGACGAAAGGGAAGTGCTTTTTAGCTATTTTGCTCATTTTAGAAATGTTGGTGATATTTATTTCAGCATCCGGAGACATTTGTTCTGTGGCCATAGCTTTTGATCCTGTGCGTTTGACTTCTGGACAGTACACCTTGCAGCTTTCTTACCAGGCAAGATACCTTGCCAAATTATTTACAGTGCTTTGCATGCTATTTATATTTCTGTTTATTTATTTCATTTCTGTATAGTTCTTGCATGTGTAGTTTTCTTTCAGTCATTACTATGTATTAGATATGTTGACACACACATGGCACTTAGTATCATAGAGGACAATCATTAGGCGTATGGGCTTTTAACCACTCTGGTAAACCGTAGTATATAGCTCGCACTACGGGCGTGTGTCGTGCTGGTCGCTACCCCCGCGGTATGTCGATTTCTGGAGTCTCGCTGGTCGCTACCCCTGTGGTATGTCGATTTCTGATGTCCATTGACGTGTGTGTGAGTTGTGAGGTAGATCGAGTAGCCTACCCTTGCCCATACGTCGAAAAGTTGTCCTCATTTGCATTCATATAGATTGTCTTGTACAGCGTACTTATTTATTTTCAAATTATATGCATGTTTACTGTATTCAAGTTGGCTCGTATTTTCTGTATCTTGTTACGTTCCTCTGAGGACCTGGTCCTCTGCCAGGTGTATCTATTCTTGAGTATTTGCAGGAGCACAGATCGGATGGCTATATATATTTCGTGGATGTCCTCTCTTCGAGCCCGTGATTGCTAGATGGTGTTCTTATATGGTGTTGTTGTGTTGTACTTACTTTAATATTTGCTCTTACCTTCGAGTTGGTAGTGGATTTGTTTCCATCCAACTATCATCTTTAGATACTTCTTATTGAGATCTAGTTATATAGATGTTGGTTATTTATTTATATTAATTTTGGTGGATGAGATTTAGATTTTACCCTGCGACTTGTGATACATTTTATACCACTTGTGGATTGATATTCATATTACAGCGTACGTGTGGATTTTGGTTTCCATATATTGGAGTTGCCATATCCATGCAGCTGGCATGCTTACGTGTTCCTAGTCCTACGTATTTTTGGGACTGGTGCGTGACAGGGTTCACTGAAACTCCTGCTCTTGAGATGATATACCCCAAGAATGACACATGATCTAACCATAATTCACACTTACTGAGCTTGGCATACAACTGACGCTCCATCAGAACTTGCAATATTTTTTGAAGATATTTTTCATGCTCTTCTTCAATGTTAGAGTAGACAAGAATGTCGTCTATGAATACCACTACAAATTAATCTAGGTATGGCATGAAGATATGATTCATCAAATCCATGAATATTGCTGGAGCATTGGTCTATCCGAATGGCATAACTAAGAATTCATAATGCCCATATCGAGATCGAAATGCTATCTTTGGTATATCTTGCTTCCGAACCCTTACTTGATAATACCCAGATCGAAGGTCTATCTTGGAAAATATTTTTACTTCACTCAATTTGTCAAACAAGTCATCAATCCTAGGCAATAGATACTTGTTTTTCACTGTTAAGGCATTCAACTGCCTATAGTCGACACACAACCATATCGACCCGTCATTCTTCTTTACTAGAAGTGCTAGTGCTCCCCATGGTGATCCACTAGCCCGAATAAACTTTTTTGCCTTTAGTTCCTCTGCGTGCTGATACAACTGGTTAAGTTCCACTGGTGACATCTGATAGACCTTATTGGAAATTGGTTCTACTCCTAGTTTCAACTCTATGCAGAACTCCACTTCTCTTACTGGGGGTAATCCTGGAAGCTCTTCCAAAAATACATCAAAAAATTCTTCAATTATTCTGGGAAACTGATCTTCAACTCTTGCTACTGCTGCAATACGACATTTATGCCGATCATTCACCTTTCTGTTGAAGATAAACTCTTCCTTGCCCAGGATGTTAAATAATACTCTACCCCTACGGCAATCTATCGTTGCATGACTGTCTCTTAAGCAATCCACGCCTAAAATAATGTCAAAATTACTAATAGGAAACTTGATCAACCTTGCAGGTAATAAATGTCCGTATAATACGATTGGACACGCTAAACATACTTTACTGACTCCTACGAGACCATTACCGGTGAGTATATCCAGCCTCTATGGCAATGCCTTGAACTCCAATCCAATACGTGTCACAACTCATGCACATACAAATGAATTTGATACTCCCGAAGCAAATAATGCTATGGCAGAAAAATATGTAACGAGAATGTTACCTGCCACCACGTTACCTGATGCCAAGGCCTACTCCAGAGATAGGGTAAAAGGATGCCCATGGCCTTGTCGCGCTCTTTGCTGCTGCCTCCCTTGAATACGCAGTTGTGTCCTCTGCTGCCCATATTGCTGATTCCTCTGCTGGTTATATATCTGAGTTTGCATCGGCAATGGACGATGATCCAATGGCCTAATTTCCAGTGTCGTTCCTCTGTACTGAGCTGCTCCTGGTGCTGGTAATGCTAACTACTGTGCCGGATGTAATCCCCCTGATTTTCAAGAATTTTAATTTTTGGATTTTCCATAATTTTCTGGAATTTTTGGGAATTTTCTGAAATTAAATACAGGTGTTTGAATTATTAAATGATTTTTAAATAATAATAAATAATAATAAAATGTGCTAAAAATTATATTTTCTAGTGTAAAATTAAAAACCGGACATGGGGTAATTTTTCGGGAATTTATTGGACCCCGGATGGATTTTTAAATCCCTAAATACTAAATAATTATTAAACCTAAATAAACCGGGTTTATTAATAAACCAAACCCAAATTAGACCGGACCGGCCGGTTTACCCGAACCGGACCGCTCAGCTAGCGGGTCGGATCCGGGTCAGACCCGACCCGCTAGGCCCGACCCGACCCGTTGAACTTTTCCTCTTCCTTTCCCTGCGTTTCCCGCCGCTTCGCCTCCGGCCGTTGCGCCGCCGGCCGCCCCTCTTCCTCTCCCCCTCACCGGCCGCCCCTCTTCCTCTCCCCCTCACCGTTCGCCTCTCCCTCTCCCCGCCGGCACCCTATATAAACCCCTCCCTCTCTCTCCGCCTCCGTTCTCCATTCCCGACCTCGCCGGCTCCCTCCGCCCACCGCCTCAGACCCTCCAGTCGACCCTCCTCGATCCGCCCGGCTCCGCCACCTGCACTGCCCTCCTCCAGATCAGCCGACGCCTCGCCCAGCCCCCTCTCCTCCTCCTTCCTTCTCTTTCCTCCACTTCCAGTCGAGCCCAGCAGATCCCTCCGGTCAGCCCCGACGCCTCTGGCCGTCCACGCCCTGCGCCGCCGGCCGCCTGCACTGCCCCAGTGCCGCCTCTCGCGCACCCCAGCCTCCGGCCGCCGCACAGCAGAATCCCTGAACCCTAGCTTCTGAGGACACAGCACGTGTCGGACACAGGCTGGACACTGACACAGAAGCCGGACACAGTAAACCCTAAACCCTAATTTCAGTGTCGTGTCGGACACGAGTATTCGCTGTTTTTCAAGCCCAGTTCAGGTATTCATAACTTCTTACTCGTAGCTCGGAATTCGATTCCGTAAATTGTATCGCGTAGCCTGTATGACCCTCTCGGTGCCCGGACAAACCGCTCGGGGCATCGCGTCCTGTGGTGATCGCACACCGCGATCCAAAAACAGGAAAACCAGACCCTGTTTTACCCGGAATCGAGTACGCCCCGCCAAACGGGACGACTTGGTCGCGTGCGGTCTTCACAGATACGTGCGCGTCGTTGATACGGACGTGCGGGATCTCGCAGAAGCTGATTCGGATGTGCGTGCACACCGGAATCAGTGCGTATCCGCGGACACCGCCCCGTATCCGACTTTTCTGTTTTTTGCTGTAACTTAGTGTACACACGTCGGATCGAGACGAAACTTGAGCCATTGGACTCGTAGCAATACGTTGGTCTTGTGAGCCAAGTTTGGTTCGATTCTGAGAACGTTGACAAAATCGCGTGTCGTGGACCCCACAGGCTCCACCTGACGGGCGATTTTGAGAACGGCTCATCGGAATCCAATTCTGGAAGTTCTGTTGGGTTCGTATCAACGTTCCTGACTTGTTGACACTAAGTTGGACTGATTTGGAGACCTTTGACCCTGACTCGGTTTTCGGTGCAAAGAGGCCCACATCTGGACCCCGCCTTGACCCGAAAATGAAGTTTTTGCCCTTGTCTCCAAATTGGACTCAAGGATAGGCGTTTCTAGCTGATTAATATTTTTTGGACTTGATGGTGATGTCTATTTCAGCAACCGGAGTACTGCCTGAAATCCCAGCTGAAGCCAGAGCGACAATTGGAGCCGAAAACTCAGGCAAGTGTACCTTGCCATAAATGCAGTTTAATGATTCATTTTCTTCAGATTTATTTCCTGTGACTGTTGTACATGCTCAAACCTAGGGCCGTGTGACTTGCTTAGCGTCCGATTATAGTCGGGTGCCAATACCGTACGCGGGATTGTGCAATGTCAAATTAGAGATGGATATCGTGACATTTATATTCTTGTACTTGCATTATCAAGTACGTTATACCCAGGACACCTGACACAGATCATGAAACAGAATCTTCCTGAAATATTCAAGGTGATTCTGTGTAGGTTGCAGGATTGGCCTAGACATTATATTATATTCCTAGATGTTATATTCACAGACATAATATGACTCACTGCATTAGATATGATCTCACGTGACATGGACATGGGACGTGTGGTTACATTGGGTGGGGAGAGACACACAGGCTATAGGCTGATTATATATATAAATCCATAGTAAACACATAGTAAAATTCATAGTATACTCCGCTATCGGCTCCCCGACACAGAGCTTATAGTGGTATCAGCCTAAGTTCTAGTGATGCTCTCAACTTGCATATCACATAGAAGGTTATATAGTTGACCCTATTGTTCCCTTATTTACTTTACTGCATTTATTTTGGCTTGTGTTTTCTGTACCTTGCTATGTCCCCTGAGGACCTGGATCCGGATTATGTCCCCAGGATTTGCAGACGAGGTTTATCCAGAGGTCTACGGAACAGGTGCTCTTCACGGAACAGTACCCGTAGCTGAGGACGAGGTGATCGCTGAGGACTTCTCCTGAACAATTGCTTCGCCATGCTCAGTCATTATGACAAATAGTCTTTATTTCCTGTTTAATTAAACTCTTTAATTCCTGTTTATGAGAACATTGTAACAGACTAATATCGGGTTGTTCCCCGATTTTATTTACTTGGACTGGTTGTTGTTTATTATTGTTTTTGCTGATAATTCTGTCTTTATTCTGTGGATGAGATTAGTAAACCCTGACTATTGTAATACAGCTTAAGTATGCCCCGATGGATCCATTAAATTGGGTTTGTCCATCGGTGCGTGCTGCTGGCCATTGCCACGTGTCTAGTCCCTCGATATTTTGGGACTGGGGCGTGACATGGTTTTTGTGGTGGCCCATACAGGTCAACGTCTAAATTGTTCGGTTTCAACTTAGGAACCGAACAGGCCTGCAAATAAGAATAGGATAAGTTTTAGGATCTCATCCACTTGCTTGAAAACGTTCTTGATATCTGTATCGTACTCGAATTAATTTTTGACTTGCATCCTACCTTGAATCTTGTGCGCTTCTTATATTTTATTTTGGATGCGGAAAGATGGATCCAAGAATTGAAGATGAAATTCCTTTGAGTACGCCACAAGACGCTGTGGTTACCTATGGAGATGGAGTTACACCAGAGAACAGTGGGCAATCCTCTCAAGGTGGTCAAGCTGAACAGCATAACTCAAGGTTCAGGCGCGATGATATCCCACCTCCGCCGCAGTTCCCTCCACAGATGCCTGTCTTTCCACCAGGGCAAGCAATGGACGGGCAGCAGATGTTCCAGATGTTTTACGCCATGATGCAAGCCCAACAGTAAGTTCAAAAGGAGGCACATCGTCAGGAGGCAGAGTACCTAAGAACCAGCCTAGTAAACGCATTGGAGCAAGTAAACCCACAAGCTAGGCAACCAGTGACGGGATCTATCACTGATTTCCGTCAACTCAAGCCCCGTACCTTTTCGGGCAGAGAAGGACCAACCGAAGTTCATGAGTGGCTCACCAACATACAACACCAGTTGGAAGCAGCTGAACTTCCAAGGGAACGTTGGATGATCACCGTCAGGATGCAGTTGACGGACAATGCCCATCACTGGTGGATATCTGAAGAGACCAGGCTCGGACCAGACCGAGTCACTTGGGAAGAGTTCTCCAGACTCTTTCAAGAGATGTACATTCCGGCTATCGCTCGATCAGAACTTTGGGACAAGTTCAATCGTCTCACTCAGAGCAGCATGACTGTCACACCGCAGTCCCAAAATATCGAGGGACTGGACACGTGGCAATGGCCAACAGTACACACCGATGGACAAATCCAATTTAATGGATCCATCGGAGTGTACTTAAGCTGTATTATAATAGTCAGGGTTTAATAATCTCATCCATAGAACATCATGAACTAGAACAAAACTGAATTAAATGCTGAAAGTAAAGTACTGTCGAATATTCAGCAAGAAATAATACTAAGTCGGGTGGAGACAAATCCACTACCGACAAACAAAAAAATAAAGACAAGAAAGAGATAACTAAAACATGCTAGAAAGTAACTAAGAAGCAGGGCCATCAACTGCAATCAAAACTCTTGTCTGGTGCTGGTCCGTAAGCTGTGGTACTCCTCGTCTGCTAAATCTGGAGAACAAAACCAGGTCCTCAGGGGACATAGCAAGATACAAAAGAATACAAGCCAAATACAGTGAATGACATGCAAGATAGAGAAGAAAGTAAACACAAGCAAATAAGTCACGAGAAATCACTACATCTAAGACAGTGGCATGCCAGTGATGCTATCAGACATGACTACAAGCAATCGGGGTAACCGCATCTCAATGGGAGATCACGATCCTATAGAAAGCAGTCCAACGGGGACTCACAGTATATAGTATGGCTCTTTCGTAGCCCAACGGGAGCTCACGAAGGAGGTAGTCAAATGAACAATTCTCTGTTGCAGTACAATGGGTACTCACAATCGAGATTGCTCAAGTGTAGTCAATGTCTAATAACAACCAACTAGGAACTAAGAAATCAGTCAAGTCAACTCCAGGAATGTAGAGTACACATATACCATCACAATATGTCTATGGAACAAGTAGTGATCCAAGGAAAGAGCAAATAATGTACATGCACGCAAAACGAGGAAATAAAACTAGAGCAGCAGGAATAAATCAACAAGCCTCAAGAACTATAAGAAAGTAACAATTGCAAAGAGAGAAACATGCAAATATTGTACAGCTATCTTGCAAGACAATGAAAATAAATCTAAGTATCAAAGCTGCAGGATTTGGCAAGGTATACTTGCCTGGGTTCTGTTTCCAATTTTGTTCTGACTTCAGCGGGAATTGCAGGCAGTACTTCGATTACTAAAACAGACATTACCATCAGGTCCAGAAAATATTAATCAGCTAGGAACGCCTGTCCTTGAGTCCAATTTGGAGACAAGGGCAAAAACGTTATTTTCGGGTCAAGGCGGGGTCCAAATGTGGGCCGCTTTGCACCGAAAAACGCATCAGGGTCAAAGATCTCAAAAACAGTCCAATTTAGTGTCAACAGGTCAGGAACGATGATACGAACCCAACGGAACTTCCAGAATTGGATTCCGATGAGCCGTTCTCAAAATCGTCCGTCGGTTGGAGCCTGTGGGGCCCACGACACACGATTTTGTCAACGTTCTCAGAATCGAACCAAACTTGGCTCACAGGACCAGCGTATTGTTACGAGTCCGATGGTGCAAGTTTCGTCTCGATCCGACGTGTATATACTAAGTTACAGCAAGATCCAAAAAAGTCGGATACGGGGCGATGTCCGCGGATACGCACTGATTCCGGTGTGCACGCACATCCGAATCAGCTTCTGCGAAATCCCGCACGTCCGTATCAATGACGTGCACGTATCTGTGAAGACCGCACGCGACCAAGTTGTCCCGTTTGGCGGGGCGTACTCAGTTTCGGGGTGAATCGGGTCGTTGGTTTTCCTGTTTTTGGATTGCGGTGTGCGATCACCACAGGACGCGATGCCCCGAGCGATTTATCCGGGCACCGAGAGGGTCATACAGGCTACGCGATGCAATTTACGAAATCGAAATCCGAGCTACGAACAAAAAGTTATGGGTACCTGAACTGGGCTTGAAAACTGAGAATCCTTCGTGTCCGTCTTGTGTCTAGAGCCGTGTCCTGCGTCGTGTCCAGGTTGCCTAGGGTTAGGGTTTAGGGTCCCTGTGTCCTGTGTCGAGTCTTCTGTGTCGAGTCTTCTGTGTCGAGTCTGAGGCTTGCCGGAGCTCCGCCGGGGCTGTGCTGGACGAGGGCGGCTGGCTTGAGGACGACCGTCGACGGAGAAGAAAGCCACTGGAGGAGGAACTGCGGTGCGAGGCCGAGGTCGAGGGAAGCTGCGGGCTGAGGGTGACTGGTGGAGCTGGGCGGGGCACGGCGGGTGTGCGGTGGCGGCGGAGAAGAAGGCTAGGGCTGAAAGCGGCCGGAGTTAATGGGAGCTCGCCGGAAATGGAGGGAAACGACCGGAGAAGAGAGGGCTTCGAGGATTTATAGGCGGGAATGGGGAGAAGGAGTGGCGGACGGTGAGGGGAAGAGGGAGAGGGTGAGGCTGCGGTTGAACGGAGACGAAGGGGAAGCGTCTCCGGCGGTTACACGGCGGCGGGGAGGAGTTCAGTCGTCGGCTGAACGGTTGGGGAAGGGGAGAAGTCTAATTGGTCGGGTTTCAACGGGTCGGGTCGATCTGCGGATCCGGCGCGACCCAATAATGAATGCGGGTCGGGTCAGCGGGTTAATGGGTCGGGTCTGGGTTAAACCCGGATCCGACCCGCTAAGAATTAGTTTAATTAAACCGGTTCAGAATTGGGTTTGGTTTGGTTTATTTATTAAAAACCCGGTTTATTTTGGTTTAATTAATTACTTAGTATTTAGGGCTTTAAAAATCCATCCGGGGTCCAATAAATTCCCAGAAAATTACCCTATGTCTAGTTTTTCATTTTACACCATAAAATATTATTTTCATAATATTTTAATATTATTTATTAACATTTAAAAATCCTTTAATAATTAAAGAACCTGAATTTAATTCCAGAAAAATCCAAGAAAATTCTAGAAAATTCAGAAAAATCTAAATTTAAAATTCTTTGAAAATCAGGGGGATTTCAATGACAGTGGAGGAGTACAACGCAGAATTCATTCGTCTAAGTCGCTTCGCCCCTACTTTGATCCCGACTGAAGAAGTGAAGGCTGAGAAATTCTTCGACGGACTAAACTTCGAGCTGCAGAGACTCATCGGATCCGTCCTACCTACCTCTTACTCGGACGTTCTCGCTGCAGCCCGACGCATGGAATGCGTCACCAGGAGAGAGACCAGTCTGAAATGGTCTTCCACATCAGCCAGAGCACCACAAGAAGAAGCTGCAAAGAGGCCTCATATACACCAGCCACCCAGAGCCTCTCTGCAGACATTACCTACATGTCAATACTGTGGCAAGGTAGGCCATACTGAGAAGGACTGCAGACGCAAGTTGAGATTATGCTTGATTTGCGGAACCAATCAACACTTAGCCAAGGATTGTCCTTATCATCGAGGAGGAGCACCAAGAGCAAACCAACAAGCTCTACCAGCACCAGGAGGGTATCAACCAAGGCCACTATTGGCACCACAAGCGGCACTCTTCCAACAAGCCCAGCAGCAGCAGCAGCAACAGAGGAATCCACCAGGACGCGGACAAGCCTTCGTGATGACTTTGGAAGACGCGCAGAACCAAGGAGTAGCTAATGCGCGTAAGTTTCTATAGTTTTCTGTTTCTATTATTGCTTTACTTCGTGCCTGCTGGTTCGTGACCATAGACTTAACTTAACAATTTTAACTTACTAATAATAGATAACCTAGTGATCACCTAGTAATTTTGTTATTTATTAATATGCTTTAAAAGAATAACCTGTTTTTCTAAAAACTGTAATTTTCTAAATTTCCCACATTTGGGAAATTGCATAACATTTAATGCTTAGGGAAATAATTTTCCTAGGTATTACTCTCCACCTTGAAATTCTTTAATTTTGATGTGCTTCGAACAAATGGTTGTAACCGTGTCATCTCTGTTGACCGATTATTCTTTGATTGCGAGGACACAATCCTCTTAAGGAGGATAGATTGTAATCCCCCTGATTTTCAAGAATTTTAATTTTTGGATTTTCCACAATTTTCTGGAATTTTTGGGAATTTTCTGAAATTAAATACAGGTGTTTGAATTATTAAATGATTTTTAAATGATAATAAATAATAATAAAATATGTTGAAAATTATATTTTCTAGTAAAAATTAAAAACCGGACATTGGGTAATTTTTCGGGAATTTATTGGACCCCGGATGGATTTTTAAATCCCTAAATACTAAATAATTATTAAACCTAAATAAACCGGGTTTATTAATAAACCAAACCCAAATTAGACCGGACCGGCCGGTTTACCCGAACCGGACCGCTCAGCTAGCGGGTCGGATCCGGGTCAGACCCGACCCGCTAGGCCCGACCCGACCCGTTGAACTTTTCCTCTTCCCTTCCCTGCGTTACCCGCCGCTTCGCCTCCGGCCGTTGCGCCGCCGGCCGCCCCTCTTCCTCTCCCCCTCACCGGCCGCCCCTCTTCCTCTCCCCCTCACCGTCCGCCTCTCCCTCTCCCCATCGGCACCCTATGTAAACCCCTCTCTCTCTCTCCGCCTCCGTTCTCCATTCCCGACCTCGCCGGCTCCCTCCGCCCACCGCCTCAGACCCTCCAGTCGACCCTCCTCGATCCGCCCGGCTCCGCCACCTGCACTGCCCTCCTCCAGATCAGCCGATGCCTCGTCCAGCCCCCTCTCCTCCTCCTTTCTCCTCTTTCCTCCACTTCCAGTCGAGCCCAGCAGATCCCTCCGGTCAGCCCTGACGCCTCTGGCCGTCCACGCCCTGCGCCGCCGGCCGCCTGCACTGCCCCAGCGCCGCCTCTCGCGCACCCCAGCCTCCGGCCGCCAAGCTCCGGCCGCCGCACAGCAGAATCCCTGAACCCTAGCTTCTGAGGACACAGCACGTGTCGGACACAGGCTGGACACTGACACAGAAGCCGGACACAGTAAACCCTAAACCCTAATTTCAGTGTCGTGTCGGACACGAGTATTCGCTGTTTTTCAAGCCCAGTTCAGGTATTCATAACTTCTTGCTCGTAGCTCGGAATTCGATTCCGTAAATTGTATCGCGTAGCCTGTATGACCCTCTCGGTGCCCGGACAAACCGCTCGGGGCATCGCGTCCTGTGGTGATCGCACACCGCGATCCAAAAACAGGAAAACCAGACCCTGTTTCACCCGGAATCGAGTACGCCCCGCCAAACGGGACGACTTGGTCGCGTGCGGTCTTCACAGATACGTGCGCGTCGTTGATACGGACGTGCAGGATCTCGCAGAAGCTGATTCGGATGTGCGTGCACACCGGAATCAGTGCGTATCCGCGGACACCGCCCCGTATCCGACTTTTCTATTTTTCGCTGTAACTTAGTGTACACACGTCAGATCAAGACGAAACTTGTGCCATTGGACTCGTAGCAATACGTTGGTCTTGTGAGCCAAGTTTGGTTCGATTCTGAGAACGTTGACAAAATCGCGTGTCGTGGCCCCACAGGCTCCATCTGACGGGCGATTTTGAGAACGGCTCATCGGAATCCAATTCTGAAAGTTCCGTTGGGTTCGTATCAACGTTCCTGACTCGTTAACACTAAGTTGGACTGATTTGGAGACCTTTGACCCTGACTCAGTTTTCGGTGCAAAGCGGCCCACATTTGGACCCCGCCTTGACCCGAAAATGATGTTTTTGTCCTTGTCTCCAAATTAGACTCAAGGATAGGCGTTTCTAGCTGATTAATATTTTCTGGACTTGATAGGGATGTCTATTTCAGCAACCGGAGTACTACCTGAAATCCCAGCTGAAGCCAGAGCGACAATTGGAGCCGAAAACTCAGGCAAGTGTACCTTGCCATAAATGCAGTTTAATGATTCATTTTCTCCAGATTTATTTCCTGTGACTGTTGTACATGCTCAAACCTAGGGCCGTGTGACTTTCTTAGCGTTCGATTATAGTCGGGTGCCAACACCGTACGCGGGGTTGTGCAATATCAAATTAGAGATGGATATCGTGACATTTATATTCTTGTACTTGCATTATCAAGTACGTTATACCCAGGACACCTGACACAGATCATGAAACAGAATCTTCCTGAAATATTCAAGGTGATTCTGTGTAGGTTGCAGGATTGGCCTAGACATTATATTATATTCCTAGATGTTATATTCACAGACATAATATGACTCACTGCATTAGATATGATCTCACGTGACATGGACATGGGACGTGTGGTTACATTGGATGGGGAGAGACACAAAGGCTACAGGCTGATTATATATATAAATCCATAGTAAACACATAGTAAAATTCATAGTATACTCCGCTATCGGCTCCCCGACACAGAGCTTGTAGTGGTATCAGCCTAAGTTCTAGTGATGCTCTCAACTTGCATATCACATAGAAAGTTATATAGTTGACCCTATTGTTCCCTTATTTACTTTACTGCATTTATTTTGGCTTGTGTTTTCTGTACCTTGCTATGTCCCCTGAGGACCTGGATCCGGATTATGTCCCCAGGATTTGCAGACGAGGTTTATCCAGAGGTCTACGGAACAGGTGCTCTTCACGGAACAGTACCCGTAGCTGAGGACGAGGTGATCGCTGAGGACTTCTCCTGAACAATTGCTTCGCCATGCTCAGTCATTATGACAAATAGTCTTTATTTCCTGTTTAATTAAACTCTTTAATTCCTGTTTATGAGAACATTGTAACAGACTAATATCGGGTTGTTCTCCGATTTTATTTACTTGGACTGGTTGTTGTTTATTATTGTTTTTGCTGATAATTCTGTCTTTATTCTGTGGATAAGATTAGTAAACCCTGACTATTGTAATACAGCCCCGATGGATCCATTAAATTGGGTTTGTCCATCGGTGCGTGCTGCTGGCCATTGCCACGTGTCCAGTCCCTCGGTATTTTGGGACTGGGGTATGACACCGGACCTTCAATCCTCTACATCATCAATTGGCAATTCGATGATCTGGACTACCACATCGTAGGCACAACCCTTGTGCTACCCTTCACACATCTTTGGTATGGCCTCCATTGCCACAATACGTACATCCGACTGGGGCTCCCATTCGCTATTGCTGCTGTTGTCTCTGCTGATACGGCCGAACTGGTATTGTTGTTGCCGATGCAACTAGCCTCCTTGGTACTGTGTCATGGATGCGGATGCCAGAAGATGGTGATGACGTCCGCTGTGCTGGTCCTCCCCCTCCGCTCTGTGCATGAGACCTCTTCTGGCCTCCCGTCCTTGAAGCTAACCTCTGTATCTTCAGCTTATGTCGCCTAAATGCGATCAATACTTCGTCAAAAGTTTGGTAGTTATGGACCTATACCAGTTGATGAATCTCCAAATGAAGTCCATACAGAAACCTTATTGCCCTCTCTGGTTCTGTTGCTATCATCGTCGGAGCAAATCTGCTAAGCCTGCAGAACTCTGCCGCATAGCCATCCACCGTCCTTCCAGACTGCTTGAGGTTGATAAACCTCTGTTGTAGCTCATACTGCGCTACCACTCCGAAATACTTATCCTAAAATAGGCCCTGAAGTTGTCCCATGAAATAGGTTGTCTTAATCTAACTTCTTCTGTTATTCACCAATCTCTAGTAAGTTCCTGGAGTTACAATCGTACCTGGTCAACTTGTTCCTCAGCTGGAACCATTATCGCTGTCAATATCGTCTCTATACTCTGCAACCAAGCATCTGCGATAATGATGTCCTCTGTGTCATCAAAATACTTAGGGTTGAGTCGGCAGAACCTTATTGATGCCCCTGAGTCGGTTCTAACACTATTTTCCAAGGTCGTTTGTAATCCTTGATTTAACAAGATATTCTTCTCTTGTTGTTGAAGCTGCTGATGCTGTTGTATTACCATCATTCCTCGTATGATTTCCAGCAACGCCTGTGTATCAAGTGCTACTGGCACGACCGGGGTACTGAAACTTCTGGTACATGTTGCTCATCGTGCTCTTCTATTGGTTCTACCATGATCCCTCCAGGTATATGTGTTGCCTCTCGCTGTGGACCAACGGATCCTTATCCTGCTGAAATTGATGGTGCTCCACCCACCGATGCTGGAGAAGTCCTGAATAAAAGGACACAAGATAAATCAAGAACATGACAAGAAAGGATCGAGGTACCAATGGTACAGAAGTCAAGCTGAGTTTCGAGGAAATATATTCAAGATTTTAAGGAGGAGCATGTTTGATTGAGACATCCTATAATCAAGCCACCCAAAATGTCTAAAAAATCCAGACCTGCATGGGCCATTTAAAAAAGTCGTAAAACGTCGTTAGTGGCGACGTTCAACGTCATCCAGCAACTATCATTATTATTATGGAAATAGACATCGATAATAGTCGTTGAACGTCCCTAATATTTTAATTACAGTGATGTATTTAGCGACATTGTAACAATTACGTCGCAATATATTAAAAAACAGCGACATTTAGTGACTCCTACTTTATACGTTGCTAAATTGTTTAATATAGGGTTATGATTTTTTATTTTCCCCGTTCATTTTTATTCGCAAAATTTTGAAACCCCGCGCCCCCTCCGGCTCCGTGACCCCCTCTGGCGCTCTGTCCCCCCTCCCTAACGCCGTGCTCCCCCCGGCTCCCCCTTCGGCTCTCTCCCTCTTTGCTCCAGCCCCCCCTTCGACTCCCCCATGTGCTTCGACTCTCTCCCCTCTGTGCTCCGGCTCCCCCCGTGCTCTGGCTCCCCCTCCGGCTCCTCCCCCTCTCTATCCTCCGCCTTCGGCTCTCTGATCAGTCAGCCCCCCTCCTCGGTCAGGTAAACCCTAACCCTAATTCTCAGGACACCGATACGGACACTCACAGGCATTTTGACACAGACACACATACCATAATTATTCTGACATTGGCACGGACACACTAACACTGATGGAGTGTGTGTGTGTGTGTGTGTGTGTGTGTGTGTGTGTGTGTGTGTGTGTGTGTGTGTGTGTATGTGTGTGTGTGAAGTGACTGGTGCCTTATAGCCTATTCGAAATGACACTGTCATGGACACACTGATACTAACACTGACACAGACACACTACAATGGAAGGTGAAGGCCTACAGGTGATATGATTGTGCTACAAATTAGGGTTTGAGAACTTAAGAATCATTTATAGAGATTGCTTTCTAGTTTTCTCCACATACGAACATATTCTTTAATACATTAAGGCAACCGTACCCTCCCGATATTTGGATTGGGGTTGGATATGATCATGGTTAACTTTCGGATATTTAGGTAATCATAAGTGTCGATTTCTAACTATGATATAGGTTGTTTGATATAAATTTGGGTATGTGTTTTAGTCAAGATATTGTGTTTGGGTATGGATAGTACCTTGTGTGTTTGTGTCAAGTATATGAGAGTCCACGTGTTCCATGTGTGTGTGTGTGTGTGTGTGTGTGTGTGTGTGTGTGTGTGTGAGTGTCCAAGTGAGATGTGTGTATGTGTATATGTTTGAGTGAGGGATGAGTGAGCTAGTGGAGATTAAAAATCTATATAGATAGATACATATATAAGGGTATAGAAATATACAGTTTTTGTTGTAAAATACACACATACACAGACACGACACACACATACACTGACACAGACATGACTCACTGTCATAGACACACACACTGAGACATATATGACACACACACACACACTGACACAGACATGACACAATATATCCATGTAATTAATTAATTTACCATATTAACACACATTTTTGTTGTAAAATAGTATTGCATGCGTGTATTTAACTTAATTGATAAATGATAGGTGTGACCATCCTAAATAGGGTTTCTATATATGTATCGGAAAATCAAGTCAGAGATTTTACTTATGGATTAATGTAGTGTGCGAAATAAATTCATAGAGGGTGTAAACCCTAACCCTATCTCTCTCTCTCTCTCTCTCTCTCTCTCTCTCTTTCTCACAGATATTTATTGCATTCTTTACAACGAGATTTTTTTCAGACTCGGTTTGTAATTTTAATATTTTATCTTCTTCAAATTTTACTATATTATTTATATTAAATGTATGTTAATTTACCGGTGTTGAGTGTTCCACCGAAGGGGTCGGCGAACCCAGGAAATTCAACGGAGGGTTGCTCCGGATCTATTTATATAAATTATGAATTCATAAACTGCAAGAAGATTGGTTTGGAAACCATTTTATATTCTATTTTTTTATTTTTTTCACTGAAAATTTAGCAACGTTTAGCGACGTTTATATGCTTCGCTAAATACGTCGCTATATACGTCGGCAAATACATCGCTAAATACGTCACTGAATACGTCGCTGAATGTCGCTAAATTGCTGACATGGCAGTATTTGCAAGGTCAACAAAACGTCGCTAAATATGTTGTAAAATATCGCTAAATAGAAAAAAATTAGTGATGTTTAGCGACACACAATATTTCGTTAATTTAGCTACGTTGCGTCGCTAAACGTCGCTAATATAAAAAATATTAGCGACGCAAATACTTCACTAGAAAATGTCGCTATAGCGACGTTTTGCGACATTTTTCCTGTCAGCGACTAGCTTAAATGCGACTTCATTGAAACGTCGCAAAATACGTCGCTAAAAAATTTTATCGACATTTTTATGTTATTTAGCGATATTTTCAGACGTCACTAATTTAACTTATTCTGGTAGTACAAAGCAACCCACAATGTGTTAAGGTTGTCTAGAGACAAGGGGTGCATACTACAATCAAGTCTCCTAGGGTCAAGAACTTATATATCTCAATCATTACAAGAAGCAATAACATAGAATATTTCAGAATAAGCTGTGAGGCATTCCAAATGTCACATCAGAATATTCTAGAGATCTAGCGATACAGAATGATATGTCAGATACTCAATCAAAAGTATACATGACAGTCAGTCAATTGCAGTCTGAATATAATACAGTCATGTAGGAAACTAGTGTCCAGTTTCTCCGGCTAACAGGTGCTGGTTGGCTAAAAGTCCAAAAGAATATAGTTTACAAAAGATGAGCAGTGAAACGAGAAACCCACTCATGACCCTCGGCAACTATCCTTCGAGTGCGTCCCATCAGTGAGGAAGAAGTAAGCTTGATCCTCAGGTGTTGGCTCTAAACCTGCCATGCAAAACCAATAAAGTCAAACCCCAAATAGCAAGTACCACAAAGGAAGCACAAAATGAAGAAACAAAACCAGTTCTATAGTATGAGATGCGTGAGCCAATAATAAATGGCATATGTCTCATCCATTATATGATACTACACACCTTCACCAAACAAGGACAAGAAGTTCCCTATCACATCAAGATAGAATACGTCCCTTGATTATGGTTAAACTAAAATAATTCTGCATCACAGTTTCAGTCCACATCCTATCCTAACACGACAGCGCAACCCAACAACCAAATAAGGAAATGAGTTGAACTATCATGCCACAACAGCCGGTATCCCTAATTCCACACAACAAAAGGCACAATACGCAAGCAGAGATATAATATAAGAAATAACAAAGCTTCAGTCCATGGTTTATCGTAACATAATGACGCAACCCAACAACCAAACACGGACATGGGTTGAATCATCATACCACGATAGCCCATTTTCCTGGCTAGACGTATAATATAAGCAAATTAGATAGTCAATCATGTATTACGGCTTGATATATGATCTCTGGGTTATCCCAGTAATATAATATACGAGTATTCTTAGATCATGGTATAATCGAGCAGGGCTGGATGAACCAATGTTATACGAGCAAGTATATATGTAAAATGATGCTTCAGTCCCTTGCAAGGGCACTGGGCTAATTAATAATTAGTAACAGTTAAAGACTTTTTATAGGGAAAGATACTGGCTCGGTTTTATAATTAAATCAAATATTGTACTCCACTAGTGCCGATGATATACAGTATCCGTGGTGGACAGCCTTTACTTTCAAATAATTTAGGGTGGTTCGACATCCACGATCTTGAGATATCGTTCCCTCCCAATGCTCTACAAATTTAGTTGCCTAGTTAAGCCTAGGTTAATTAGAATCCCATGACGTGGTCACATGAATATTCCTTCTTAGATGTCGTACTTTAAGTAGGATCACTCTTGATCGAAAGTTAAATCTGGATGCACCCAAGTGTTATGCAACAATCAGTACTATCAAGCCACGGCTAAAGTCACTATCCAACTACCTGACCGTGCATAAAAATAATTACATATATCACATAGCAAGAGTATGTGGCATAACAGCTTACCATATTTATATCTATCAATTAGCACTCTCAGTGTGATCAAGTGTATCAGCACGGATACAGTAGTTAGGGCAGGAGCAAGTTCTAGAATCAAGATCATGGACAAATTGTCACGTAGCAAGTTATTCATGACAAGACAGTCAACCACTGATCACATTAATTGTCATTTTATTATATCGATAGATGAGGATAAGATTAATGCAATAATCCCTCAAGATCGGATTTACAATCTTTAAGTAAACAAGGACCGAAATTGCAGACCCTCCCCCGAGTTGAACTACGCCCCTTATTTTATTCAACGTATAATAAGGTGGTCAAGGAAAAGTATTTTAATTAGCAAGTTAATACATATAAAGCCACATCTACAGGGCTCGTGTCAAGTGCTTAGTCAAATTTTGCACATTGTCACATCTAGGTCATATAAGTCATTTCTATATTTAATACAGCATCACAATCAACCAATCAATTAAAAATATTAAATCAAGTAAGTGTCCACTTGTGCAAGAAGCAGGGTGTCGTATGAGACAGGGTGACGCATGAGATAGGGTGTCGCATGAAGTCGATGCCACATAGGGTCAATGTCGCATGCGATCGAGGCTGCATGGTTGGCTTGGACGCATAGGCGAGGCAAAGTCCACTCTTCGGGAAATATGCAATGTGATAATCAATAAATGCAAGTCATAAGAAGTGACATAAAGTGATAGATATGACTGACGTGACAAGCAATAAAGTATGTCAGAAGAAAAGATAAAATGATACAAAGTTGGGCCAAGTCGGTGAGAAGTTATCCGTCCAAAAGAAGAGAGATGCATAGCTTCTGGCCGCATGGTCGACGAGGCCGCATACTCCTCTTAGTTGCATACACAGTTGGCCGCATGAAATCTTTTGGGATTTAGAAAAAAAATTCAACTTGTGAAGTTTCATTCGTCCAAGTTCATGAATTTGGCCAAGGGGCACATGTGTAGATTCAGTCATGCGTCCAATAAGGTTGGCAGCATGCTGACTCGAGACGAGAAGTCCTGGCTGGATAGCATAAAGTGCCGCATAGAGCACCTTCGTCTCCTCCGACATCAGCTTTTCGGCCATGGCCAAAAGCTCGAAAATAAAATTTTGTTTCTTCCATAGAAACCTCAAATGAAGTCCAAATACAATAAAATAAAGTTCTAAACTACTCAAAATTAAGTTTTTATCAACATAGAACAACAATTTTTCAAAAACAATAAGTTTTAGGAGTTTAAAACCCAAGAAAACTCAAGAACACATAAAAAGCTTCTAAATTAAAAGTCTAGATTTACACTAATCCATCCACCAAAACCGAAAATACCAAGTTCTAAAGTTATGAAGAAACACATAATAAACCTAATAGAATAATAAAATAGAGGGTTTCTTCATCCCTCACGCAAAGTATACTTGCCTATGGAGGGAAAGAAAATCTAAGAGAGATAATGGAAGAAGAATAATGAAAAGAGAGAGAGAGAGAGAGTGAAGTTGGGTTATATATGGAGGGTTTGCGGTTCGGACCATGGGTTCAACTCATGATCAAACCAATCCAAACAAATAAACCAAGAGCCAAGTGAACCAAAGAATGAGTCCAGTCTCTACAACATACAACTATGCTAGCAAGACAATTAAATACGCTACAAATACGAATATCGAAAACGGGGAGTGACAAGACGTTTGCTCTTTCAGATTGAGATCGTCACCGTCGAATGGTGGTCAATCACTTGCTAGATATACAGTTCTATTTGTTTGCCATTAAATTCAAAAGTTTGGAAAAAACTTGATTTAATTGAACAAACTAAAGAGAGTACAGAGAGGAGTCCTAAAAATACATTCTAAGTACAATTTTTTGTGTTCTGGGGGTGACGATGGAGGGTTAGGAGTGTAGCAACTCTCCTTACTCTGTGGACGATCCGATGCGGAAGCTCTTCTCTCTTGCTCGAGTGTAGATTCGCAGATAGTCCTTCTACCTTTTGTATGGGTGTGGTACCTTGCTATTCATAGTCATCCTGGGAGCGCATATGTTGGGCCGCATGGATGCTGGAGGGTGCCACGTGTCCCGTCGTAACAAGGTGCAGCTGTAATCGTGAGTAGGTCGAGCTACCACGTAGGCGCTTGTTTGAATTTTTTGTGCTGAAGATCTAGGTAGTTCTCGTCCTTTATAGGCGTGACTTGGTCAGCTTGACACATAGTCCACACTTGGTAAGAGAGAATCACTCTTGTCGTAACAGCAAGATTTGGTCTTCATGGAGTCTGAAATATATATGGCCAGAGACGCATGGGACACATGAAGTCTGGGACACATGGGACCAGAGACGCATAGAACGTATGAAGTGTAAAACTCCTAATTCTGAAAGCCGTATTAATTATTTATTATAGTAATTATGAGCTAATTAGAGGGAATAGATTTTATTTAATTTTTTATTTGAGGTGTTTGTGCATTTATGGGATTTATGGAGCCCTTATAAATTTTTTCTAATTTATTCCATATAGGAGACCCTTTGGACAGTTGCTAGCTTAATGGTATACACCAACATAATTTTTAGAATTATCTATCTATATATATATATATATAATTAAATAGAAAAGAGATTCCTATTGGATCTCAACCCGAAACACAAACTCTCTATCCTAAACCCACTACCCGTTTAACCCCTACCCGGACCCGTTAGGAGAAGAAAATATCACCAGCAGCAGTAGCAAAAACCAACTTTTCTTTCCCTTCTCCGCGCGTGTGAGCCGACTCATTCCGTCTCTTATATCTATTATTACTAAACTCTCTTCAACCGAAACCAAAACAAAGAAAGAAGGAAACAGCAGCATCAGTGGTTTTTGAGACCACTAAATTACCCCACTGCCTCTTTACCTCTATATATATTACAAACTCTCCCAAAACCCTAATCCCACTTCTTCTACCAAACATAACACCGTATTGGACGCTTGCACTAACAGAACTCTTGCTCGACAAGTATACCTTATCAATATACTAATATTTATATTCCATATGATGTATGCATAATTTATTTCTGCTTATTTAGTTCATTTATTTTAACTGCTATATAAATTGTGCGTCCAAGGAAACTTGGGTGCAACGACGGTGTCGTCGTATTCTGTTTTTATTTATGTATATGCATTGGACCTACTTTATGAGACCACCCCATTATTATGAGGCATTTTATGTTTTATTGGCCATGACACCATTCTTACACGAGTGTGAGTCACATATAGGACACGGACTTGCGTATTCGGCCGGCCACTGGTACGTACAGGTCGTACGACGGATAGGGATAAATGTCAATAGAAACTTTGTATGCTAGTAGACCTGGCAGTTATGTAGAGGTTTTATCGTGTCATAGATGTGGCATGCTTAGAGCATGGGGTGGGGAGAACAATAAGTAAGGCGTTTGGGCTCCTTTGCACTTTTTCCTTGTTTGCCCGGATTTTCCGTCGGAGAAATGGGTGGTGATGACCACTATATATTATATTATCAGGCGGCCTCTGCCGTTCAAAAGACGACATGCTTTGTAGGCCCCTGATTCTCTGAGAGAATCTTGCCAATCCCATTTTGGCCAGATAGCCCACGTGTTGGAAAGTTGTTCTCAAACTGCATTCACTTAGACGGTTAGGTGACCCATTGGATGTTTACTTTTCAGTACTTATTGGCATGTTATTATGTATCTTGTTACGTCCCTCTGAGGACCTGGTCCCTTTCCAGATATGGACGAGCAGGAGTTTCCGCAGGAGTACGGACCTGGACCTGACACTACTTACCCGATGGAGGAGGCCTTGCCTTCGGAGTATCTGTATTTTTATTACTGCTGTTTAGAGATCCTGTTGCTACTTCACTATAGTCGTTTTGTAGTGGATTTGTTTCCATCCGACTACCAGACTTGATACTCATCTTTGATATTCAGACATTATTCATCTCTTTATTCCTACTTATTATTTGTGTTGTGTATGAGATATAGATTGTGTGTGACTTGTTGTGACAGTATATTACTACTGGTGGATTGAATATTCATGTACAGCGTACGTGTGTATATGGTTTCCATATATTGGAGTTTGTATACATATGGCTGGGCGTGTTACGTATTCCTAGTCCTACGTATTTTGGGACTGGGGCGTGACATATTTTTGGTGGTGGCCCATGCAGGTCAAGAATATATTGTCTTGGTTACGTAACTGTACCAAACAAGCCTGCGTATAAGAATAAAGTATAAGGATCTTATCCACACTTGACTAAAACCTCATTCTTCCTTTCAACCATCCTATGTTTGGATAAACAAAGTTTTACGCCAAAAATCCTTTTTCCTGTGACCAGACCCTTTACCCTTGTTGGCGTAAAAGCCAAATGACTGTTGTTGGCGTAAAAGCCAAATAACTGCCTGGTTGGCGTAAAAGCCAAATAACTGTATTGTTGGCGTAAAAGGCCAAACTATGAAGAAGATTGTCTCCTTTACGCTGTCACTGCTACCCACGTTCAATCTGCGTATGACACGTATCCCTTTATAAGATCATGGCATGCAAGCCACATAGGTAACTGCCCCTACGTAAACTTGATGATTCATGAATAAATAGATAACCAGCGTAAAGTAGCCTGATTAGGCGTAAAATATAAGGATGGTGAGGTGAGCGTATTTTTAACAGCCTTAGCTTCCCAGTCATGACCAATTAGAACAAATCTCGTACATTAAACGCAGAGATATGCCTCGAGCCAATTTTTGACGTGGCATCTGATTTTGTCTTATCTTGAGCGTAAAAACTCATTTCTGTAGGCAGCGTATTCAGAAGACTCTATTTTCTTCCTTTTGGATGCGTAAAAATGACTTGTATCAAATATGTTACTAAACGATAACCTGGGTCTCTGTACAAAATTATCATCACAGTCGTTCTCTCGATCATCGTACAGTACCTTTGTCAGATGTCAGGTTCACTGATTTGTCTGACAAATTCATCCGAAGGAATACAAAGAGTTTCTCGTACAAACTTTATGCTGCAACGTATTTCAGATTTTTACGCAGATTTTACGCGGAGACTTTTACGCAGACTTTTTACACAGAATTTACGCAGGAAAACTTTTACGCAGACTTTATGCATGGAGACTTTACGCAGGAAGTATAGCAACTTTTACACAGACTTTTACCCAGACAGCTTTAAATCTGTGTTTTACGCCGACATCTTTGAATCCTACTTTATGCCGACAGTTTTGAATCTCTGGTTTACGCGGACAACTCTGAAGTCTTACTTTACGCCAAACTTTTTTGAATCTCTGTTTTACGCGGACAGCTTAGCAACCTATTTTACGCAAACGATCTTGAAGCCCTGTTTTATGCAGGGAGGGACTTCATGTATGTTGGGGGGTTTTTACTGTAAAATACGCGGACAATTCCCCAGCATATTTTATGCTTCTACATTCTATTTAATGCTTGCATCCTGTTTGATTCCTGTACTTTTTCTAAAACATTGTATACATCACCTGCAGAGAGATGGATATGCAGAATGGATATACTATCGCCGATGGCGACGCAACTCCTGGAGTCAATGGTCAGACTCAAGGAGGGACCTCAACAATTCCTAGACTTCCAGGACCAGATGGACAGATTCACAATCCAGTTCCATCTGATATTCCCGTTCCACCTAATGGGATCCTTCCAGTTTCATCGACACCGTAAGATGGCCAAACACAACTGTTCAAATTCTTCTAGATGATGATGCAGGAACAGAGGCAGCAGGCAGCCGAGCAGAGGCAAGAATTTCTAGCAGCACTTGAAAGGATGGCTACAAAGACTACTGTACCAGCTCAAGCACTAGCTCCAGTACCATGAGCTAGAGTTGGTTCAGTAAAGAACTTTGTACAGATGGGTCCAAAGTCGTACAAAGGCTTTGAGAGTCCAGAGAAAACTACCAACTGGATCACTCACACTCGGAAGTTATTAGAAGCATCGCAGCTACCTACAGAGCTGTGGATGACAGGTGTAAGGACGCTTCTAGATGGTAATACTCATCACTGGTAGGAATCCATGGAGTGCCAGCAAGGTACATACCAGACATAGGAGCAGTTCCTGGAGTGCTTTGAAAGGAAGTACTTCCCGGACACCTTCAGAGATGTATTGTATGATCAGTTTCTCCACCTGGAGCAGGGGAACAGAACAGTGGACGAGTATGATGCTGAGTTTAGTCGCCTTAGCAAATATGGCACTGCCCTGATACCAGATGACTTGGCCAAGGCTAAGAGGTTTCATCGCGGACTGACTCAGGAGCTCCAACATTACACAAGCTCACAGTCCCGGATCTCTTATGCCGAGTTACTGACAGAAACCAGATTACAAGAAACCATCAGCAAAGGAAAGGGAGGTCAGCTGAGGACACAACAAGGATCGGTAAGGACACAACAAGGAGGACCTATCAGACGTCCTTTAGCTCAGCAACAGCAGTACCAACACAGGGCAGGACCGTACCAGATTCCAGAGAAGCCCCAATATAATTATTGTGGGAGGTGCGGGCACATCTCAAAAGACTGTCGGACCCGTTTGGGACAGTGTATGAGATGTGGATCCGGACAACACTTGGCAAAAAATTGTCCAATACAGCAGACACTTCCACCGTCAGCACAGAGGCTAGCACTTCCAGCGCCGAAGCCAGCACAGCAAATAACTAGACTTGGAGCACCTCGACCTCCAGCAGCAGGAGGATTTCAGCAAGGACAACCTCTACCTACACAGAAGGATCAGTTCGCGAGGGCCAGACAGGGACAACCACAGAGGAACGAACAAGCTTTTGCATTGGAAGTGGATGACATGGATCAGGAGATTGATGTCATAGCAGGTATCACTCTTGCTTTTACTTTTCCTGTTGTGACATTGTTTGATACGAGAGCCACCCACTCATTCATATCATCTAGTTTTATTGCCAAACATAACATTGCCTCCACATCTTTACCTAGTTGTATTAGAATTCTTACCGGAGGAGGAGTTGTACCTGTTAGTAGAATTTGTAGATCGTGTCCTATAGTGATACGTAGCAGAGAGATGAATGTCCGACTCATAGTCCTTCCTATGCCAACTTTTGATATTGTGCTTGGAATGGACTGGCTGAGCAAGTACCACGCTTTTTTTGATTGTTTTGGAGGAAGCATTCTTTTCAAAGTACCAGGCCAGCCTGAACTTGAGTTTGCACGAGGATCCATAGAAATTCTTGATGGTATGTAGCTCGCAATGGACGATGTTGTCTATCATCCCATTATTTCATAATTCCAAGACATCTTTCCAGAGGAATTGCCCGGCCTACCCCCAGATAGAGGCGTAGAATTCTCAATTGAATTGACACCGGGAGCAGCACCCATAGCATCACATGTTTATAGACTGGCAAAGAAGGAGATGGATGAACTGAAGACACAGTTGAAAGAACTAGAAGAGAGAGGTTTTATCCAACCGAGTGCATCACCCTGGGGAGCACCAGTGTTGTTTGTACCAAAGAAGGATGGGTCAGTGCGTATGTGCATTGACTACAGAGCCTTGAATGCAGTAACAGTAAAGAATAAATATCTACTGCCACGCATTGATGACCTATTTGATCAGCTTAGTGGAGCCAAGATGTTCTCAAAGATAGATTTGAGATCGGGATATCACCAGGTGAAAGTACGGAAGGAGGACATCCCGAAGACCGCATTTCGGACAAGATATGGGCACTACGAGTTCTTGGTCATGCCATTTGGATTGACCAATGCTCCAGCTATCTTTATGGACTTAATAAATCGAGTCCTCCATCAGTATTTGGACCAGTTCGTGGTCGTCTTCATAGATGCTATACTTATCTATTCAAAGAGCCACGAGGAGCACGAGAAGCACCTGCGGATTATTCTAGAGACCTTGAGGAGAGAACAGTTATATGCAAAGCTCAGTAAATATGAGTTCTTCTTGGACATAGTCTCATTTCTTGGACATGTTGTTACAGGAGATGGTATTTCTGTTGATCCAGAAAAGATCTCAGCAGTCGAGACATAGCCTGTTCCTAAACCAGCAACAGAGGTGAGAAGTTTCCTTGGACTTGCGGGATATTACCGACGGTTCGTGGAGAACTTCTCAAGAATAGCAACACCTATGACTCAGTTGACTTGCAAAGATCAAGAGTTCATATGGACCAATGAGTGTCAAGCCGCTTTTGAAGAGTTGAAGAAGCGACTGACCACAGCATCAATATTGACTATTCCATCATGATCAGGAGGCTATGTGATCTACAATGACGCATCGGGGAAAGGCCTAGGATGCATATTGATGCAGCATGGCAAGGTGATTGCATATGCATCTAGACAGTTACGAGTACATGAGAAGAATTATCCAACTCATGACTTGAAACTTGCAGCCGTTGTATTTGCCTTGAAGCTATGAAGATATTACTTATATGGGGAACGAGTGGAAATCTATACAGACCACAAAAGCCTCAAGTATGTCTTCACGCAGAAGAAGTTAAATATGAGGCAACGTCGATGGCTCGAATTGATAAAAGATTTTGAGATAGAGCTACATTATCACCCAGACAAGGCTAACGTTGTAGCAGACGCGTTAGGCCGGAAGCCAGCAGCTTACTTCTTGACATCACAGAGAGAATTATTGGATGACTTGCAAGAGCTTGGCATTGAAGTGATATTACCAGGAGCAGATGGGACATTAGCCAACTTGCAAGTACAATCATCACTAGTAGAGAGGATCAAGATAGCGTTGCCTACAGACGCCAGATTCCGAAGATTAAAAGAAAGGATAGAGGCCGGAGAGCAGACATGACTGCGCATCCATGATGATAGGACATTACGATGTGGTGATCGTCTTTATGTTCCAAATGGAGAGATTCGACAGGAGCTGATGACAGAAGCTCATAGTCGATATATTCTATTCATCCTTGAGACACCAAGATGTATCGTGATTTATGACAGCACTTATGGTGGCATGGAATGAAAAGAGAGATAGCTCGCTTTGTAGCTAAATGTTTGGTATGTCAGCAAGTATAGGCGGAGCACCAAAGAACGGCAGGGTTATTACAACTACTTCCGATTCCAGAGTGGAAGTGGGAGCACATCACTATGGACTTCGTCACGGATTTTCCCAAGAGTCCAAGTGGAAGAGATGCAGTATGGGTAATAGTAGACCGACTCATCAAGTCAGCCCATTTTTTGCCTTTTAGAGTTGGCCAATCTACAGAAGCTTTGGCTGACTTATATATGAGGCAAATTGTGAGACTGCACGGTGTACCAATCAGCATTGTATCAGACAGAGATTCGCGCTTTATATCGCACTTTTGAAAGAGCATGCAAGAGAGTCTTGGAACTCATCTGAAGTTCAGTACATCTTATCACCCGCAGACAGATGGGCAGTCAGAACGTACTATTCAGACATTGGAAGATATGTTGAGGGCTTGTATGTTAGACTTTGGAGGATCATGGGAGGACCACCTAACCTTGTAAAATTTTCTTACAACAATAGCTATCAGGCAAGCATCCAGATGGCTCCGTTTGAAGCATTATATGGAAGAAAGTGTAGGTCTCCTGTGTGTTGGAGTGACATAGGAGAACGTCAGATTCTGGGACCAGAGTTAGTGGTCAACACCGTTGAGACAGTTAAGAAGATACAAGGATACTTACGAGCAGCACAAGACAGGCAGAAGCAGTGGGCAGACCTTCATCGTCGTCCCTTAGAATTTAAAGAGGGCGATCATGTCTTCTTGAGGATATCACCTACAAGAGGCACCATTCGATTCGGAGGACGAGGCAAGTTGAGTCCAAGGTATATTGGACCATTTGACGTGCTAGAGAGAGTGGGAGAAGTGGCATATCGACTTGCGCTACAACCTTCACTTGAGGGAGTACATGACGTATTTCATGTGTCACAGCTCAGGCGATATGTGGCAGACAACAATCATGTTCTCGACCATTCGGAGATTACCATTGGGTCGATCTTGTCATATCAAGAGCAACCCGTGGGAATCCTCGATCGTCGAGAGAAAGTATTGAGGAACCAGTCTATTCCCTTGGTCCGCATGGCATGGAAGCATGGCGCGCTAGGAGAATCTACTTTGGAGCGAGAGGACGACATGCACAAACGTTTTTCGAACCTATTCGTAGACCAAGGTTTAAATTTACTTTGTTAAATTATATCTCCTACAATTCTTGACTTTCTACCATGGCTTAGTTTAATTTTGAGGACGAAATTTTTATAAGTTAGGTAGAATGTAAAACCCCTAATTATAAAAATCGTATTAATTATTTATTATAGTAATTATGAGCTAAATAGAGGGAATAGATTTTATTTAATTTTTTATTTGAGGTGTTTGTGCATTTAGGGGATATATGGAGCCCTTATAAATTTTTTCTAATTTATTCCATGTAGGAGACCCTTTGGGCAGTTGCTAGCTTAATGGTATACATCAACATAACCTTTAGAATTATATATATATATATATATATATATATATATATATATATATATATAATATATATAATTAAATAGAAAAGAGATTCCTATTGGATCTCAACCCGAAACCCAAACCCTCTATCCTAAACCCACTACCCGTTTAACCCCTACCCGGACCCGTTAGGAGAAGAAAATATCACCAGCAGCAGTAGCAAAAACCAACTTTTCTTTCCCTTCTCCGCGCTTGTGAGCCGACTCATTCCACCGCCTCTTATATCTATTATTACTAAACTCTCCTCAACCGAAACCAAAACAAAGAAAGAAGGAAACAACAGCAGCAGTGGTTTTTGAGACCACTAAATTACCCCACCGCCTCTTTACCTCTCTATATATTAGAAACTCTCCCAAAACCCTAATCCCACTTCTTCCACCAAACATAACACCGTATTGGACGCTTGTACTATACAGAACTCTTGTTCGGCAAGTATACCTTGCCATTGTACTAATATTTATATTCCATATGATGTATGCATAATTTATTTCTGCTTATTTAGTTTATTTATTTTAACTGCTATATAAATTGTGCGTCCAAGGAAACTTGGATGTAACGACGGTGTCGTCGTATTCTGTTTTTATTTATGTATATGCATTGGACCTACTTTATGAGACCACCCCATTATTATGAGGCATTTTATGTTTCATTGGCCATGACACTATTTTTACACGAGTGTGAGTCACATGTAGGATACGGACTTGCATATTCGGCTGGCACTGGTACGTACAGGTCGTGCGACGGATAGGGATAACTGCCGATAGAAACTTTGTATGCTAGTAGACCTGGCAGTTATGTAGAGGTTTTATCGTATCATGGATGTGGCATGCTTAGAGCATGGGGTGGGGAGAACAATAAGTAAGACGTTTGGGCTCCTTTGCACTTTTTCCTTGTTCGTCCGGATTCTCCGCCGGAGAAACGGGTGGTGATGACCACTATATATTATATTATCAGGCGGCCTCTGCCGTTCAAAAGACGACATGCTTTGTAGGCCCCTGATTCTTCGAGAGAATCATGCCAATCCCATTTTGGCCAGATAGCCCACGTGTTGGAAAGTTGTTCTCAAACTGCATTCACGTAGACAGTTAGGTGACCCATTGGATATTTACTTTTCAGTACTTATTGGCATGTTATTATGTATCTTGTTACGTTCCTCTGAGGACCTGGTCCCTTTCCAGATATGGACGAGCAGGAGTTTTCGTAGGAGTATGGACCAGGACCTGACACTACTTACCCGATGGAGGAGGCCTTGCCTTCGGAGTATCTGTGATTTTATTATCGCTGTTTAGAGATTCTTGTTGCTACTTCATTATAGTCGTTTTGTAGTGGATTTGTTTCCATCCGACTATCAGACTTGATACTCATCTTTGATATTCAGACATTATTCAGCTCTTTATTCCTACTTATTATTTGTGCTGTGGATGAGATATAGATTGTGTGTGACTTGTTATGACAGTATATTACCACTGGTGGATTGAATATTCATGTACAGCGTACGTGTGTATATGGTTTCCATATATTGGAGTTCGTATACATACGACTGGGCGTGTTACATATTCCTAGTCCTACGTATTTTGGGACTGGGGCGTGACATGAAGTTTGGGATGCATGGGGCCAGAGACACATGGAACTCATGGAGTCTGTGACGCATGGGGCCAGAGACATAGCGAACCGCCTGGAGTCTGGGACGCATGAAGCCAGAGACGCATGGGACCACATGGAGCCTGGGATGCATGGGGCCAGAGACTCATGGGACGCATAGAGTCTGGGATGCATGGAGCTAGTTATGCTGTACGCATTGCATTGCACATGTAGTACCCCACTCTGCATTGGCACTATGTAAAAAAGATATCGGTTTACTGACTAAAAAAGAAAATCTTCTTAAAGAGCTTCTTGTTGAACCAAAAGATGACTGATCTAGGTGAGTGAACAAAACTTTATTCTTCCATTCTTGCATGCCTTAATAATGAATCTGAGTTTTTGTAATGCTTGTTTTCTTAATAAGATAATGTTCGCATTGAGAATGGTAAAACGAGAACTTGCCTGCCTAATAAGAGAACTTATATGCTTGCCAAAAAGGGACAGAACTATTATCATGCTAAGTATAGAAATGAATGTTACATGCTAGTTACACTGACACCGTTATCGAATGAACATTGTCATGCTAAGGAAAGAGTAGAATTGCATGCTAACTTGAAGAGATAGAAGACTTGTACCATGCTTGCTTAAATTAAAGATCATTCATATGTTTGCTTGTCATCATTTATATAGTTGCTTGTCTTTGATGCAAAAGCTACATTGAATGTATGCTTGTATTATTACAAAGAGTTATGGCTTTTCTTGTTAGAGAAGAGACTAGTAGCCCGTCCTGATATTTCGGTCCTACAGGATCTAGGGGGGTACGGCTATTAGATAAGAGATAGATGGATTGAAAGCTTTTATTGTCACGTTGTGTTATGCCAGTGATATGCTTGTTATACACTAGAAGGGAGACTAATGGTTCACCATGAGCTCGGTGTGTGGCTATCAGACTGGTGGATGGAGGCTAAATGACTAGTTTGGAGACTAATAGTGCGCCTTGAGCTCGGGATATGGCTATTAGAATGGTAGATGGAGGCTACTGACGGGGTAAGACTAATTGTGTGCCTAGAGGGTATGGCTATTAGAAGAGAGGCGGTGCTTCTGTTGGAAAGAGTTTGAGTTAGAGAAGTTAGCTTGTTCATGGAGATAGCTGCATTTCAGGTAGTTAGGGCGCATGCTAGGCTAGCCTTTTTGCATACCTAACTGTTTGATGCAGAGACGGACAGGAAAGAGAACCTTGTTTATATTTGTAAATTATTGCTAACTTGTATGTCTACTGCAGGAATAACCGTTCGGCGTGGCATAAAATCCACAGAATAAGTGATATATTATTTTGCTTATTGTCTTGCATCGTACATAGACTTGCATGCTTGCTTGAATATGTTGATCGCCTTGTAGTATAAATAATGATAGTCCACTAGATGTTGCTTTATCCCTAGAGTCTTTGAGTATAGCTCACGAGACACATTGCACACACCCTGATTGGTACATTGTGCTTTAACTTATTACCTTGTATGCTTGGTTGTATTGAACTGAAATATGATTTCAAAGATGTTTCCAAAAGAAGTAATATAACCCCGCTCATGTACTGCCTGTAACGAACCTAGGTGTCACGCCCCAGTCCCAAAATATAAGGAACTAGGCCACGTGGCATTGGCCAGCTGACACGTCACTAAGGGTTTAATCCATTTTTTTATGGACCCAAAGGAACGTGCTACGCTGTCCTAAAATACTACAAGTCTACTACAGGCGAGTCTATCTCATCCATAGAAAATGTCAGAAAATAGTGCTGAATATATATAATGCTGAGTCTGAAAATGTCATATTACACATCTTGTGGGAACAAACCCACTGTCAAAATATAATAATAGTACAGAAAATAAGATAGACTGAGCATCGTCTATCTAGCAAAATATCTCCATCGCCAAGAGAGCATCTCCTAGAATCAGGTAGATTCTGATGGTGTCTCTTCCAATTCTTCCTCGGTGGCATGCCTAGTCTCCTGTCCTGGACCATACACCGTGGGGTAATAGGCCTCGTCTAAATCTGGAAGAAACCAGGTCCTCAGTGGGACATAACAAGATACAGGAAAATAATATGCCATGTATGTAAATACTGAATAAATAAATAAATACAGGGTGCTAACCATCTAAGTGAAATGCAAGTAAAGACCTTGTAGTACGTATGGGAATGTGTAGGCTTGACATATGCTGACTTAATTCACCAATCGTGTTGACTGGCTAGTATATGTGTCATATGCCCCCGGACACACGGGTAGCTCTGCAATCGACCATCTCCGAGGAGCATGGTACGAAGAATAAAAGACTCATGGAGGGGGTGTCCCATACGTCTACTAGTTATCTTTCCCGCCCAATGTAACTAATGCCAAGTCATAATTATTTCCTGAGTTCTCCTGATTTTAAACTAAGCCGTGATGCACGTCACACGTACTGGTAGCTAATCAAATACGCAGATCGCATCCCAATATGTATTGCAACCATGTTGCGTGTTCCCGTGGCAGGGTCTAGGAGGATATTAGGATACCCTCACAGATATTGGTAGGTCTGAAAAGACTAAGTTTAATTAAGCTACAGGTCAACGTATCTGTTGACTGTACCTGAGGCAATCTCAGGTACTCACAGTTATATGGAATTCAGGAAAAACATAGCATATAACAGTATTTGAATTTAGACAGTAACTTGGCAAGGTATACTTGCCTACTTCCTGATTGTGTTGGACACCTGATCCCACTGTCAAGACTGAGGGTCCTTGTGACAGGGGGTCACTGACTGTGCTGGAGATATTTTCTGTTTAAGACGTTACAGGGTTCGTAAATATAATTTAAGTAAAAAGGGCACAATAATAATAGTAAATATATACTTAGGTAAGTATATTCATATAAGACAACATATATATATAGTACATATATATAGAGTATATATATATATATGGTATATATATATATATATATATATATATACATAAAGAAAAGAAAAAGCAGGAAATAAAAAATATATATATATATATATATATATATATATATATATATATATATATATATATATATATATATATATATATATATATATATATATAAAGTGCAGAAAATGAAATATATATATAGATACATATATTAGATATATATGTTTACATATGTAATAAATAAAAAGAAAAGCATACATATATATATACATAGTATAATTATAAAATTATATATTTATATAGGTATATATATAGATATATATATATATATATATATATTTACATATATATATATACATAAAAGAAAAGAAAATGCAGAATTTGAAATATATAAATATATACATATATATTAGTATATAGTATATAGTATATATAATTACATATAATAATTAAAATGAGAAGCATAAATATATATACATATATAATATACATATACATATACATATAATAATACTATACATAATTAATATATACATATATATATATATATATATAAGAAAGAAAAGTAAAAATACATATATATTCATATATGTTACAATATATATATATACACTGTATATATATATATTTGTATATAGTAATAATAATAATATATATATATATATATATATATATATATATATATATATATATATATATATATATATATATATATATATAATACATATAGTAATACATATGTATATATACATATATATATTACATTTATATATATATAAGAAAAAGAAAAACAGAATAAAAAGATGCATAAATAAATAAATATATATATATATATATTATACAGTATAAATACTATATTTAAGTATATAGTAATATATATATTTAATTATATAATTACATATATAAATACATAGATATATATATATATATATATATATATATAATAAATAAATAAATGAAAAATACTGAAATATAAATGCATACTGTATATACTGTATATATAATATTTAATTATATAATATATAATTAGATATATATAATAATAATATATATTAATATATATATTAATATATATATAAATATATACATATATATACATATTTATATACATATTATACAAACATATAGGAAATTGTGTATTTTCGTATTTATACAGGTATTTATACCTGACAGGGTGGCAGAGGGGGTCCACGGCTGGTCGCCGGCGGGAGGACGGCGGCGGAGTCGACGGCGGCTGGCCGGAGGGACGGCAGCAGCAACAGTTGCTGATAGCAACAGCAGCTTGCAGCGGTGGTAGCGGCGTCAGCGGCGGCGGAGGCGGCGGTGCAGGCGGTCAGGGCGGAGGAGGAGGTCGGGGCGAAGAGGTCTGGGGTGGTGGCGGTGGTCAGGGATGGCCGGAGTGGCGGTGGGGGACGGTCGGGATGGGGGAGGGGGTTGCTGTGCGGTTGTGAAGGAGGATGCTGCGGGGGTGAGGGCGGCCGGCGTGGTGGTCGTGGGGCGGTGGGAGTCGGTCGGGACGGTAGAGGGGGTCGGGGCGAGTCGAGTGGTGGTGGTTGCGGTGGTCCACGACGGCCGGAGGCGGTCGGGAGGGGCGGTCGGGTGGTGAAGTCGGTTGTGGGGGTGGTGGTCGGGGTGATGCTGTGGCAGCTGCCCACGGCGGAGCAGGCGGCCGGAGGTGGTGGGGCTTGGTCGGAGGAAAGGTGGGGAGGTGGCGAGGGCTTCGCCGGAGTTTGGTCGGAGGGGGGTGGACGGAGGGGGTGGCTGTGAGGTTTGAAGGGGGGAGGGGTCGGGTTTATATAGGGGTTAGGGCAATGGCAGTTTGGTAAATAGGTGGAAGTCTAGGGGCTTTTAGGTAATTTTGATTTTTAGGATATTTTGGCAGCCATTTGTGGGTCCCACATGACACGTGGACGGTCCACATTCACCAGCCAATGAGGTGATGCCACCTCACACTAGAAATTTGCATAAAAACCCCTAAAATTTCCTAAATTACAATTAGGTCCCAAAATTGGTATTTTACGTAATTACGCAATTTGTCTGATAAATTACCATGTTCCCAGAAAATACTAAAATGCTCAGAATTGAGAGGGAAAAGCTGTGGGAGGGTCCTGAGGGGGTGGGGTGAGTCTGGGCTGGGGCATGGCCTGTTTTCTTGGTGATACGGGTCATCGTATTTATTATTTAATAAATACTGCGCACGGTGTTCTCTAATTATTTAGAGGCAGGTAGGGCCATAATTTTACTACGGTGTCAATATACTAATTGTAGTATATTCAAAGTAGAAATTATTGTATTTTTGTCTAGGTAAAACAGGTGCCTGTTGGTCCTCAATCTCTAGGGGTACAGAGATGGGCAAAGAGCAAGAAATAAAATAGGAAATAAATACGGACTTTTGTAACGATATTTGTGCGTCTCAAACGAGGCTCAAAATAAAGCATCTGGGAGTTGCACAAAATTTTAGAAAATAGTCTAACATGTCTAGGGCGGGTATGTGAATTTTGTTTGGGAATTACAGCTAGTGTACTGTCCTAAATAATTGTGTGAGGGACAGGTGCACAATCAATAGGATATGTAAACAAAATAAATTTTAAAAAGTTGCAATAATTCTAATTAGCTAAGAATAATTCTAAATTACTGAAATCTGGTCGAGGGAGTTTACAATCTACCCTCCTTAGAATATTTCGTCCTCGAAATAAAAACAGACATATAATGAGAATGAAAGATTGATTTGAAATATTAGGACATACCCTGGTTTGGAAATAGATGGGGGAAACGCTGTCGAATATCCTCCTCTCGTTCCCAGGTTGATTCACCTGGTGCATGATGTCTCCATGCAACACGAACTAGAGGGATAGTCTGGCCTCGCAACACCTTCTCGCTACGATCTAGGATCTCTACAGGTTCCTCCTGGTATGATAGGCTTGGGCCGACGGTAATTTCTGAATGGTCCAGTACATGACTTGGGTCTGGAATGTACCTCCTCAGCTGAGATACGTGGAAGACGTCATGTACTCCTTCCAGGGTCGGAGGTAGGGCTAGCTTGTAGGCAACTTCTCCGATGCGTTCTAATACATCGAAGGGTCCAATGTACCTTGGACTCAGCTTTCCTCTTCCTCCAAATCTGATAGTACCTCAGGTGGGTGAGATTTTTAAGAACACATGCTCTCCCACTTTGAACTCTAGAGGTCGTCGATGTACGTTGGCCCAGTGCTTCTGTCTGTCTTGTGCAGCTCGTAGGTGTCCTTGTATCTTCTTTACCTTTTCCATCGTACGAACAACTAATTCTGGTCCCAAGATCTGTCTTTCGCCAACATCGCTCCAGCATACTGAGAAACGATATTTTCTGCCATACAATGCTTCAAAGGGAGCCATTTGGATGCTTGCTTGATAGCTATTGTTGTAGGAAAATTCTACCAGGTACAAATGATCTTCCCATGATCCGCTGAAATCAAGCATGCAGGCTCTCAGCATATCTTCAAGTGTCTGGATGGTGCGTTCTGATTGGCCATCTGTCTGTGGATGGTACGAGGTGCTGAACTTAAGGTGGGTACCAAGACTTTCTTGCATACTTTGCCAAAAGTAAGATGTAAACCTTGTATTTCTGTCAGACACTATGCTGACTGGTACTCCATGCAGACGCACTATCTCCTTCATGTACATGTCCGCCAAGACTTCTGTAGATTGTCCGACTCTGAAAGGTAGGAAATGAGCAGCCTTTGTGAGTCTATCTACAATTACCCATACAGCATTACGACCACTGGGACTCCTTGGGAAGCCCGTAACAAAGTCCATCGTAATGTGTTCCCATTTCCACTCGGGTATTGGGAGGGGTTGAAGTAGACCTGCTGATCTCTGATGTTCAGCCTTGACTTGCTGACACACCAGGCACTTTGCCATAAAGCGTGCTATCTCTCGCTTCATTCCATGCCACCAGTAGTATTGTCGCAGATCTCTGTACATCTTTGTGCCTCCAGGATGTATAGAGTATGTTGAGCTGTGAGCTTCTGACATCAGCTCCTCACGAAGTTCTCTGTTTGGAACATAAAGATGTTCTCCATATCTTAGAGTCCCATCTTCGTGTATGTGGCATCATGTCTGGATTCCAGCCTCTGTTCTTTGGCGAAGCCTCTTGCATCTGTTGGCAGTGCAGCCTTGATTCTTTCGACCAATGTTGATTGTAGTTGGTAGTTTGACAATTGGCCGTCAATTCCTGGCATAATGACCGTTATTCCCAACTTTTCTAGATCTCTCAATAGACCTGGTTGGGTGATCATAAAGAATGTCGAGGGTCTTCTGCTTAGTGCATCAGCTACTACATTAGCCTTTCCTAGATGGTACTGCAGATCTATCTCGAAATCCGTCATCACTTCGAGCCATCGTCTTTGTCTCAGGTTCAGGTCCTTCTGAGTGTAGACATATTTCAGGCTTTTGTGATCGGTGAATATCTCCACTCGTTCGCCGTATAGGTAATGTCTCCATAGCTTCAGGGCGAAGATGACTACGGCAAGCTCCAAGTTGTGAGTGGGGTAATTCTTCTCATGAGTCCTCAGTTGTCTTGAGGCATAAGCTACAATCTTCCCATGTTGCATTAAGACACAACCCAATCCTTTTCCGGATGCATCGCTACAGATTACGAAACCTCCGGATCCAGATGGTATAGTCAAAATGGGGGCAGTAGTCAGACGCTTCTTCAGCTCGTTGAAAGCTGTTTGGCATTCCTCAGACCAGATGAACTCCTGATCCTTGCGGGTAAGACGGGTAATTGGCTCCGCGATTCTTGCAAAGTTTTCTACGAACCTCCGATAATATCCGGCAAGTCCTAGAAAGCTTCTCACCTCTGAGACGTTGGTCGGGGTTGGCCATGTCTCCACAGATGAGATTTTTGCTAGGTCCACCGAGATGCCTTCTCCTGTGATCACGTGTCCCAGAAAAGCGACATGATCAAGGAAGAACTCGCACTTGCTTAGTTTAGCATAAAGGCTCTCACGTCTCAGCGTCTCTAGCACTAGTCTCAAGTGCTCTTCGTGCTCATCGTGGCTTTTTGAATACACCAAGATGTCGTCGATGAAGACTACTACGAACTAGTCTAGATATTGGTGGAAGACTCTGTTCATCAGGTTCATAAATACGGCTGGTGCATTAATCAGTCCAAAAGGCATCACCAGGAACTCGTAATGACCATAGCGAGTCCTGAATGCTGTCTTTGGAATGTCTTCTCGCCGTACCTTGACTTGATGATAGCCAGATCTCAAGTCTATCTTTGAGAATACCACAGCTCCCGTCAGTTGATCGAACAGGTCATCGATCCGTGGCAAGGGATACTTGTTTTTGATTGTCAAAGCGTTGAGGGCTTTGTAATCAATACACATACGATATGTTCCGTCCTTCTTGGGTACAAACAGCACTGGTGCTCCCCAGGGTGATGCACTAGGACGAACAAATCCCTTGATTTGCAATTCTTTAAGTTGCAGCTTCAGCTCGTCAAGTTCCTTCTTCGCCAGTCGGTACACATTTGAGGATACCGGTGCAGCTCCGGGTATCAGCTCAATAGTGAACTCTACTTCTCTATCAGGCGGTAGGCCTGGCAATTCCTCCGGGAATACGTCTTCGAATTCTGCAATGAGTGCTGGGGGTTCTATCTCCATTGTCATGTAAGCTCTAGGAGTCTGGCCTACTCCTTGCTCGATGGTACCTCGTACGTGTTCGAACTCCGGGTGTCCTGGTGGTCTAAAGATGATACTACATTTTCGGCAGTCTAGGATAGCATTGTTCTGGATTAACCAGTCCATGCCTAAGACGACGTCGAAATTTGGCATTGGGAGTACCAAAAATCGCGCTCTTAGCTCTCTACTACAAACAACTATTGAACATGTTTCAATAATGTTGGTAACTGGAACAATACCTCCTCCAGTAAGAATTTTCCAGCACTTGGGTAGCGGGAAAGTGATTAGTTTGTGCATGGCTACGAAACTACTAGATATGAATGATAGGGTAGCGCCGAAATCAAATAATACGGTTGCAGGTAATGATGCAACTAAAATGGTACCTGCGATAGTTTCTCCTTCGGGTTCTTCGGCAACTGCAGCTAAAGCAAAGGCTTGCCCATGCCTTTGTCCTCCGGATTATTGTCTGGCCTTGAACTGGCTCTCCTGAGTGGCCAGAGGTGGTCCCTTTTGATATCCTCCAGATGCGAAGGATGTGTACCTCCTGTTGAGGTCTGCGTCTTCTGGCCTGGGGCTCCATTTTTGCGTTGTGGACAGTCCCTAGCCATATGTTGGCTAGCTCCACATACTAGGCAGAGTCCTTTCTTCTTTCTGCAGTCATTGATATAATGCCCCTTCTTGCCACAAAAGTGACAAGTCGGGAGCTCCTTCTTCTGGTAGGGCCCCGTCGTCTGATGCGTCTGATTTTGTGGACGACGGATAGGTCCTCCTGCTCCTTGCTGATTTTTGGCCGGGATGTTTGGGGTAGAGCGTCTCGCTCCTCGGCCAATAGCTTCTTGCACCCTCGCTTCTGTAAGAACCTCCTCGTAGGAGATCCTCGCCTGAGTTGTCGTATACCTCTGGAGCTCGTAGGTGAGGCCGTGGTGGAATCTTTTGGCCTTCTCCAGTTCGTTTGGTATCAAGATGGTACCGAAACGACTCAGTCTGCTGAACTCTGCGTCGTAGGCGTCGACAGTCATATTTCCCTGTTCCAAGTGCAGGAACTAGGAGTACAAGGCATCTCGGACTGTTGCTGGGAAGTATTTGGCATTGAAGTGCTCCAAAAATTGTTCCCAAGTCTGGTCTTTGTCGACGCTACGCTCGATAGATTCCCACCAGTGATAGGCGTTGCCTAAGAGTTGAGCTCTTACGGCAGTCATCCACAGGTCGGGGGTAAGTTGCGAGCCTTCTAGCAGCATTTCTGTATTGGAGATCTAGTCGGAGATCTCCTCTGGGGTTTCGCTGCCTTTAAAGTTTCTCGGGCTCATTTGGCGGAAGCCTCTGACTGTGCCCACTGGTTGGACAGGTGCTGGTGCTGGGGCAGTGGTTCTCTCCAAAGCCGTCATCAAGGTCTGTCTCAAGGCTTCAGTCTGTTGCCATTGAGTTTGCAATATAGCTTGGAGGAACTGAAACATCTGAGGTTGGCCCTCAAGCTGGGGCATCAGGGCAGGAAGGGCTGGAGGGGGAGGCAAAGGTGTCTCCGCCTGCGAGGTTGGGGCCTGAGAGGTTTGCCCTTCATGCTGGGCTGGTGTTCCTGTCTGGGCAGGATTTTGGGGAAGGTATGGAGTCATTGGGTAGACCAGCATCCTTCTAGGGGATTGGTCTCTCGGGGTGGACGAGGTTTCTTGGACATCGGGCGAGGGGTCTGTTGCTGGGTCAGCCCCATCAATCGCATGTCCTCCGGGTATGTCCATATTTCTGAAGAAAATAGAATAATTAGAAAAGCACAAGGAATTAATGATTGATAATCAAGCAAGATGCAAAAATTTATGAACGAAGTCAGAGTGGATGAGTCCTATTATTTCTATCCTATAGCAGGCTTGCTGGGCATGTCATCATACCACTAGCAATGAACTAGACCTGCATGGGCCACCACTAAAACCATGTCACGCTCCAGTCCCAAAATGTAAGAAACTAGGCCACGTGGCATTGGCCAGCTGATACGTCACTAAGGGTTTAATCTATTTTTTTATGGACCCAAAGGAACGTGCTACGCTGTCCTAAAATACTACAAGTCTAGTACAGGCGAGTCTATCTCATCCACAGAAAATGTCAGGAAATAGTGCTGAATATATATAATGCTGAGTCTGAAAATGTCATATTACACATCTTGTGGGAACAAACCCACTGTCAAAATATAATAATAGTACAGAAAACAAGATAGACTGAGCATCGTCTATCTAGCAAAACATCTCCATCGCCAAGAGAGCATCTCCTAGAATCAGGTAGATTCTGATGGTGTCTCTTCCAATTCTTCCTCGGTGGCATGCCTAGTCTCCTGTTCTGGACCATACACCGTAGGGTAGTAGGCCTCGTCTAAATCTGAAAGGGAACCAGGTCCTCAGTGGGACATAACAAGATACAGGAAAATAATATACCATGTATGTAAATACTGAATAAATAAATAAATACATGGTGCTAACCATCTAAGTAAAATGCAAGTAAAGACTTGTAGTACGCATGGGAATGTGTAGGCTTGACATATGCTGACTTAATTCACCAATC
>JAYESA010000015.1:11545180-11812680 GCA_036927795.1 Iris macrosiphon
TAAGCAGCATATAGAATTTACTGAAATAAACGTGCCACCGTTCGGTGGATTTTACCTGACCGTCTGAATTACCTGCACAATACTTACCTTGCCTTCCCTGCCACGAAGACACAAGTTAGTATGCAACAGGTTTAAATATACAGTGGATCACTGGCGTTGCCATAAAGGACACTAGTCATAGACGAGAATGGTTTGCAGCGAAAGTACAGTGGTGCTACAAGCCATTCCGTCTAGTACAGTTGACTATACAGTAGGGTTCCGTCCGGACCGGATCGGTGCCAGTGCCCCAGCGACCGTCCGCAGAAACCAGTTACCTTGTGCACAAGTTGTCCGTGATCGAACAGTACGTTTACTAAGTTAACAGTTCATGCAGTTGAGGCAAACAGTAGTACAGGACAGTCGGTATTGCATGATTCATTTAACATAGCCTCATTGAACAGTTTAATGCATACAAGGTGTTCCATACTTAGCACGATTCATAGAACAGTTATAGACGAACTAGCATACAGTATGATAACAGTTCACAGTTGGTTGACAAGCATAATAACCAAGTCTATTCTCTTTTATCTTGGTTTCTTTTATTATTACTTGGTATCGTTTGATCGGGCCAAAGGAGAATGCAGATTTTTATAGATGTGAAGCTTGGAAGCAGGGCTAGCTAATCGGGTTGGTAGCCACTCATTTCGATGTTTGGAAGGGAGAAGGAAAGAGGCGCTTCACGTCTCCGCTCGCAAGCCGCCTACTGCTCGTTCACCTGCACACGAACAGCTTGATCAATACTTCTTCCTCTCTTTCCAATCTCGGAATAGAAGTGCAAGTCAATGAACGAAAACAATAAAAACCATCGAAACCGTTCAAGGAAAACAAGCAAATCCCAAAACCAACTCAAAGCACGAAAGCAACAAGCGACATCGAAAACTGAGGCAATAAAAGATAGCAGCGGAGAGGTCCCTCCTGACTCTGCCGCTAAGCCGATCCTTGGGGCGCGGTCCACTGAATATGGGAATCGATTTCGAAGAAACAAATCCATAACGAGGACGAGTTCTTAATTCAATCTATCCCGATCGAACGATACCGTCTTGTATTTCTTAGCCGCGATCTCCGCACCGGGAGAACGGGGCGCTACAACGGTCGGGATGGGGGAGGGGGTTGCTGTGCGGTTGTGAGGGAGGATGCTGCGGGGGTGAGGGCGGCCGGCGTGGTGGTCGTGGGGCGGTGGGAGTCGGTCGGGACGGTAGAGGGGGTCGGGGCGAGTCGAGTGGTGGTGGTGGCGGTGGTCCACGACGGCCGGAGGCGGTCGGGAGGGGCGGTCGGGTGGTGAAGTCGGTTGTGGGGGTGGTGGTCGGGGTGATGCTGTGGCAGCTGCCACGGCGGAGCAGGCGGCCGGAGGTGGTGGGGCTTGGTCGGAGGAAAGGTGGGGAGGTGGCGAGGGCTTCGCCGGAGTTTGGTCGGAGGGGGGTGGCCGGAGGGGGTGGCTGTGAGGTTTGAAGGGGGGAGGGGTCGGGTTTATATAGGGGTTAGGGCAATGGCAGTTTGGTAAATAGGTGGAAGTCTAGGGGCTTTTAGGTAATTTTGATTTTTAGGATATTTTGGCAGCCATTTGTGAGTCCCACATGACACGTGGACGGTCCACATTCACCAGCCAATGAGGTGATGCCACCTCACACTGGAAATTTGTATAAAAACTCCTAAAATTTCCTAAATTACAATTAGGTCCCAAAATTGGTATTTTGCGTAATTATGCAATTTGTCTGATAAATTATCCTGTTCCCAGAAAATACTAAAATGCTCAGAATTGAGAGGGAAAAGCTGTGGGAGGGTCCTGAGGGGGTGAGGGTGAGTCTGGGCAGGGGCAGGGCCTGTTTTCTTGGTGATACGGGTCATCGTATTTATTATTTAATAAATACTGCGCACGGTGTTCTCTAATTATTTAGAGACAGGTAGGGCTATAATTTTACTACAGTGTCAATATACTAATTGTAGTATATTCAAAGTAGAATATTATCGTATTTTTGTCTGGGTAAAATAGGTGCCTGTTGGTCCTCAATCTCTAGGGGTACAGAGATGGGCAAAGAGCAAGAAATAAAATAGGAAATAAATATGGACTTTTGTAACGATATTTGTGCGTCTCAAACGAGGCTGAAAATAAAGCATCTGGGAGTTGCACAAAATTCTGAAAAATAGTCTAACATGTCTAGGGCAGGTATGTGAATTTTGTTTGAGAATTACAGCTAGTGTATTGTCCTAAATAATTATGTGAGGGACAGGTGCACAATCAATAGGATATGTAAACAAAATAAATTTTAAAAAGTTGCAATAATTCTAATTAGCTAAGAATAATTCTAAATTACTGAAATCTGGTCGAGGGAGTTTACACTAGGTAAAACTACAAAGATTACTAGTAATGTAATATTTTATAACATAATTACTTAGTGTTGGTTTTAGTGAATGTTGATTATGTTCATTGATTTTATACTCACCAGTACTTTCTCCAAAGTGTTGACCCACCAACAGTTTGCTTGTTCACATGTGTTGGATCGTCCGAGAAAGTGATAGTCGTACCTCATCCCCAGGACCCAAAAATCTGGTGTCAATGCCTTGAGCCGTATCGAGATGTTTTGAGCTACTTTTGTATAGAAAAACATAATGTATGGAACAATGCCCTTGTATTCAGAGAACCTCGTGCCTTGAGTTTTGTCCCGTATACTCAGATGGATTACTATTTGTAACACTGTTCCTCCGCTGCGTACTCGATCGGTTTGATGATAGCCACAAATTTAATGAGGTTGCCTTGTGCGAGAGCATCTCCAGGCTCGCACGACATCACGCCTCGATGACAAACGATATATGTCTTGCGGGAGCACCGAGGCACGGTGATTCACGCCCGACAGGGTTATTGTCGGGACCTTCGAGATCGGGGCGTGACAGCACATCCATCGAGAGTGAAGTTCTGTAATAACATGAGACTTCTGTCGTTTAGTGTGTTCACGTCTTTTGAGATATTCAGAAAATCATTTTTGTCAGGATTTTGTGTCAGAGACTATCATGTCGACGGGATGCCACGTTAGGTCCTTTTACGGCCAAGATGCTTTGGCTGATTGGGGACGCATGTATGTCGCCTTTGTTTGGGTCGCAGGGTGACTCTGCAGCCTGATTTGAGCCTCATTTTGGGGACGCATGGTTATTGACTTGTTGGACCGCATGGAGACTCTGCAGCCTGATCCCTTCTGAGTTTTTATTTTTGGGGCGCAAGGTCGCATGGCTGCGTATTTTTTATGCTTCTACAAGACCCCCTTCAAAGTTTTTAAACTGGTAAGTTTGAAATACTTTGAATAAGAAGCATAGAGGAAGAAGCACTTTTAGCTGCATGGTTGGAAGGTCGCATGGATGTTGGGTCCGCATGGTCGTGGGCCGTACGAATAAGTATTTCCAGACTGTCACATCTCTATTTAATGCAGGATTCGATTCGATCCTCGGGAAGATTTTTTGGGATTCTGAGCCATCCCTTTGCACGGGGCTTGGGGCGTTAGTTTCCAAGGAGATTAGGGTGGATCACGAGAATCGAGATGCCAGTTTCATCCTCATTAACCGCTGGGTTCATTGCCTCGATCTCCCTACGCATTGTTGAATCCTATAAATAGGCGGCCATGAGAGAGAACTTTATCCCCTTGCTTCCTTTCCCCTCTCATATGAGGGATGCTGAAGGCTGAGGCTCTTTTCGTCGAGGGGTTGATCAAGGGCGAGTTCGATCCATGCCCCCCCGATCCGGGTATTTTGCTTAGAGGTAGGGCAATATTGTACTTCTTATGCTGGAAAAGAGGCACCTGTACACCATCCTGCTACAGGGATGCGCGCAGACTATTCGCAAGATTTTGTCATTTGGATGGAGGCTAGTCTTGGACATGCGCAGACTTCTTCACAAAGTTCTATCGTGTGGACAAGCACTTCTCTGTAACATGCACACCGAGCTTTGGCGTGGCTGCATGGGTGGGGGATCATATGCTTTTATGCGCGCAGAGCTTTAGCTCTGGCTCGACCGCATGGACGAGATCTCCACTTGCTTTTGCGTGCAGGCTTGGTCGTGCATCGCTGCGGCCGAAACAGCCGTATACGGCAATTTGTGCCTTTATGTGATCTTCACTAAGACTGATGCGTGTATATTTTTACAGGTTTTGTCCTCACTCGTGCTGCTCATGATGGAGCATGGAAGAATATCATAACACCCTTTGTTCGGGGTGAAGATCAACTTTATGCGGTGATTCGCCAAGAACTGTTCCAAGAGACGATGACAGTTTGACAATAACTAATCCAGGAGACGAGAATGAGCATCCTGCGTCACGCGCTGGACTGTTCTTGTTCATGCAGCGTGCTAGCTATGTTTCTTTCCTTTATGCGGCTTGCTACCGGCTGGGGGCGTGTGGCGACAATGACATAATTTGGATTATTTTCCATTCATGTCGTTGGTCTTCCTGCCTAGTTCTAGAGCTTCTGCTCCTGCTCTTTCTATGCTATCCATCAGTATTGATTCTTTTTCATATACTAAGACTTGCACTGTAGAGTGGTGAGCCAGAAAGCATTAAGCTCTGTTGTTGGGCCTACTTGTGTCCGTGGCAGAAATAACACGTGGATGCCTTTTAATGGAAGAGGTTCTTGTTGGTGAGAACTCATGGAAACCCTTACAAGGGATTTCCATCATATGTACTCAAGACCTTGAATATTAGTGAAAACCCTTGAAATGTAACGAATTTTTATCATATGTACTCATGATCTTGAATAAAAGTTTTTTTTTGAAACTTCTTCCTGCATTTATCGTGTTATATATTATGATTTTTGGATATTGTACCATAGGAAAACGGATATAGTACGCTACCGCAGTTTATTGAGGATATCCCACTGGGGGACTTTTGGTGGAATTATTACTTGTAGCACATGTTGAGTGCAAATAATAAGTTCAAAAGTAATCCCTATCAGAGGTAATATGGACGTGATAGGTTTTGTGGAGCCATTACTTTTTGTGCACGTTTGTGCAAGTAATAAATTTAGAATAAGCCCTGCCAGAGGTAATATGGACGTGACAGTTTTTGTGGACTTAACACCGCTGGTGTACCTTGGTGAGTACGGGTGATAAGTGGGAATGAAAATCGATATCAGAGATAATATGGACGTGATGATCGATAGCCAAGACCCAGAAAGTTTGCTCAAAGGTAATATGGTAAACTCAGCCGGAAAGAAATGTTAGAACGATAGTTCAGAGATAATATAGACGTGAACCAATGTCTGAGAAACTCGCTAAGGAGTGATTTGCTGAGTGTGGTCTATCCGAATATGAAGATAGACCCGAGGATTGCTCCGCTGGGGAGATTAGTGGGACGATAGCTCAGAGGTAATATGAACATGGCTAGCGTCTAAAGAGATTGGATTGAGTGGTCACTGCAGGAGTGTGAGAGTGGACCTGAGGACTGCTCCGCTGGGGAGGCTTTGAGGATCCATCACCCGTTGCGTATCTGGGACTCCTGGATACCGATGATGGCTTTTACAAGAATTTGTAACGAAGGAGAAAATATGGCACATGGACACTTGCTTGGGATGAAGAACATAGAGTATAGAGATGTACATCTGCGTTGTCCCGCTGGTGATGAGGGGAGTACAAGTCAAGTTTAAACGTAGTACTTTTTCAGGAACTTGCCTTTGATAGGCATCATGAGCAAGTCGCCTTTGGGTTTCGCGGGATGGTAGGTGTCGTTGGAGAATATCGATTCTACGAAGAACATGCCCTCCCATTTAGGCTAAAATTTGCTGGCCGTCTTGTGGGTCATAACCATCAGCCTCCTTACGGTCAGGATGAGATCACCCACTTGGTAGGTCCTCTTCTTCACCCGTTTGTTGAAGGCTCCAGAGAGACATGCTTGGTATAGCTTAATGCACTGTTGAGATAAGAGACGTTTCTCGTCGAGTGCTTCTAAATCTTGTAGCCGTCGACGGTGGTTGTCATTGACGACTAATTGGTTGGAGAGAGCCACTCGGAGTGAAGGAATTTAGATTTCAAACGGGAGGATCATTTCGCTTCCGTACACCAAAGAGAAAGGCGTATTGCCATTAGCTGTTTGGACCGTTGTATGGTAGGCCCAGAGACATTCACCCAGTGTCTCGTTCCAGTCGCATTTATTGGAAGATGCAAACTTTTTAAGAAGTTTTATGATGGTCTTGTTGAAGGCTTCTGCCAGGCCATTCGTTGTCGGGTTGTAAGCAGTCAACACTATATTTTGAATCCGATCTTTATCACAAAACCGGTAGAACGCATGGCTTGTAAATTGTAGACCATTATCATGGATTATCCTTCGTGGCAAGCCGAAGCGGTATATGACGTGATGCTTGACGAAGTTGATCACGTTGGACATCTTGACTTTTGCGAGTGGTACAGCTTTCACCCACTTGGAGAAGTAGTCGGTGATGGAGAGGTTGAACCGATGTCCCTTGGATGAAGGTGGACTAATCGGCCCAATGACATCCATACCCCAGGCCTCGAACGGCCAGGACACAACTGTCGGGTGTAGGAACTCCGAGGGTTGGTGGATGAAGTCTGCCTAGATCTAGCATGCTTAGCACTTTCTTGCATAGTCAACAACATCCGCTACCATTGTAGCCAAGTAGTAGCTCATTCTGTGAAGACGGTCTTGTAGCTTCGGACCGGGTTGATGCACCCCACAGACGCCATCGTAAGCTTCGCGGAGTGTCTGTTTGGCTTCTGCGTTCGATAGGCATCGTAGCAGAAGGCCGTCGTATGAGCGGTAATGCAACATTTTAGTAGCCGTATCGTAGTAGAACTGGAGGGAACGTCTCCTGATGGATGTGGCTTCCTTTGGGTTCTCGAGGAGAATTCTATAGACTATATAATCAATGAATGAAAGCCTCCAATCCTGAGTATCGGGGTCGACCTCCGCTGCATAGCTGAGGCACAAGCATAGGTTGCTCTTAGGACAGACCAGCTCTTGGTTGATCACGTCGACTAGCTGATGAGTGTTGTTTGGTACCGCTCAGGAACCAGCGAGGCCGGCTAAGGCATCGTCCTTAATGTTTTGCAACCGAGGAACGTGCTCTATAGAGAATATCTCGAAAGTTGCAATGATGCTAAGCGCAGCTTGGTGGTAGGGGATCAAGTCTTTGTTTCAGACTTCATACTTGCCCCGGACCTGTTTGACTATTAGCTGAGAATCACCATAAGCCTCCAAGTATTCTACTCTAACTTGTTTAGTAAGTTGGAACCCGATGATTAAGGCATTATACTCTGCCACATTGTTGGAGCACGGCTCCGTGAGAGAGTAGGCACAATTGATGACGAGGCCGTATGGGAAGATCAATACTATCCCGACCCCAGCAATGATGTCGCCTCTGGGCCCTGCTCTCAAAGCACCGCCAAGGAATATTCTTCACACAGCTTCGTGTGAAGTGACGTTGGAGTCTGTCGCCTTGTTTGGAATCTCCTCATAGAGCTTCAAAGTTTCTGACCCCAGGTGGACTACCAGAAAGTCGGCCAGCGCTTGACCCTTGACGGCCTTCTATGGGATGAATGCCATATCATATGGAGATAATAGTATTGCCCAGGTAGCCAAGCAGGAACTGAGTGCCCCTAGTTTGGTCATGAGGACCCTGAGGGGTTGACTCGCAAAATTATATGAATGGTCTGTCCAGCCACGTAATATCGATTTTTTGGAATAGCGAATACTAGAGCAAGGCATTTCTTTTCAACGGTGGTGTACCTATGCTCCGTGCCGACCATCATCCGGCTAAGATAGTATATGGCCTGCTCGTAGCCTGCATCAATATTCTGGGCTAACAGGGCACCGATAGAGTGCTCCATCGTGCATACATAGAGCATGAAGGGCTTTCCTATGACCGGGACCACCAGCACATAAGGGTTTGATAGGTATTCCTTGATGTCGTCAAACGCACGTTGGCATTTTTTATCCCAAACAAAGGAGAAACACCTTTCTTCATGAGCTGGGTGAACGGCCGACAACGTCCAAAGAGGTTTGATATGAACCTCCTGATGTATGCCAGCCTCCCTTGAAGGTCGAGGAGTTTCCGGAGGTTCTTTGGCGGGCTCATTTTCAGGATGGCCTTGGTTTTATCGGGGTCTATGTGAATACCCCAGGAAGTGATGATGAAACCCAGAAAATTATCGCTAGAGACTCCCAGGAAGGACTTTGTATGGTTCATCTTGAGGCGGTGTGCGTGCATTAAGTCAAGCATAGTCCTCAAGTCTTGGAGGTGATCATCTTTAGAGCTACTTTTGACGTCGATGTTGTCGACGTATCATTCCACCTTCTTGCACAGATGTTCACAGAAAATGGTTCTCATAGCTCGCTGGTATATAGCACCTGCATTCCTTAGACCGAAAGCCATGACCGTGTAGCAGTATACGCCTATTGGGGTCTAGAACATCGTATGATTCTAGTCGTCGGGAAATATATTGATTTGGTTGTAACCTGAGAAGCCATCCACGAAGGACATGTGCTCGAAACCACAGGTATTATCGATCATTATGTCGATGATCGGGAGGGAAAATTCGTCCTTAGGACATGCCATATTTAGATCACGGAAGTCGATGTAGATTCGAATCTTTCCATTCTTCTTGGAGACAGGCACTATGTTGGCTACCCAATCGGGATATTGTTTTTTGTGGATGAAGCCACTAGCTATCAACTTGTTGACTTCAGCTTCGATGGAAATTATTATGTCCGGCCGAAATCGTCGTTGTTGTTGCTTGACTGGTTTGGCGTTCGACAAAATATTAAATTTGTGGACCACAATTTGAGGATCCAGCCCTGGCATGTCCTCATAAATCTAGGCAAAGACATCAATGTATTCCCTGACGAGATGTAGCAGGGATCTTTGGTCTTTTTCGAACAGACTTTTGCTGATAAAGATAGGTTTGGGGAGGATTCGTTACCCAGATTGACTTGTACGACTTCATCCTCGGTAGGAGGTTCTCGTTGCTCAAAACATATCTCCCATTATGCGTATAGGCATTGGTCCCACAGTTCTACTTCAAGGAGTTTTTATGGATCTTCGTCTTCCTCAGGGTTAGCTCATACCATGTTGGCAGACAATGTTTACTTGAGCATCTCCTCGATACTGACGTCGGAGTCCCAAGAAAAAGATTATGAAGAGTGGGAGTGAACCTCATCTTCTTCATCTGAACCTTCGGGGGTTGTGGGAGGATTTACGTACCCTAAGCCATGCTTGGTTTTATAGTAGTAACCCTCGGACTTGCCTGCGGGAGCAGGTAGACGCAGGGGCATTCGTCGGCCCTTGTCGTAGTTTAAACCTTGATTATTTTTAAGGTCATATTTCATATTCTGAATTATATGTTTGGCTTGACCTCTGAACCGGTAGGTTGTATTTTGTCGGTGTCGGATTCTGGCTCTTGTTCCTTCGGGGTGAAGGACCGAGGGCATTCAACCCTGCCGAAGATGATAGGTTTATCTCACACCCTATTTACTTGAACCGTGAAGTAGAAACCATAACTAGGGAGGATCTGGTTTACTGCGTAGGTGGTAGTCACATGTGTTTGCAGGTGTAAGCTAGGTCGTGCTCCATAGAGTACAATGTGTTGATATGTGTACGCTCAGAATAATTCAAAGATAACCCTTTATTGATAAAATAAGGTATCTCTTCTGGAGGAATCATATAATCGAGAGAAGGGACGTTGTCCCGAGCGACCACATATTCTTCCAGTTCGTCATCCTCATGGGCTACCCCCAGCGCGGTTACATGCATTGGTGGCTTCCTGTGCAATTTTACCACCAGAGGCTCGGAGGCTACAACCATGGCCAGGTCTTCTTTTGGAGGTCTGCAAAGACGAACGATCATAGGTTCTGAAGAAGCAGATAGTGCAGAATCCTTCTTCTGTAGTCGATTTGGCTTATGAAGGCGAACGACCAGAGGTTCGAAAGGAGCAGATGGTGTGGGATCCTTTTTTTGCGGTCGATTTGGCCTATAAAGGTAAACGACTAGAGGTTCGAACGTTGTGGAAGGTGCCAGAGATTCTGGTGCCTTCCTGTGCAACTTGACAACGAGGGAAGTGGCTGCGTCGGGAGTGCGAGCCTTGAGAGGGGTTCACATGGGATCCTCCGGTATTGTCGTAACCTTAGCCTCATCATCGACCTCATTGCCATATTTGTCTTGGTGGATTTGCTTGTAGATGATGGCGTCGGAGTAGTATGTCTCGACTCCCTTGAATGAGTCGATGTCTGCGAACTCCGTTCTAATAATGCCATGACCGTCGACATACTTTAAGCATTGGTGCAAGGTTGATGGCACGATCATATATTGGTGTATCCAGGGGCGTCCGAGCAAGACGTTGTAGGATACATCTACGCCAATGACGTAATAAGTGACCTATGTTTTCAGGTCGCCGATCTGGCACTTTAGGCAAATCTTGCCCAGAGGGTAGCTTCTTTCTGCATTGAAGCCACTAATGGAAGTATTGGTAACTGTTAGGTGATGCATCGGGATGCCCAAGGTTTGCAGCAGACTCCTCAGGATGATGCTGATTGATGAACCGTGGTCAATGTGCATCCGGTCCACCTTTATAGCACCAATATACCCTGTGTAAAACAGGGGACGATCTTGCTTGTTATTCTTAAGAAACATGTCTTGTTGCGAGAATGTAATATTGGGTACTACATTCGTGACGTTATTACAGTGGGAGCATGTTGTCGGATCTTCAGCTGGCGACTTGACCTGCGCCAGATAGGTGTCGGTATTTTGTCATGCCTCGCTCAGGGCGGCTTGAGTGTCTCTGAAAAGCCACAGAAGCTCAAATAACGACAACTTTGCTGGGATATTGGCGAGTTGAGCCAAGATGTTAAAGTTGTAGGGCTTTTCCAATCCCTGTGCTATTTTCTTGCGCAACGGCTTGTCGAAGCGTCCCTATTTTTGTTTGGACTTGTCCGTTAGTGGGGGTTGAGATGGACCCAGATCAGATGTGACAGGTGCAATAGTTGGAGGTGCATTGACGTCGAAAACTTTGTAATCTCGCCGGTAAGCAAGGATCGACCTGGTTGCCCCTGTCCAGGCCTCCTCAGTGGTGGGAGAAACCATGCGGCAGGACTTGGTTTTTTGTGTTTTAGGCTTGACGGCAGAAGGCGCTGCTTGCTGCGTTAAGTATGAGACCAGATCCGGGTGGACCCACATGATCTCGCCCCGAAGGGTAGTAAGAGGTGTCAGTCCGGCTGCTTGGTCGCGAGCTGAGGGAATATTGACTACCTCCATTGTTGCCCTTGGGATCGGTGTGACTCCGTCCTGGGCTTCCGTCGGTGGAAAGTTGCCGAACTGGAGGGACACCACGTTAGCGGCAATCGTTACATTATCAAAATCCAGGAAGAGAGCCTTGGTATCGATCAGTCGTTGGATGTACCGCTTCAAGGTGTAGCACTCATTCGTTGGATGGTGAACGTACCGATGAAAATAACAGTACATTGGGTTGTTCACCTCCTCCACTTCAGGTTGACGTTTGATGTCGGTGAGGCAAATTTTACCTCCCTGCATCAACATGTCGAAGATGGGTTTGACATTACCGTCTTTGAAAGAATATGTCTCCTTTGATTTTGGAGCCTCTGCCTGCTTTTGCTCAGGTTTCTTGGTCACATTAGCGACCATGACTTGCTTCCCTTTTGCATCGCGGTTGCTGCTACCGCTATTGCTGGGGCGCTTGCCCTTTTTCTCAGTAGTAGGGATATGGATTCCTAAGTGCAGGGCGTCCTTGAGCTTCTTTTCAGCGTTGACAACACTTATAATGAATGTCGTCTAGTCTTTGAACTGGTTATCGTGCATCCAGAGGCTGACCGCCGAAAGCATATTTTTCTGGCACATCTCCATTAGTGTGGCCTCGCGATTGCCAGGGGGCAACCTTAGGACCGTTTGTCAAAATTGCTCGACGTAATTTCGCATCAGTTCTCTTTCTCCATGGACGACATCCATCAGAGAGGACATTATCATATCATTTTTCGCCTCATAGAATCTGTTGAGGAACAGATGCTTGAGGTCATCGAATGAAGAGATACAGTTATCTTCAAGACTGCAGAACCAGTCGAAAGCTACCCCTGTTAATGCCCCGATGAAGATTCTGGTAAGGATAGCATTGCTGCGGGGTATGTGTCCCGTTGTAATCTTAAAGTAACTCATGAACCGGAGAGTGAAGGACTTGCCGTAAAATATGTTTATGTTGAAGGGACTTTATCTGGGCGGATATGGTATGTCCCTCCATTATATCGGGTATGGTTGCCGCATCCCGAGATCGCGAAGTGAGTCTCGATTGCCCATAGAGTCTAGGCGAACCAAGAGTTCCCGGACCTCCTTTATTGCTTCCTTGGCCTCGTCTCCTGCGGAGGGTACAGACGGGCCAGGCAAGTGAGGATTACTACCCGCAGGTGGGGCATTTGTGTTTGAATTCCCGTTGGTCCCTGGGTCCAAGTTTGCCTGTCCAGGGGTTCTTGCTGGTTGAGAAGCCATATTTGCTTTGATTTTCAGCATTGTCTGGGTTAAAACTTGCATTGATGCACCCATCGTTTGTATCATGGCCTCGAGGGTCTCGAGGAGCTGGCGGTCGCTGGGGCCTTCGTGGTCGTCCCCAGCCATGTATACCGTCCTTATGTGGGAAGAAATGGATGGAGCAATGGATGCCGCATTTTTCGTCTCAGACCCCTGGCGAGAGTAGTCATCAGGGAAAGCTGGCAGCGCCGTCTCCTCCTCGGACTCGGAAGGAATACTACCCCCAGCGTAGAAGGCTATATCAACCTGGCGAGGGGAGCTACCTTCAGGGATCTTGGAGTCCGTTCCTTGGGAATCGCTGTCTCCTCGAAACGTTGGGTTGTTGCGTAAGTCGAGGGGAATACTACCCTCAGCATGGGCCACCCCCAGGGGTTCTGAGGAAGAACTACCCCCAGTAGGTGACAGTTTCTTCCTTGGGTGGGTACCCTAGAAAATGCCTTCCGCAGGTCCCGTTGTTAACCCTCCTGATAATTGCCTTCGTAACGCACTTGCAGAGAGTGACGGACTTGAGGTACTCGACTTTTTCCTCCCTTGGTAGCGGGAAGCTTCCGAGTCAAGTAGCATGAGGTGGAGGGCAGCTCCTCCGCCTCAGGTATTTGTACCTGATCTCCGGGTTATTGTCGGATAGGTACTTTCTGGTGCGGTCGCTGGAAGGCCGACTGCCAGTTTGTGGGTGTTGCCACTTTATTGCAGCAGCAATTGATAATGATCTTGGCACAGTGATGCCCTGGAGAGGACATTTCATTGGCCGCAGTTGTTTCTCTCGCCTTGCGCTTGTGATTGATCATATTACGCAAATCAAGCAAGGGTTGGTCCACCTTTGTACCTTTTTTGTGGGCCCGGAAGGACCGAGAACAAATGTGTGTGGGTATTGTATTTACTCCCTGATTTGGGGTTCGTACAAGAACTTCTCTCGGATCGTCAGCGGAAGAATTTTGAGACCGATGTTGTCCATTTTCCACTACGGGCAGGACGCATGAGGCGGTCTTATATAGCTTCCCATCAGGGGCCCGTGTAATGGTTAACGGTGTCGGCTGACGGTCAGCTAACTGGGCAGTTGCTTGAGCCTGATGAGCTCGCACTGCCCTAGGCTTCTTTGACTTAGCACCCGCAGGCGTGTAGTACAAAAAGTCCAGGTTTGGGTTTTCGTCATTCTCAACGAGCCACATGGGATCTGCGCCACAAGAGATACGGTCAAAAACAGATATTCTGTTACTGTTGGGGCCACATGCAGCTGTCTACCTGCGGCTGTGAGCTGGTACCGCATGGCCAGTCTTATGCGGCCTCCTTCTTGACCGTATAGAAGCTGTCTCAGCCCCAAAACATCTAGCATCGTAGTGTTTTCTTTTGCCAGAGTCTGGGTGCCGAGCAGTTTATGCGTCAGACGGGCTGTCGCATGGATGTGGACGTCATGGGTGTTCGTCTGACGGCCATCATCAGCAATAGAGCGAGAGGAGGGAAGTGTGTGCTCCACAGTTGGGCTAGGCGTAGCGGTCTTTGCTATCCACGTCCTGCAGGTTTTCTTGGGTTTGGCTAGCCTTGACAAAGGACTAGCACTTCCTTCCGAGAGCATTTTCTCGAACGCTTGCTGGTCGAAACGGACTACCAGCATCTTTTGCGTTGAGCCGAGCTTGGCCACATCGGACTGCGTCACCAACTTCTCATCAGAGGAGAAGGTAGTCCCCAGCATAGTCGCCATCTTGTTTGCTATTAAATTCGAAAGTTTAGAAAAAAATTTGATTTAATTGAACAAACTAAAGAAAGTACAGAGAGGAGTCCTAAACAGACAGTCTAAGTATAAATTTTGTGTTATGGGGAGTGACGATGGAGGGTTAGGAGTGTAGCAACTCTCTTTACTCCGTGGATGATCCGATGCGGAAGCTCTTCTCTCTTGCTCGAGTGTAGATTCGCAGATAGCCCGCCTGCCTTTTGTATGGGTGTGGTACCCTGCTATTTATATTCATCCTGGGCGCGCATATGTTGGGCCGCATGGATGTTGGAGGGTGCCACGTGTCCCTTCGTAACAGGGTGCAGTTGTAACCGTGAGCAGGTCGAGCTACCATGCGGGCGCTTGTTGAAAATTTTTGTTGCTGAAGATCTTGGTGGTTCTCGTCCTTTATGGGCGTGACTTGGTCAGCTTGACACATAGTCCGCACTTGGTAGGAGAGAATCACTATTGTCGTAACAACAAGATTTGGTCTTCATGGAGTCTGAAATACATGTGGCCAGAGACGCATGTGACGCATGGAGTCTGGGACGCATGGGGCCAAAGACGCCTGGAAGGCATGGAGTCTGGGACGCATGGGACCAGAGATGCGTGGAACACATGGAGTCTGAGACGCATGGGACCGCATGAAGTCTGGGACGCATGGATCCTCATGGAGTCTGGGAAGCATGGGACCAGAGACGCATGGGGCCAGTTGTGTTGTACACGTGGCGCTGCACATCCATCGAGAGTGAAGTTCTGTGCTGACGTGAGACTTTTGTCGTTTAGTGATATCACGTCTTTTGAGACATTCGGAAAAAAATTCGTCGGGATTTTGTGTTAGAGACTATTTTGCTGACGAGACGTCATGTTAGGTCCTTCTGCGGCCAAGCTGCTTTAGCTGATTGGGGACGCATGGATGTCGACTTTGTTTGGGCCGCAGGGTGACTCTGCGGCCTGATTCAAGCCTCCTTTTGGGGACGTATGACTGTTGGTTTGTTGGGCCGCAAGAAGACTCTGCGGTCTGATCTCTTCTAAGTTTTCATTTTTGGGATGCAAGATCGTATGACTGTATATTTTTCATACTTTTATACTAGTTAGAGTTGGAGTTTTTACGATATCTATTTCTAACATCTATTCTCTCTCTTTCTTCGGGCATCGTCTATTGGGATACAGAAGTCTACATATGTATTGTAACAATCTTGATATTTTATAAGAAAATAAAAAAAGTTCTAGTGGCCGAAGCCACCATATATATTCTTGTTAATATGACTTTGTTCTCTCTAGTCAGATCGTGTTCATGTTTTTTCGGATTTTTGTGGTTAATGTTCAAAGTATCCGCTACACATTTCTATGAAACCTCAGTTCCATCGTTTTAGAAGAAGGAACATAAAATTCAACAAAAAATGTTTCTTACTCATTAAAAGATTTTTTTTTAATTTAATGGTATTTAGTAAGGTTGAATTTAAATTTAGTTAACATATATTAATTATTATATTTGACGAGAGACAAGATTAATTGTGGTAGGGTCAATTTAAAAAATATAGACCTTTTATGTTTTTCTTGTTTGCCTAGTATTATGTCTCTTCAATGGTTATCTATATTTTTGAATTTTTATCCTACGTGTCGAGCTCTTTTAAGAAGATCTTTATGTCTATGTGTCATTTTTTAAATAAAATTAAATTTGATATAAATAACATTATAGATATTCGAATCCAGCCAAGCAGGAAGAATATATTCCACCTTAATCACATGAGTTAGAAAAAAATATTTATTTATAATTAGATAATATTACGTAGTTAAACAATTATTTCAATTTATTTATTATTCATTTTTAATTATGTGCTTAGACGACTAACAATTTTTAAAACTCTTTAAGAAAAGTAAAAATAAATTCATAACAAATTCTAATTAAAATATAAAAATATATAAAATAAATTTTTATTTAAATATATTTAAATATTTAAATATTTGAATATTTTTTATATTAATATCAGCAGAAGAAGAAGAAGAAATTATTTTACGTGTGTGAATTTACTAGTCTCTTTTAATACCTTAAAAACTTACTATTTAAAAACACTACCTATTGTACCATCTTATTTGAAATTGTGGATTTAACTTTTATTTTTTTTTATCTTTTTACAAACATGATTGGCACCTGGGTGGTTTCCAGAAATTCTTCAAATCTTATAATATATATTGGGTATCTAAGAAAATGGGCATAAAGAATAGAGAGAGTATAGTCAAGGCAATCAAATTAAGTTTCAATTCAATAAAGAAAAAAAAAAAGTAACATAAATAGGCCAAGGTACATGCAATGTGAAAAAGAAAGAAGAAAAAACTCATATAACTATCTTACATCTATATAGCTAGAACTTAACGCAAGAGACAATACTATCTATTTCCTATAGGTTATTTTATGAGTTTGATGATGTTAATTTTATCCCATGTATTATTGCTTAGCTACGTTTTTTATATGAACAAATTTCGTGTAAAGTGACTACATCCCATGTATGCATGTTAACATGGCTGGCCCTTAAGAAAAATGAAAACGGTGAGTTTCTTAAAAATAAATAAACAATTTTGTTATTTGTCTTTCAAATTTTTTTTTTATGCCATCTTCTATTATGTGGCATCTGACATGACAGTTAACATAACAATTTTTAACAAAAAAAAATAATCATCTAAATTTTTAATATTAATATTAATTCTAATTTTTAATGTTAATTTTAAATTTAATATTAAAATTTGTTATGTCAGCTGTCACATAATTGTAGATGATATTATCTAAAAAAATTGTATGACAAATAGCATTTTGGGTAAATAAAATAAAATGTCTTCAATTCATGTTGCTTTACGTAAGAGATGGGAAGCAAAACAACCTTTATTAAGTGAATTATTTTATCAAATGATGTGAACACTAATATTTAAAAAACTATTCAAAATTGTATATATAGAAAATAAGCTAAAAAAAAAAAATTCCTCAAAGTTGTCTTGTTCCGAGCCACCATGCAAGTTCACTGCACCTCCTAGAGCGCCCTTCCCTAACCCTACCCTAGCAATTATTAATTTGGCCATGACATGCACACTTCCAAGTGGCCTAATAATACAGATGACACAAAAAATTTCTTAAGGTATTTATTGGACCGAGCGACCCGATCCGACCCGATTCCACCCGGTATGGCACGGCACGGTTAACGGATTGACCCGGCCAACTAGAACTTCGGGTTTGGGTTGGGTTCAGTTCACAGGTATGAAAGTTTGGTCCGATTCAAAATTCGCTCCGATTCAGGACCTGCTTTCCAATCTGGTCGATCCGATCCGACTCGGTCGGTGACTTGATTTTAGACCCGGTATAAATTTTAATATATATATATATATATATATATATATATATATATATATATATACACACACGATCAGGGATATCACAAACGTTGGATCTTGTTTAAGTCATATAATATTAACGGTTAAGATTAGATGACTTAAACAAGATCCAACGGTTGTGATTATGAAAAAACTTATGAATACATAAGAGTAGGAATATATATATATATATATATATATATATATATATATATATATATATATATATATATATATATATAACAAATCTTAATTTACAAATATTTAAACTATTTTTAACAATATTAGAAACAAATATTTTACGTGTAACGCACGTGCATTTACTAGTATGTATAAGGTGGCATTGATTGGCTCAAATATGAGCCGTCTAAGTCGTATGTATATCATTAATTTTTTTTAAAATTTAATATTATGCAAAAAGAATTATTCAATAAAATTAAATTTGATATAAATAACATTCTCGAGATTCGAACCCAACCTAGCAGGAGAATATATCCCACCTTAACCACATAAGTTAGAAAAATTGTTTGTTTATAATTAGATAATATTAAGTAGTTAAACAATTATTTTAATTTATTAATTTATTATTTTTAATTACGTGCTTGGACGATTAACCGTTTTTCAAACTCGTTATGAAAAGTAAAAATAATTCCATAACAAATTCTAATTAAAATATAAACATATATATAATAAATCTTAATTCAAATATATTTAAATATTTTTTATATTAATATCGAAAGAAGAAGAAATTATTTTACATGCAACACACGTGAATTTACTAGTATATTTATGGAGGAATCGAAATTTTCGCATTTATGCATCCAAGAGCATTCCCATGATCACAGCCGTTGGATTTGTTTAAGTCATCTAATCTTAACCGTTGATTTAAATGATTTAAATCAACAGTTAAGATTAGATCACTTAAACAATATCCAACGACAGTAATCATGAAAAAATTTGAGGATACATAATAGTGTAAATCCAGATTGGAACTTAAGTAAAATTTGACTAATATAGTTAATATCTCCTTTAGTTAATATAGTAGTATATAAAATTAATGATAGTTAATTTACTTAAAAACAATTACTTTCTAGTTTCTAGTTTATGATAACTTTCAACCCATTTGAATTTATAAGGACAAACAAAATTAGCTAATTTTCATTAATGGGATACAACATAACATCTTAATGGGATGGACAAAAATACTAAGCTATTAAAAAAATCCTTTCTAATTTAGTAGTTTATAATAACGTTTAACAAAATTAGCTAATATGAAAACTATCATTAATGGAATGCATCACAACATTTTAATTCGTTTCTAGTCTAGACAAATCAAAATAATGATAGCTAATTTTCATATCGGTTAAACTGTTTATCACTCTAATTTTTTTTATTAAAAATATGATCATATATTCTAAAATTACTCTAATATAGTTAATATGGTAGTATTACAATGTCATTGTATTTTGATTATATATTTATAGACAATCCTCTATATGCAATATCTAATTACAATAAATAATCCACATGGAAATTATTATATAAAATTAATGGTAACTAATATGGAAACTACTGATTCAAAATAAAATGTCAATCGATACCCATTCACCATATAAACAGGAATTATATAAAATTAATAATAGCTAATTTGGAAAGTACTAGTTATTCAAAATAAAAGGACAATTAATTGATAGTCATTCAATTAATTGATATGGAAACTACCGGTGATTCAAAATAAAATGAAAAATAATTGATAGTCATTCACTATATAAAAAATAATTATATAAAATTAATGACAGCTAATATGGAAACTACTGGTTATTCAAAATAGAATAACAATTAATTGATAGTCATTCACCGTATGGAAAGTCATTATATACCTAATATGGAAACTACTAGTTATTAAAAAAAAAGACAATTAATTGATAGTCCACACTATGTAAAGTAATTATATAAAATTAATAATAGCTAATATGGAAACTACTGGTTATTTAAAATTATAAAATTTGTTTGTTTTAGAAATGTAATTTTTTTCATGAAATGTAATTGACCATCGATGCTTAGGAAGTTACAATAAACTAGAAAAAAAAATTCTCACGAAATATGGTCTTGACTAACATGTCATAATCCAAAATAATTTGTTTGTCTAAAAATTATAAAAGGTACCTCAACTAGCAAACATATAATAAAAATTTTAATTTTTTTGTCCACAATAATAACTATCAAAGTAGTTTGTTACCAAGCCTCCAATTCAAGGTTCGATGCACTAGAACACCTGAAAGAAAATGTTTAATCAAATTAATATTTTTTTATCAAATTTCTAAATATTAAATTTTAATAAAGTTTTTTAATTACATTTAAAAAAAAAAATTTAAATATTCCCGCTGGGCCAACCCGGTTCCGGTCCAGTTCGATCAGACCCGATCCTCTATTTTTCGGATTCGAATCTGAACCGAGTTTGGATATAGAATTTTTTTGTCCGAGCAACCCGTTTCCACCTCAAAGTAAAGCCTGGTCCGGCCCAAATCCGGTCTCGGTGAACGCTGGGTCCAGCCCGAAACACACCTTCCTCAAGAAAGAAGCCATACAAAGGTGAACCCTAAACGAAAAATATGTCAAACCAGTAAAGGTGTGTAATGGGTCGGGTGGTCCGGAACCCGGCATGGTCAAACCCAAGTTGGGGCGGCACAGCCGTGGTCAACGGCCGACCTAGTCCGATCCACAACATTAACAGGTCCATACTGTGTTTGTTTTCTAGGCCCGCAAGCCTAACCCGTGCTCTCTACCTATCGGGTTCGGACTGTGCTTTCCTCCTCCGGCCCAATAATAAGTCCGGTTATAAACATGTAAATATATACATTATTATTTTTTTATATGAGGGAGATGGTGGGATTCGAACTCTATACTTTCTTATAGTAACCACTAAATCAATTTCATTTTGTGTTATAAACACGTATATATATGAGCCTGGATTAAAATCTCTTCATTTTTGCATTCCAAATATCTCCATGATCACAATTATTGGATCTTGTTTAAGTCATCTAATCTTAACCATTGATTTGAATGGTTCAAACCAACGATTAAGATTAGATGACTTAAAAAAGATCCAAACGATGTAAAAGGGGATGAAAAAAATGAGGAGATCCAGATCCCTCATCATATATATATTATTATTTTTTATAAATTTGACAGCCCGTGGAACAAGTTCGGGCCGAGCCCGAAGCTACCCGGGTCAGAGTCCGGGCTGAATGTGGTGGTTTGGGCTAAAAGTCCGGCCCGGTTTCTTTTCGGGTCTGGCCCAGCCCGTTCCTATAGACACCATGACAAATCAGTTCAACTTTGGGCTCAAACTCTCGTCACAGACAGAGAGAGAGAGAGAGAGAGAGAGAGAGGAGAGGGAGTACCGAATTATAGTACATTACTCACAAAGCAACTATACGTATCTACATTCGACGATTTGGAGATTCGGTGAGCCGCAAATTTTTCTCCGCAATGTTGTGTTCGTATCTAGATTTCGGAACCTAACGAAAGATTCGATCTTCTTTTAGGGTTTCTTGTTTGATCGCGTGGTACATCGGGTGAGCATTTGTTGATTTTGTAAGATTTTAGGTTTTGGAGTAGTTTTTTTCTGTCATTATTGTAGATATAAATGTTTAAAAATCACGACTTTTTGGAGTTTGAAGTGTGTAATGTATGATCTGAAGTAACTCCTTCATTAGATTACAGAACCCTAACGAAAGATTCGGTCCTTTTTGGTTCTTTGTTCGTCAATTGTCTGAAATATTAGGGTTTTGTTATTTGATCGTGTGGTGGATCAGATGGGCATTGCTATTTTGTACGATTTTATGTTTTGGAGTAGGATTTTTCTTTAATGGTATTTTGTTCATCAGTTGTCTGAAATATTACGGTTCTGTTATTTGATCTTGTGGTTGGATCAGATGGGCATTGTGAAATCTGTACGATTTAGGTTTTGGATTAGGATTTTTTTGGATATACTGTTTCGAAATCACAACCTTTTGATTTCAAAGCGTGCAATGTGCGATTGAAGCATGGAATTAATTTTACACAATGGGTGATGGTTGAAGTAATCCCTTCCTTACTTTATGGAACTCTAATGTAAGATTCAGTATCTTTGGTCGTTTGTCAATTGTCTGAATATGGTGGATCAGTTGGGCATTGCTAAATTTGTACACTTTTAGGTTTTGCAATAATTTTTGCCATTTTTAAATGTATTTTTATCGGGGCACTACACGGGCTAGTCCAGGGGTTGCACCCCCACACCCCCCCCCCCCCCCTCCACCCCTCCCAAAAAAAAAACCCCAAAATTCAAATATTGTAACTCTCTCTCTCTCTCTCTCTCTCTCTATATATATATATATATATATATATATATATATATATATATATATATATCTTTTCAAAATTATTTTCCTCCTTCACTTTAAAATCTTAAACTTCTTTCCAATCCTTGTTAATGTCCAAATATCATAGTGTAGTAACATAAAATAGGTTTATGATGAACTTTCGATGGATTTCTAAAATTTTGAACCCATTTCAGGGTTTCGAACTTCGGATTTTCGTCGATAGTCGCGACTGAGAATGTAGAAACTTTCTACAGTCCTGACAACATACAAGACTAGAGAAATTTTCTACAGTCCTGACAACATACATGACTATAGAAAATTTCTACAGTTCTGACAACATTTTATGAATGTTATTAATGTTATGACAACCTATTGGAAGGACTGTCAAAATTTTTGACAGTCCTACCTATTGGAAGGACTGTCAAATTTTTTGACAGTCCTAAATGAACAACATATTTTCTTTAGAACTGTCGAAAATTTGACAGTCCAGTATATTGGTAGGACTGTCAAAAGTTGTGACTGTCCTAAAGAAAATATGTTGTTCATTTAGGACTGTCACATTCCATTATGTATTTTGGACTGCCCCGAGTAAATTTTTTTAGTGGCAAACTTGTAAAAAAAAAATGGACAGTCCCGAGTAAGTTTTGTAGTGCCTTTATAAATATTCTTTTAAATATACTGTTTGAACATCACCACCTTTTTTAGTTATAAGTATTTAATGTGTGATTGAACAATTGGAGTAATTTGCACAATGGTTGTTTGTTGAAGTAAAATTTTCATCATATTACAGAACCCTAACAAAATATTTAATCTTTTTGGTTGTCCGTTCGTCACTTTTTTGGGACGTCAGGGGTTTGTTATTTCATCGAGTGATGGATCAGACGTGCATTTGTTAATTTTGTACTATTTTGGTTTTCGAGTAGGAATTTGATCATTCTTTAGATACTGTTAAAATAATCATGATTTTTTTTTTGAGTTTGAAGCGTGTAATGTGTGATCGAACAATTGAAGTGATTCGCACAGTGGCTGTTGATTGAACTAATTCCTTCCTTAGATTACAGAACCCTAACGAAGATTCAGTCTTTTTTTTTTGTTGTTTTTTGTTTTTTCTTCATTTGTCTGAAATAGAGCAGATGGACATTGTTAATTTTGTAGGACTTTAGGTTTTGGAGTAGGCTTTTTTGTCATTTCTAATATACTGTTTGAAAATGACTTCTTCTTGGAGTTTGAAGGGTAATGTGCAATCGAACAATTGAAGTAATTCACACAATAATTGTTGGTTGAAGTAATTCCTTCCTTAGATTTCATATCAGGTTGGTCCACAAAGAGAAGTGACTTTTTACCCTCTCTCTTACAGTTGATATCTTTATTTTAAATAGAAAAATTCCTGAAACAGCATAAACTCTTTTCTTCAGCCATTTCCATGTGAAATTTGTGATATGTTGCTCCCTTGCTTGTTAAGGTTCTGGCATTCTAACTTCCATGTCACCTGAGCTCCATTTGATTGTTTCAATTTCACTTAATATCTTTCTCATTGTCATCTTTCGTTTATTTTGTTCAAGATATGGTAGCAGTGGTCTGTTATCTATTATGATATTTCAAGACTGTAGCTGAAATATGAACTTGTACTTTACAGTTTGGGTATATGAAGACTGTCTACAACAGATTTTCCCGTCTAAAGTAGATTGTAATCTGTCAGTGACGCTTACTTCTCTGAAGGAATGGAGTTTTGTCTCGAACAATCAGAGGTTGTTCAAAGCTCTTCGTGCTACATTGGAACCCCACAAGGTTGCTTCTGTGCTTCTTTCTAATAAGCAAGAGCAACTTTTATGGTGCAGTTGAAACCTAATCAATTTATACACAGAGAGTATCTAGTAATTAATGGGCCAGAAGGAAGAAGAGAGACTATGTGATGGTGCTGTAACAAATGGTGAGGAGTACAACAGTGACCAGAAGTTGGATACGATACATTTATCAAATGATAGTTTGGAGGAGGAGGCCAACTTCTTGCTTTGTCGTGTGTGCCAATGTGCAGAGTCTGACAGAAGGGGCGATGCTGCCTTAGGCTTCTTAAACATACTCCCCCCATCACATGAAATGTCGAATATCAATGAGGGTGGTGATTCAATTGATAAAGTTCCAAAAATGGATGTTGAAAAGGATGCCATTCATGCCAAGAATCATAAAGAATCTGGACTGAATGAATCCGTTAGACCTGAAGGGGAGATTTTCGTTGGCGGTGCTGATATAGAATCCGGCTCCTATCTTCAGCAAGATGCGCTGATTAACCTTGGGTGTTCCTGCAAAAATGAGCTCGCACTTGTTCATTATGCTTGTGCATTAAAGTGGTTTATTAGTCACGGATCCACAAAATGTGAAATTTGTGGAAGTGTGGCAAAAAGTGTTAGACCTGCCGACTATAACAAGGTTATAGCCTCTTTGAAGGAATGCGAAGCATTAAAGGAGATGACTGCCACTGGGGAACTGACTCGGATACATATGGAGACAAGATCAGGTGTAGATCCGGATGGTTTAGCTGTTGTCCATAGGAAGAGACTTAGCGAGGTATCATCATGGTTCAATCCTCGTAACAGTACCATTACAGTTTCACATGAAGCTGTAGAGCAGTTACCAAATTTTGACGCAGAAATTGCTGTTGCATTGGAGAATCGTACAAATAAGTGGGCTGTAGAAGGTACTGGTATTCTTGTTGCAACTGGTCTGCTCACTGTTACACTTACATGGTTGATTGGTCCTCATTTTAGAAAGGTATGCCTCATGCTGTGGAAGTTTCATGTGAACCTTTCACTTTCTTAGTCTTCTTTTCATCATCTTTATGCATGCACACACACATCATCTGCATCATGCTCAAAAGTTAGCCTAGTTGTCATAATGATACTCGTTGCTGAAGTTTCTGCATTTGCAAAGTGATGAGTGCATTTATTTCTTGGAAGTGTTTCACTCTGAATTTCATTTGTTTTATTTTTTAATGATAAAAATATGTAAAGTTTCTTGTTCAGAAACTGATTCGATTTAAATGTTTAAGGTAGAAGGGATCATCTTGCATTATATCATCAGGAAAAAGTAGGGTATAATGATCATGCAGTTATGGGTTTAAAGCCACAATTCGATATCTTGTCTCATCTTCATTCCAAACAACTACAACCAATCTTCTGGGTTTTGTCACTCACCTTTTTGAGCATCAGAATGCCATATTTCCATAAAATCCTGGAGGAATTAAATTGAAGACCTCATAAAGGAGCTAGGCTGTAAGATTCAGATTCAGATGGTACGGATTCGAAATACGTCATCTTTAGAAAAATTAGGATATACACTTACAAATAAATAAATAAATTATATATATATATATAAGCAGGTTTTAGATGGTAACAAGATTCCATAAAGTTATAGATAATGAATAGGACTCACTGCAAATAGATTCTACTTTCTCATATCTCATTATGTTTGGCACGGTCATGCCATGCCACTTTCGACCATGTTTTCTCTTGGAGCTTAGACATGGGCTAGTAATACCGACATGTCAAAGGAGTATCTTGTCGGATGTGGGCATGGATATGGTTCTCCCAAGACGTCTTCATGCAACCTACTAATGGATGTCAACTTGGGTGCAATCAGTGGCAGACCCATCATAGGCCTTGGGGTAGCGGCCGCTACACTTGAGTTTTCAGTTTCCTTCTATATAGTCAGTTTGTCCTATTATTTATTTTATTTTCTTTATAATTTAGCAAACCAAATGTTGTCCTAGCTGGTAAATTTGTTGGCTTATAAGCAACATGTCTCGAGTTCAAAACTCACTAATAACGTTATGATTTCTTCTTTAAAATTCTATACTGTGCCCCTTAACTTTTATGGTAATGTATTTCCACTTTCCCTTAAAATTTCTCTGTCTGTTACTGAGCTGCACTTTCTGTCATTTTGGCAAAAATACTGAGAGATTCTGCTGTTATCTTGAAGTTTAAAATACTCCGAATGTTGAGAGCTTCCTCTTTTACTGAGAATTTGACCATAATCTTGTAGGTTTCCCTGAAAAATTTCTATTGGCTGTGTCCTGAAAATTTGAAATTTCTATGGATTTTGCAAATTGGTAATGTCGTCTTTTTGTTTTAACAATTTTACTGCTGAAGAAAAAATGTTTTGGTAGAATATGCTTTTTCTTAATTGGGTTATTGTTTCCTGATAAATGAATTAAGTTTACTCTCTTCCTGAAATATATGTTGCATATGTGAGCATGAAGGTAGATTATTAGATTTGGTTTCATGTGTGGCATCATGAATATGTACTCATATACATGGAGAATGCATACATGCATAATGCATGTGCTAATTTTGTTCAATTATGTTTGAGAAATGAAAACTTTAAGAGCTAGCCCTGCTCCCAAGAGTTGGAGGATAAATTGATCCTTACTCTGCAGATAATATCTGGCACACAAAAGAGAGCAGTAATGATTAATTGGAACAACCGACAAGTTGCCAGGTCAAACCAGTTTAACCAAAAGTATTTATATTGTACCTATTGTTAAGTAAATTGATTCACGACTTCTGCATTTTTTTTGCTTTAAGTTTTAGAAGATGCAATTATTTACTGGTGATCGTGGTGGGATGCTAGGACAAGGTTATATATATATCCCAGTGCCCATGATAACATAGATCATTCATTTTTGTTTGGTTCTGAAAATGTCTGAGATACAGCACATATCTTCATCCAATTTTGTTGTTGTCAAACGCTCTGAGAGATCTGATATATCACGTAAATGCTGCATAGTGTGCTATCAAAACTAGTCAAAATAAGATCGTGGTTGAGAGTTTATGAAAGAACAGTACCATCTGCGTGACAACATTTTTTGGTGAAGTGTTGATTTGTCAGTCTGTTATGTCGTGTAATGCGTCATGCATGGGAAGACCCGGGTCATGAACTATTTGCTTGCCCAACATTTTTAGTTAATTGTTGATTTGTCAGTTTCCCTGTTATTTTGCTGTAATGTGTGGGAAGAATCAGGCCATGAGCTATATATTTGCAGGGACTGGTTCAAATTTATTCTCCTATTTACTTGACCCCTTGAGTATCTATCATGCTCAGATCATTCATTTGATAACTTGATTTCTGTCCAGGCAGAAATCTTTAGATTTCCTTGCCAAATTGATTCTCTTCATCCATCATAACAACAGCTACCTGTTCTGAAACTTCTTTTTGTTCTTGATGGGATCTCTCCCCGATAGGTAAAGGAAAAACTTACTGTATAGAATTCTCTACAAATCTTATTGCACAGGATAAGAAAGCTCTTGCTCTTGGACAAGAAATATTTTCAGGGGGAGACGGGATTGAACATACACTGACTTTGTTCAGGGAGAGTGAAAATACACTGGGAGGTTTTATTAAGAATTAATAGAAAACATATTATGTGGATAACAAGATTTGAACTCAAGACCTCTTGAATATAAAGAATATTACTTATACAGTTGAGATAACTAATTATTGTGTACATAAGACCGATAAATTTAATATAGAAGATCGGAAACTACATACACTACCCTAAACCGAAAACTCCTCCCCCCCTCGGCCTAGTGTGGGTCCGCCCCCTGCTCTTGCTAACTGATCAGGGAAATCTTATTCCAACCGGATTTTCTAAGGAATACAATTTTGAAATAATTATGCAAAGAGGCCATGGTTTGTAGTATTATGTGTCTGGTCGTGCCCCATGTTGGCCCTTCGACAATCCTACTTTCTGTCACTACAGGAACATGTTTTATAGTGTTATGTGCTATCTTTAATGATTTGGCTGTTGTTAACGTAAATAACTTTGGTTAGTCATAGCCACAATGCCAAATTGCATTATATTTTTTATATACTTTGCTAAGGTATTATGTGATAACAAGATTTTCTCTGGTGTTTAGAGAACTGAAAGAAATGGGCTCCGTATTCTTCTTGGGGGTGTATGTTCTCTGGTAATTGTGATCTTCCTGAGATTTGTAAGTGGATTTACTACTCTCTTGAAATTATTCTTTAGCCCTTTCTTCTACTGTTACTCATGAATTGTTTGACAAATGCTAACTGATACCACAGAACTCCATTCATCTATCTTACTACTCTCTTTTTTCTGATTTAGTTTGTGACTACTTCATATGAATATGAAAATGTGGAAGTTTTTCCGCGAAGGACGTGCTTCATACTTTACTTTGTGGATGTTATCTTTTGTTTATCCATACTCATGTTATCATATATACCTAAATATATGCAGCTATATGATAGTATCTACTTTGTCATAGTGAAGAACTGGAATTCTACCCTTAGGCATGAATAGTGCATGCACATGGATACAAGGAATATGGAAATGATACCATGTGTGCATAGGGAATGTTCTAATGTTTCTAAAGCCAGATTCCACGATCATAGAACTTACTTTCATATATAACTTGACATATAGGAATGCAATAGAATTGTATGGTTATGTTTGACTGTATGGCGGTATATAACTGAAACATCATTATTGCTAATGCACAAGCACCGGCCTGCCTTATTCAAGTTAAAATGATAACTAGTAATATTGCAAAAATGCTCATATGGAAGGGCTTTAGCTGGTTAATGAAAAAGCCCCAACCATGAGGGCGTTTTCTGTCCAGCCCTTTCTATATATGTATATGTCAACGACCCAAATAATCGTTTCTCAGGCTGCTGAAGCTACATTAAAGACCCTGTTGGTGATTATCACCATGAGTGCATTTTACAGTTTCTACTTTGAAATTGATTACACAGCGAGGTCTTGGTGGCATGATCAAATTATGTGTCACAGTACAATTTACAAGAGAGAGAGAGAGAGAGAGAGAGAGAGAGAGAGAGAGAGAGAGAGTTACTTTAAGCTGAGCAAATTAAGCATATGAACAAAACCTACAACACCGATAAATGTATTTAAAAACGAGTCTAAATTAAGATGGATACTGAAAAAACTTAAATATATTTTGACTGCCATGGTGTGATGGGTCAAGGTAGAATTCTGAAATAATTTCAAGAATTTCATGCCTCTGTATGCATTGCTAATTTGTGCTTGAAATCATTTACCAAGACGATGAACTGATAAAAATGCAGTGTAAACTTGCAAGTCTATTTTACCAAGAATGATGAACTTTACCAACTTTTTTCTTCAGCTAAAAAATGCACTGGGAAAGTTGCAAGGCTAGTTTTTTTTGTCTGAAAAATCATTTTGCTTGTCTCATTTAGTTGTAAGTTGGTTTTTTTTTATACATGGCTGTGATAAAATGTTCAATGTCTTGTATTCATCATCCTAATTTCTAGTTTATTATGTGCATCTCTTTCATAATCATCCTTCAGCATCTTCTTTATGTTAGTTAAAAATACCAGCCGAAAGGAATTATCCTTTTGTTTTTCACTGAAAGCAGGTGATTTTCTCGAGAATCAAGTATGGGCCAGCTCGCTACTGGGCAGTCTTGTTTGTATTCTGGTTTCTTGTTTTTGGAATCTGGGCTTCCCGGACCCATGGCCATCAGTAAGCAGGTTCAGGAGAGATCTTCCTATGGCCTCTTCCTCTGTGCAGCTCTGTTTGAACTCTTTTATTGTGTTCAACAAAAGTGATCGCCGTGTGAGATCCAGTTCTCTGTGTCCCAGGAAAATGGTTGTTGATGTTTTCGGAATTATTTTATTAGAACCATGAGCTGTAGTTGCAACAAGTAGATTAATATGATTTTGGAGTGCGCTATAACCCTGATACGGTTGTTTACAGTTTAGAGAGGTGCATTTTGTTCGTTGGTTAATGGTTTCAACTGGTTTGTTTGTTATGTACATTGGAAATCACATAAATATGACCATTGACATCTGCTCCATTTATGTTTTGAATAAAATTTGGCAATTTATAAGGGCACTACACAATTTACTCGGGGCTAGCCCATTGAAAAATTAAGAAAAATTACAAGTTTGCCATCATGAAAGTTACTCGGGGCTAGCCCACTGTTATAATCAGGACTGTCGAAATTTTAACAGTCCTACCACATGGAAGGACTGTCAAAATATCGACAGTCCTAAAAGTAGGAAGGACTGTCACAATTTTGACAGTCCTAACCTAGTTAGGACTGTCAAAAATATGACAGTCCTAAAAATTGTTAGGACTGTCAAAATTTTGACAGTCCATTTTCCAAAATTACAAGTTTGTCACACTTGGGGCTGTCCCACACCAAAGTATAAAAGTGGAATGGGTTTCTATTTTTGGCATTCCACCTAGACTTAAGAAACCCTCATTCCACCAAGGCCAAACCTAAATTTGGAAATAGGTAGTTGTGGTTGGAGGAGTATTTAACTTTGGTGATACTCCAAGGAAAATACTTATAACGGTATGTCTTCGACAAGCTACGTTGAATAAGTTTTGCAATTGTGCGAAAAAGATTTAGTTTCTTTTGATTAATGTAGGAACAATGCATGAAAAAATGTTCGATGACGAAGTCGGATCGTCCAATTCATTAATTATGCACTCCGGACGTTCCGAAGAACAAGTTGGTTGTTCCGAAGCACGTTCGGTACGTAAAACGACAACCCTAATTTGACAGTCACGAGTTAGGACTGTAAACATTAGACAGTCCTATATAAATATAGGACTGTCAAATATTACACAGTCCTATATAAATATAGGACTGTCATAAATTCGACAGTCCTAATTAAAAGTAGGACTGTCATAATTATGACAGTCCTATATAAAAATTGGACTGTCAAAATAGTGACAGTCCTTGATATTTAGATGAAGTTATTAATTTATATATTTTTTTATATTGGTTATAGGAACCTTGTTCAGAGATTGTGGTACATCCTGCCGTTGGTGTTGATGTGGATGATATTTTCACAACGGATATTGAATTTGCAAGCCATGAAGAAGCAATAGAGTGGTGCAGAGAAGTTGGGAGACGACATAACGTAGTTATTGTCATTGCAAGATCCATCCGATCTCGGCCGGACCGAAAATATCTTGAGCTTGGATGCGAAAGAGGAGGTGTGTTTAGGGATCATAAAAAAAAGGGTGTTGTTGAAAAAGAAATCCCTAAGAAAAATGTTGGGACGAGAAAATGTGGTTGTCCATTGAAGGTGTTGATTGTAAAAGTTGAAGATGTGAAGTGGATAATCGAAGTTAAGAATGGAAGACACAATCATCCTATTCCAGGGACGCTTACGGGTCATGCCTACGTGGCACGTCTGAAGGAGGATGAAAAAAAGTTGGTTGAAGACTTGTTCCTTTCAGGAGTTGCACCGAAACAAATTTTTTCTGCTGTGCGACAAAAACAAGATGGGAACAAGTCTACCATGAGGACGATCTATAATAGTTTGGCCAGAGCGAAATGCAATAGTATGAAAGGAAGAATGGCGATGCAGCAAGTATTGAAGTTGCTTGGGGAGCATCACTACGTGGAGTACCATAGAAGACATCCACAAACTGATGAACTCCTTTCATTGTTTTGGGCTCATCCTGATTGCACACATATGGCTCGGTCCTTCGCAGACGTGTTGGTCCTTGATTGTACATATAAGACCAACAAGTTCAAGATGCCTCTTTTGCATGTTGTCGGGTTTACGTGTACGGGAAAAACATTTGCAGTCGCTTTTTATTTTATGAAGAGTGAGACAGTAGAGGATTACACATGGGCGTTGAGGAAACTACAATCCCTTTACACAGGTTACAAAGAGCCGTCTGTTTTTGTTACTGACAGAGAATATGCGTTGATAAATGCTATAGATATTGTATTTCCTCATGCGCATAGACTACTATGCACTTGGCATATAAATAGAAATATCCATGCTCAATGCAAGAAAAAATTTGAAACTGTGGACGGTAAAATAGACATGCTTCGCTTCGAAGAATTCTACAGTGATCGGAGTCTTGTATGGCGAGCAAGTACTACAGACAGTTACGAGGCAGCATGGTACATGTTCCAACAAAAGTGGGAGCCAAGCAACCCGACATGCATATCTTATATCAAAGATACTTGGCTAGGACCACATAAAGAGCAATTCGTGTTAGCATGGACCAACATGGTGAAGCATTATGGCACGATCACTACGAACCGGGTCGAAGGGGCACACTCATGTTTAAAAAGATATCTACGCTCATCGGTCGGTAATTATGTCTCTGTTTGGCAATCGATTCATTTGATGACTATTGCCACGGTGAACGATATTGTAGCATCATTTAAGATGAGCCTCAATATTGCAAAGCATGAATATAAGCAAGAAAACCTCTTGGATGGTTTAACCCATGTGGTATCTCACAAGGCCTTGGGATTATTGTTTGAGGAGATTCGTACCTGAGATACATTGAAACTTTTCTATTTCTTATAGTCTATACATTAAAAAATTTCTACCTGAGATACGGAACTTCATTTGGACTATTGATGATGTTCCTGCGGATGGCCACTGTGGATACCAAGCACTAGCAAGACAACTAGGCTATTCAGTGGAAGCAGGATGGCGACAGGTTAGGGCAGAGCTGTACGAGGAGTTGGAGTCGCGACTAGCCTTCTATAAACACGCACCTGAGGAAGCGATCGCATGGACGACACCCTACATGGATGCAATGGCGGCCTATAAGAAGATGATGAAGATGGAGGATCCAAAAATTATGTCGGACGACTACTTTGATATTTTAATCGATTGATACTGCCCCATGTGAAGATGTATATTGTGTTGATCCATGTATGTTTAAGTGTATATTGAACTATATGTTGTACCTATTGTAATGAAAAGAGTTATGAAGATTTTGATTGTATATTGCGCATCTTCTCTAATAACTTAGGACTGTCATTATGGAAAACTGCCATGACTTTAGGACTGTCACAATTTTGACAGTCCTGGTGTAAACTAGGACTGTCAAAATTGTGACAGTCCAAAAGTTTACTCACTGTCAATATGTACATATATATAACTTTAGGACTGTCAAAATTGTGACAGTCCTAAAGTTTACTCACTGTCAATATGTACATATATATAACTTTAGGACTGTCACAATTTTGACAGTCCTAGTGTAAACTAGGACTGTCAAAATTATGACAGTCCTAAAGTTTACTCACTGTCAATATGTACATATATATAACTTTAGGACTGTCACAATTTTGACAGTCCTAGTGTAAACTAGGACTGTCAAAATGGTGACAGTCCTAAACTTTACTCACTGTCAATTTTGAGAAAATATATAACTTTAGGACTGTCACAATTTTGACAGTCCTAGTGTAAACTAGGACTGTCAAAATGGTGACAGTCCTAAACTTTACTCACTGTCAATTTTGAGGAAATATATAACTTTAGGACTGTCACAATTTTGACAGTCCTAGTGTAAACTAGGACTGTCAAAATTGTGACAGTCCAAAAATTTTCCCACTGTCAAATTTTGACAGTCCTAGTGTAAACTAGGATTGAATATACAGTTAACCCACTGACCAATATGCCCACTATACAGATCAAAATAGTAACAACAAGGCAGAATTAACTCATAGTGTCGCAACATGGCAAAATTAACTAAATGTGTCACAAGTAGGCAAATTTCTAGTTTAAAGTTTTACAACTCAAATCCTCAACATCGTCAAAGTGTCACAAGTAGGCAAAATGTCATATTCAATAAAACTTTTACAACGTTTACAGGTCAAAATGTAAACTTTTACAACGTTTACAGGGCAAAATGTCAAAATTAACTAAATGATTGTTTAAACGTCATGGCGCCTCTTCGTGCGTTGCTCTCTAGTATCCAAGAAAGGATATTCTTCAGCGTTGTCGATATTTTGGAGTTCGTCATTGATTGTCATATAATTGGAACCCTGGCAACTGACGAGGCTTCTTCCCAACTTCTTAACTTTTCTTGCCTATTCATGAAGAATGAAAATAATTGTTAGCCACATTGACAAATATCAAACTTAAACTCTACAAGTAGGCTCACCATCTTGACCAGTGCAGTATATAAGACCGATTTGGGAGGAAGATCTGACGGTACACGCACAATATCCCCTCCGCGTTGGAACAAGGTCGGTAGTCCGACACCGGCGTAGTAGGGGAGGTAGTCGTCGCTGCACTCCGCCATATTGACTGCTGCTAGCCGGCCGGTATCTCTAATGACGTGGCGTTGCCACTCGGTGAAGAAGTGCGATACCCAGTTGAAATGTGCAGGTATATAGTTGAGCGGTTTTGTACCGCGCGGAGGAGTTATCATTTGCAAAGTTCGCCTTGGGACAGTTTGGACGTAGCCAAACTGACGTAGCACTCTATCCGGCATATAAGCCTCATTGATTTCATGACAACTAATAACACCGTGATATAAGGCGTCTGGTTGCAACGGACGGGTAGTCTGTCGCAAATCACGGTATGGATCCCATACAATCTGCACCACATAAAATTTAACATAATGTCATTTAGCATAACGTAGTAAATTAATACCAATTAAGTACAAAATTAGGTCTATATTCACCTCTTCTCTCGTCATATCTTCGAGGGCATGCCGTAGAGCGGCCAATGTGTGAGAACGTTTGGCATCTTCTTTAGTCGGCTTCCAGCGGCACATTCTAGGAAGGTTCTCGTCATACCCTTGGCTCAGCTTCGCCCGTTGCAGGGTTGGAAAGTGCTCGTATATCCATGCCTTCACGTTACCGGAAATATATTAGTCCAAAAATAAACAACACAATTTCAATTTATAGTTTAAAAAGTTGACAAAGATATATGTATACATGGAGTAGAGTCTGGCATCCAGAAATTGTCTTCGAACCCACACGGGATGCCGCACCAAGCTCGCGGTAAAGGTATGCCAGTATACCGCTTCCCCAAGAAATTTCGTCCACCGTTTCAATGTTGTCCATATCGATGAGATATTTCGCATTTATGGCCGTTCCAGACTTATCGGTAATGCCTACAGCCCCTAAGATGAACTGCATATATCCGCAGGCCACATTATCGCTATTATCAATTTCGGGGGCCGTCTCAGCGAATATCTCCTCCAAATATTTTAGAGGAAGTCCATAGGACTTCTTGAATTCTCGAAGACTAGTAAAACTAGTGGAATCAACTCCCAGACACCCTGATACATGATCCACAATATTGTCGTAATAGTCGATGCTGGAGTCATCAAAAGTATGATTCTGCATGGGACGACCATCAACCCTAAGTCCCAATATATGATGGACGTCATCGAGGGTAATCGTCAACTCCCCATTTGGTAGATGGAAAGTGTTGGTCTCTGGATGCCACCTTTCTACAAATGCTGAAATCAGTGCATTGTCCACCGTCGTATATGAGTAGCTAGCCAAATATTGTAGACCGGTGGGACTGATTTTTGCCTTCACATTATCTCCCAATAATGCATACCTCCATGTATTGCATTTTTTGCCATGGTTGATCACCGTCAACAAACGACCACTCTCCTGAAAAGTCAACAATTGGATGAAATTAAACCTCCATGTAAAATGAACTTTGAACTTACAACTATATATAAATTTATCATAACGTAATGTACTTACCGGATTGTTCCATATTTGGTATGCAATATGGTTTTCGATCGACGGTAACATAGAGCAACCGTTTGGACGAGTGTCGACTCGTCTCTCTGCCTGCTCATAAGGTCCCGAACCATCAGTAGGCCGGTTTCCGAGAGTTTGTGGAAGACTCTCGACAGGACTATCTGCAGGCTGAGAAGGTCCTGAACCATCAGTAGGCCGATTTGGAACATTTGGCATGTCCTCATCGGAGGAGGAAGATGAACCGGAAGAACTAGGAGGAGCACGTCTCTTTGTGGCAATCTTCTTCGTCAATGGACGTTTCCTCACTTCAGGGCGTGCCTCGCCCTCGCGGATAGTCACGCCTTGCGAAACTGTGCGTTCCTTACGCATCGACGCAGTAGGACGTCTTCTCATTTCTTCATCCACAGTGTCCTTTCCAGGGGCATGACTATAAGATACAGACAAAAATTAATTTTTATTTTAACATAATAAGTGAATTTTTTCCCAGGACTGTAGCCATTTCTACAGTCCTGTAAGTATACAGGACTGCAGTTTTCTCAACAGTCCTAATCTTTTAGGACTGTAGAATTTTCTACAGTCCCATATAGATTTAGGACTGTAGGAAATTCGATAGTCCTATATATATATAGGACTGTCGAATTTCCTACAGTCCTAAATCTATATGGGACTGTAGGAAATTCTACAGTCCCGCTCGATACTGCTCGACAATGTCGAGCAGTCTCGACATTGTACGCCCTAAAATCATGTTCCAAACGACTTCTATGTCTAAACTACATCCTAGACTCCGCCAAGGACTAGTATGCCCTCATTTGAAAGAAAATAACTCAAAATTTTCAACATGCAAGATGATTTCTTATAATTTTTGGACAATTTTTCAAATACAATAGCACAAGGAGAATGATGATTTCTACCTTGCTTCTTTCGAGACTTTGGGAGCCATCGACAAGGAGGAGGAGGACAGCGGAGATCGGCCGGCGGGAGGGGGTCGGCTGAGGGGAGAAAGCTCCGGTCGGGCTGAGGGGGGAAGCTAGGTTTCAGAACAATATTTTTTTTCAAAAACCTGGGCTAGCCCCAAGTATAAACTTGGGCTAGTATGAGTAAGGGTTCCTCTATTGTGGGCTAGCCCCAATCCTGGGCTAGTCCCAAGTAAAATGGACAGTGCCCTTATCAAAAGCCTAAAATTTTCAGGGTTCTTTGGAGATGTCCTGTACATTATGATTGAGGTGGACCACAATTAATGAAGACTGCTCTACCATTAGTCTTGGAAATACTTTTCAATGTTGCTATCATTATTATTACAATAAATGTCTATATTATGATTGTCATTTTAGTATTACTATATTGTTAAATTCCATCAGTTTTACTATTTTAATAGTTAAGATTGTGATCTTATTACTATACTTACTACTTGAATAGTTGAATGTTATATTAAATAAGTTTTATATGTTTTTTTAGGTATAGCTAATACCCGTAGTAGTTTTATCATTTCTAATGATAACTAAAATTATTATTCATACTATTTATTTATAAACGGAGATCATATATTCATATTACATAATAACTTATGCTTGAGATTGAGGTAAATTAATCATCTTAGGTTTTGGTTGGATCATGTTCCTTCTAACGAAATTCTCTCTTGCAAGTGTACTGAGCATAGTCAAGTCCACACAAAACCTGTAGAAAACCCGGTCCTTATCACTTCTGTTCTCGTTTGGTTCGCAGAATGTTGACATTAGAAAGAAAAGTGATTCCTTTCCTATGTTTGGGTATCAAAGAAAAATATGAGAAAAAGAAAATGATTCTCATGCGAAGGAAAAATAGGGGAAAAGTGATTTCCCCTACCTAACCAAGAAATCATTTTCACACTATAAGAAATTTATTTTTCCTTCAAATTTTCTAGGCATCTCCAAACACTGAAAAGAAAAATGAATAGTAATTGTAATTATAATTTTAAAAATAAATAAATAATTGATTTTTTTCTTTTTTCTTTTTCCGAACCAAACGAGGCCCATGGGTAACCTTGAAGACTGCCTAAAGTTACCTAGATTTTGAAAGGTACTATGGGTTCCCTTGGTTGTCTTTAAGTAATACCCTTTAACAATTACTAGTATATATATATATATGCAATTGTGTATTCCATACTATTTAGAAAGAGTAAATAGTAGTAGTATAGATTATTATATTATTATTAGGAGCATTAAAACACAGTTGCTGTAATTATTCTAATAAATATTACTTAGAAAGACTAAAAATCAACAACATTAATTATTATATATATTACTTTATAACTCTATGCAAGACCTTATTTAGAAAGATCAAAGGATAAGTCACAAAATTATTTAGCTCTTCCTATTAACTTTAATAAATAATTTTAATTAGTAAATATGTACAGGGATATATTTGGAAAGAAAAATTTCACGATAAAATTTCAACTTTTTGCATTATATAATAGTATAGACTTATTATATTTAATTAATATTATAAATTCAGTTTTTTTATTAAAATTAATAAGTATATTTTTTTCAATTTTTTTATTAAAATTAATATGTATATGTGATCCAACTGCTACAGCTAAAATTAGAAAAAAAAATTGTATTGACCCCTAAAGGTTGGGGATTTTATTAGGGCTGGGCATGGGCCGGATCGGACCCAAATTTTATGGATCCGAACTGGACCCGTTAGTTGGTGGGACGGGGCAAGGCGGGACGGGGCGGGGCCGAAAAATATTTGAACCCGACCGGACTCGACCCGTTGGAAACGGGTCAAAATCGGACCGACCCGCGGGTCCAAACGGGTACAAAAATAGGGAAAAAAATTAAATCCAGAAACAATATTCAGTCTGCTTTCATATGCTTACAGTTTCGGATTTCCCCCTTTGTCCAACATCGTTAATGGTTCAAGGCTCTCTAAGTAGCATGATGCAGTGTCCATATGTTCAAGACTGATCAATTGTTAAGATCAATACCAAATAATGTACCAACTTGTATTAGACTGGAACCCTATAACATTATCATGCACTAAACAAACTGTTTCAGTATTTTAGCCAAGCCAACTTGAAATTGCTAAGTCTGTTCAGGTAGAAATGTATACTTACAAAAGAATAGAAGTTGCTAACCCTGTTCAACTTGAAATTGTTTCAGTATTTGCAGTAACATATTACTTCAGACTGCAGATGTTCTATTCCAGATTCATCAACAAAGAATAGAAGTGGCTTATTTGGCTTCTTTCTCAGTCAGAGAGAAATATATACTAACAAAATTACTTCTCAAAATTCCTTCATAAATCCAGAAATTGATAAAAAGTTAATAACAGTTACATACTATACTAATAGTTCAACACTCATATATGAAATAGTCATTCAAATTTAACTGGATTACAAATGACTAAGTCTTAAATAAATTATAATAAAGTTATTCTTTAAAAATAAACTGGCTGGATCAGGATCCCGTTTATTTTGAAAATATGACCCATCCCGGTTATTTTACATGTCCCGTTCTGTCCCGACCCATTTAAATATAAAAAATTAGGAACCGGCCACTTTAGCCAATATACGGTTCGGGACGAATAGGAACCGCAGGTTCTAGATCGGTATGTCCAGCCCTTGATTTTATCAGACTTCTTGGACTTTATTTTTTTGCATCCTTTGCCTAAATTTAAGGGGCCTGAATTTTTCAGGGTTCTTATTATAGACCCCAACAAGATCACATTAACATCTTGCTATTGTAAAGTTATGAAAGCAAAAAATCAATGTTACAGGTCACTCACACGATCCCCATTTGGCACCAACAAAAAAGATCACGCGTTTTATTTGGAAAATTACCTGTTTTTTTTCTTCTGAAATTATACTTTTTGATTATATATATATATATATATATATATATATATATATATATATGACGTTAGCCTAACGGCCTCCCCCGAACAGGGGCGGAGGCAGGATTTCGTTAAAGGGTGGGCTAGCTAATAGTTACTTAAGGTTCTAAAAATTTATGTCAAAAATTCGACAAAGTTTTCTTTATAAATTCGATGATTCGAGATCTATCATAGACAATAAACTTAAGAAAGGGTGCCCCACTTAGAAACAACTTGCAAGTTTTACTGATAATTTTTTATTGAACCATCTCATAACCACACATGTTAATTTTCTTGAACCAGTTAGGGGTGCATCAAGTGTCATAGACAGGTAGAAAAACTTTTAGTAACAAAAGTGCTGGTTACCACATTTTTTACTTTCTAAATCTGTATCAGCTCTAAAGAAATTTGAGACTTATTATGACTTATACAGACTTGATATGCAACAAAGAACTCTTTAATTAGCAGGCACAATTAAAACAAAATTTTTGAAAGCCAGACCATATAATTAGTGTAGATCTAAATTCTTAGACATATTACATTATCAAGCAACACAAATATCTTTACAATAAGAAATTTTCAAACACAAACTAGATGTTGTCATATAAGAAAATATCTGTTAAAAGAACCCCAACAGAGATGACCAATATGATGCTTAAAAGTTTGACATATGGAGTCTCCAATCTATTAAAACGAACAAATATTTGTAAGATGCTGGAAAACATAAGCGGGTAAAAATCATACAATAGAAAGAAGATATTGCATATAAGAATACCATCTGATTATGGGAGTGAAATGGACCTTTGCAACATACATTGACATATAACTATCATAATATATTATAAAGTCATCCAGGATGGAATTCTAACTACTAATGGGAACTACTAACAGCAATACACAAGAAAAAATGATTTAAGATCAAAAAAATTAAACAACAAAAAATTAGGGTTATGATTTTTAAAAAAATTGGGGGTTAGTTAGGGTTTTATCAGAGGTCCAGAGGAGATGAAGAAGCTGAAGTCTGAAGAGCCAAGAGGGAGATTGGGAGAGACTAGAGCCGAGATCGAGAGCAGGAGGAGCTGCGTTGCTGCAGCCTGGCGGTCGGACTGGAAAGGGGAAGCACCAGCTGGCCCGCTGCTGCCCTACAGCCGAGATTCTGGAAGTTGGGACGACGGGACTCGATCACTCAGGGTCGGGATGTTGCCGTGTTGGAGAACACTGAAGAGAGAAGAGGGAGTCTGGAAAGAGAGGAAGAGAGATGGAGTCTGGGATTGGAGAGGTCGGGTCCTAGTTGCTCACTTCAAAATTTTGTTTTAAACATACAATTGCTATTTGCTAACTTGAACATCCGGTCGAATTTCTTTGTACAGTTGTACTGGACTGACTTCATTGCACTGGACTGACCACTTTACATTAAAAAAAAAAATTATTATTATTTTTTTCCACTGGGCTGTAGCCCAGTGCACCTATAGTGTGCCTCCGCCCTTGTCCCCGAAGCCAATTAATTCCCCTTTGGGATTAATGGTGGAGTAGTGGTTGGGTGCAGTGCAGGCGCGTGGAGCGGTGCGGTGCAGTCTGGATGGTGCGCGGATGCGATGCATGTGCGATACGATTATGACTGCGTGAGGTCTTCGGGCTGGGTTGGTGGTGCCATCGGACTGGGTGGAATATTCGGGTAAGGAATTGTATATATAGGCCTTCGGCCCGGATTGCTTGATAAGCCTTCGGGCTGAGTCGTAGCCTCTCGAAGGGACCTGAATAAAATTTACCTTCTTTGAAAAAAAATAAAATATATATATATATATATATATATATATATATATATATATATATATAAATATAATTTTATTTTATTTTTTTAATAGATATTTTACAACCAGATCAAGCAACATTATAGCCCAAAACAAATTAAGGAACATTACAATTACTGACAAGCAAGCAGAGTATGTATGATATTAGTGCATCCGCCACTTCCAACGGAGCAAAGCATGATGTTTGCTGACATCTTCAAGACTATGAGATGCTAAATGAAATAGAGACTTTTAAGAGTCCTTCCTCTTCTCAGCACATGTTGGTTGCTGTACTTGTCTGCTCGATCCTATCATTAAGATTTACAAAGTCGTTGACAAATCATAAGTGAAGACTGCGAGGAGGAAGATCTCTACAAGGTTGCCCACCTAGTCCAGCTTCTAATACCAATTGATGAGTAATGGAAGCACCAGCCAAATGTTGAATCGACACTAAAAAGATTACATACTGACTTGAATTATAATCTTTGAATTCAACAACTAACCATACCATGCAAACAAGTTGTTACAACAAAAAGAGAATAAAATTGAAAAACCTTGTCGGAGTGATGCTGCTACGACAAGAAGAGAATAAAATTGGAAAAGCTAAATTGGAAAAGCTTGCCGGAGCAATTAAGATACTCCTGCAAGTTCAAAGAATAAAACTTCTTGAATGCTTCTTTGTCGCTCTTGTACGCACATAACTTGAACTCCACAAACTAACAACACTTCGGCAACCAACTCTTCTCTCGTAGAATATATTCCCTTGTTCTAACTTGTAAAAGAAAACAACTTGTGAATATACAGGGAAGACACCCAAACAACCCACAATCCATTATGGGAATTAAAACTGGAGAATAACTTCCCATTAAGTGGACGGTTACAACAATAACCTCCATTTAATGGACAGTTACGCTCATAAGCAAAAACAACCACTTCCGCGCATCACATCAGCATTTTGGTACGGAAACGCATCTCCGCGCGCAGCTCCGGTGCGAGCGCCTTGTTGCGCCGCGAAAATGAACGCAACTTCGCACAAAAATTACAATCTTGCGTCCGATGTGTACGTGCGAAGTGCAAAGTGCGTCATCAAAGCACCACTATCTTAACCACATGGCTACCACATCCATGTGCACAAGTCAATAAAAGATGAATCTTATATTGGAATACACACTTGGAGTTGTCACACAAATCGATATGGGACTATTCTCTAGAATGCAAATGCAAACCCCAACAGATGTAGCTAGTCAGAATGCAATACTCAAAATCTTGAATCCACAAAGAAAATATTGAAGTCCCACTTCAGGATACTCAACAGGAAGGAACTCATGACTACCAGAATCTGAAATGTACAAAGCTGTTGAGAGTTCAATATTGATTCGGAAAGAGTAGAAACCTAACAGAAATAACTCAATTAAGTACAACATACGGGCTATATAACTTAGTAAGAGTGGCACCAACATGGCCATCTCTACTAGTTCCTCAACAAAGTTTTTCCAGCTACATCATTCAAATCTCAAGAAATAACCATTTCTCGAGTTATATATGCACATTCATGACAGAACGACTACATAACTTCTATTAACTCTCATGTTTGTACTTAAAACTTGAAAGATTCGGAATATTAACAAAGAAGAAGGTAGGATAAAGCTAGTGTGTACCGATCAAGTGGCGCCCTTGAGTATCTCCACGAGTTCAGACCTCTGTGCCGAGCTCAGCTGAGTAGGAAACATGATCTTGAACTTGATCCTCAGGTCTCCTCTCATCCCCTTCTCATTGGGTATCGGCATGCCTTGACTCTTCACGACCTTCTCGTAGCCCGGGTACACGATCTCGTCTTCGAAAGTGCAGGTCATCTTCTCTCCGCTGATGAGTCGGAAAGTGAAGTTGCAGCCGGTGAGGGCACTGACGAGGGAGATCTCGGCTTTCAGAACCAGGTCGTTCCCGACCCTCTTGAAGGTCGGGTGCTCCTTCTCTGCAATGAAGAAGACGACATCAGCAGGCAGATGGCCTGGGCGTTCGTCCCCCAGTCCTTCGAATGTGATCTTGGTTCCTTTCTTCCATCCCGGCTTCACTCTGATTGTCTGTGATTCTTGCTTCTGAACTATCATCCTGCCATGAAAGGAGAAGTAAAATGAGAATAGAAATTTAGACAGCAGAAAAGAAAAAGTAATTTGATAACTATAGCTTAACATAATTACAAAATGTCATTGTGGATTTTGACATCTCAACTGTTGCTTTTTAGCCTGTAAGAGTATTTTTTTTCCACCTTGATATTTTATTCCAACAATCTTGGTTTTGGCAGTGTTTTAAACAAGTCGTCACTTAGGCTACTTCAATTTTTTTTTAAAGCTAAGATCAGTGAGTAATTCTACATCAAGCAGTAACTTAAATTTCTTGTGACGTGTATCCTATCAATATTATCATTAACTAATAAATAAGGAGAAACCAAGAGCAGAACAATATAAATAATAAGAATGCGGATATGCACACTTCATTTACTGACAGTATATGAGAACTTTTAAGTTTGTAAAATTGAGGGCCTGTTTTGAAAATATTCCTTTCACATGAAATTGAAATGTCGTCTCTTTCAATCACAATCATCCACACAACAAAACATGAAACAAAGAAAGATAGTGACATGATGATACAAATATTTTGACGGGTACCTACCACCTAAATTGGAAAATATCCTTGCAGGCCATATGAACTATAGACACAGCAGAGAATCAGTAATACTACATCCTAATCAAAGAAATTTCCTGTTCCTTTCAGCAATTTGACAACATTTGTTTTAATTTGTTTTTTTTTCCATACAACAAAGGGATATGAACAAAACAATATATTAGAGGCCCAGGTGTTGTTACTTCTTCTTCATCTTTATTCACAATGCCAATCACCAAATGAGTAATTTAAAGTTTACTATACTAATAGCAAAACAATGAGTAAACTCACTACTAACATCCTAAATATTTCTTACAACTTCTGACACTAAGTCGAACCATAAAAAGTTAAAAGACCATTGTCGTTTCTACTGTTCTTGAAACTAATTAGAAGAACAAAGAGCTAAAAAGAGTAGTGTATGTTAGTTGTGGCAAGCTCTAGAGTAAGCCGGCAGATGGGTAGAGTTTGTTTATTGTGTTCTTCTTCATCTTCTTGGAACTATCTCCTTGTAATTGGGACTTTGCCTTCGTTTCATTAGTTATTTACTTTTATCGTTAATGGAATGAACGGGGTTGAGGACAAGGGAAAAGATGCAAAGAGCTTTTACCCGTTCTTCTCGACGACATCTCTAATAAACTTGATCTCTTTCTTACACCCCCGACAGAGCTCCTCCAACGTACACTCCAGCTTCCTCTCCTCCGGTGGTGGTTTCGTCCGCAGGGGTCCCGAGTGTGACTTAAATGCGCCCGGGCGTGCCTTCTCCGGTTTGTTGGACCCTGCCATTGTCGAGTAGTAAAAATCCTTAAAATCTCTCCCTGGGGTTCTGGCAAAGTTCGTCGTCTTTGACCGGTTATAATCCTTGGACTGACTTCCCGGAGTGCTCGGATACTTGGGAATCCCTTCTTTTTTCAAGGGGGACGCAGGGCGACTGCCGTCCTTGTAAACTCCAAACACATCTCTGTACTCCTGAACGTTAAGTGCCTGCAAGGAATTGAACAACGAGGGCTGGTGTTTCAGAAGTGCATCAAAAATCTAGACTTTTCGAAGTGTTACAATATTGGGGAAATGAATGGACTAATGAAAGACTAGGAAACAATATCAGCATTGGAAAAAAAAATACAAATAGGTGGTTGTTCATAAATTGCATCAAAATTGGTATTTTCCGCCTAAAGTATCTCAAAACTTGTCTCAGAATTGATTCTTATGTTTTTTGTGTGTGAATGACTGATACCAACTTATGTTACAAGAAGAGCATCAGCAATGGAAAGTACATGTAGGTGGTTGTTCAAAGTGATTACATCTATCTAAACTAGAACATTGAACAATATAAATTGATGGGTTTTTGGAAAATGCACAAAAAAATTGACTTTTGATGTCGAGTTTGGGTGAAAAGGAGTGAATGGTATCTATATTAGTATTGTCGATCTAAAATTAGAAGAAAATCAACATCAAACAAGACACTGGTGTTTGCAACTCGCATCCTAATTGGATTTTGATGTCATGTTGGGTGAAAAAGACTATGTATCCCATCTAAAATTAAATTCCAAGTTACATAAAAAAATGGATTTTGATGTCAATATCTAAAATTAGAAGAGTATCCAAATTGAAGAAAATTGACTAATGGGTGTTTCCATCTTGTATCAAAACTGGACCTTCATAATGTATCTATATAAAATAATACCTCTATGTGTTTAGAAAGTTGCATACAAACTAGTTTCTGATATCAATATCTGAAACTAGAATAACATCAAGATTGAACAAAATTGACCAATGGTTGTTTCCAAAATTGCACCAAAATTGGTTTTTGATGGTGAATCTGTCCAAACCACCAACCCCAGGTGTTAGAAAACTGCATCAAAATGCAAACATCTCAAACTAATAAAAGAAGGTACCAAAATTGGCCAAGAGGCGTTTGCAAATTGCATAAAAACTTGATTTTGATGGTGAATCTGCCCCCAAATAACAGCCCCAAGTGTTAAAAAAACACCATAAAAATAATTGGATTTTGATATCAGCATCTCAAAATAAAAGAAACAACAAAAGATTCACCAATGGGGTGCTTCCAAAATTGCACCCAAAGATTGGATTATGATGGTGAATCTGCCCCCAAATAACCTAACAGCTCCAGGTGTTAGGAAACTGCATCAAAATTGGATTTTGACGCCAAAATCTGAAACTAGAAGAACATCAAAATTAGCCAATGGGCTTCTGCAAATTGCATCAAGATTGGATTTTGACGGCGAATCTGCCCAAAATATCACATGCAGGTCTTAAGAAACTGCATCAAGATTGGATTTTGATGCCAAAACAATATATATCCCCAATGGGTGGTGTCTCCGAACTGCATCATCAAGTTTGGATTTTTATGGCGAGTCGAACCAAAACAAGGGCAGGAGCACCGGAATCTAACCTCGTATGCTTGGGTGATGGCCTTGAACTTGGCCTCGGCCTCGGCTTTGGAGGAAGGCGGGTGCTTGTCCGGGTGCCACTTCTTGGCCAGGGACTTGTAGGCACTGCGAATCTCGGCTGTAGAAGAGTCCTTGGGGATGCTGAGGACTTCATAGAAGTCTAGAGGAGTATTGCCCATGATTGCAAATGCTCTCTCTCTCTCTCTCTCTCTCTCTTGAAATACTTATTAGCCTTCTTTATAAAAAAGAAGAAGACGTGTGTAAAGTGTAGAGCTGTGAAAAAGTTAAAAAACGAAAAACAAAAAAGAGAAGCAAATAAAAAGAAACTCCCAATAGAGTCGGCAATAATGTTGGGAGAAAATAATAGTTTTCTTCTTCTTTTCATATCAGTCTCTTAAATTAGTAGTTGTTTGCTCAGAAGTTTTTTAAATAATAGTTTTCTTCCTTCTTTTCATATCAGTCTCTTAAATTTATTATATTTTTACATAGAACTTGTTGTTTGCTTAGAAGTTTCCAAATGAGAAGGAACGTCAGTAGGTTGCTCTCCATATTAGGGATGAGCATTATTCGATTTTGGACTGAAAATTGAATCGAATCGAGTCGAATAAGAGATTCGATATTCGGTTCGATTTAGAAAAAAATTCGGTTTTGAAAATACTAATTTTTTTATTCGATTTCGATTTTGAATTTCGGTTTCGGTCCAAAACCGAAAACCAAATTAAAAAATTTAGTTTATATATATATATATATATATATATATATATATATATATATATATATATATATATACTAAATATATCTAGGTATATTTAGTTACTATATATATTAACAAAAAAACACAAATAAACCGAAAATCGAACCGATTTAATTCGGTTTGGTTTGGTTTGGTTATTGTCACGTCCCATAACCAGAATACTGGAGAACGTAGGCGGACAAAGCCAACTACGTACACCAGAGTCCAATACCCCGAGATACGGTCACGGCTGTCTAGACATGCGAGGGTTTTACTCTACAATCCAACAATCATTCCTGGGTCAAGAGTCTTAGGTGTCTCAATCTCAAGCAAGCAATAAGTTACAAGATGTATGATCACCAAACATATAATAGTAAGACGTCTCAAACTATACATACACAGATGATCATGAAGCTAATTACAAAATAAAGAACTAGCAAGAGTGCAATATTACATGATCAGCTCTAGCTATAGTCTAGAATATGCTTTAAATGTAGGCCCGCATGCTAGAATGTCAAGTTCCAAAACATGAGCTAAACACGTGTTCGATGGCTAAATACCTCAAAAGTATAAGTACGAGATCAAGTTGGTGACGAAGAAGAAACCCACTCATATCCTCGGGTGCTCCTGGGGTTCACCATCTTGAGGCAGAAAATACGGTACATCCTACGGTCCTGCTCCAAAATTTGGCCATACAAAACCAGTAGGGTCAGACCCAAAACAACAAGTACCACAAGAGAGCCAACTTAGGAACTAAAAACCAGCATGCAGACAATTCAGTAAGAAATAACACAAGGAACAGTTAAATAAGTGCATTATGTGAAATAACAGTTAAACAGTTTTGGAGCATTTAAACAATGATATCTGAAATCAGTACTCAGGTTACAGTCTCATGATCGGTTGTTATATAAATCAGAACATGATTAGACTAGACTGGAAATCAAGCAATTGCGACCAATCATGCCCTACGGCTTGCTATCATTATCTAATTAGGGTTATCACAGTCCTAGTTACTAATACATGCACTTTTGAGATTCTATACAGCCACATATCCTGTAGACTATCCGGATTATTCAGGCGTAAGGATACATAAAATAGATTATATCAAGTATAGTAATTTATAGGAATATGCAACACTCGATGACGTGATGGAAGTGTGGCCCTCACGACGGAGAGTCCCAAATCCATCAGGTGTCGCTGGGATACATGGATTTCATGTAGCCAGAAAATCTCTTTAGATGCTTCTAATACATTATTCTACTTGTTATACTGGACAAGTTATAAAGAATTTCTGACCGTGTTGCTCAGAAATTTGCCTTAGACATGATGCATGACATGACATGACATGACATAAGCTTGACAAGTACATTCAGGATAAGAGCAAGCAAATCAACCACGAAAATTTATCTTATCAATTCAAGCATTACAGTTCAGAAAATTCTAACATGTCAGGAGTGTATTTCGTCGAGCCACTATTAAGAGTATCGGTACATATCAGGTTAACTCGATACGATGAGCTATTATTAGAAATATCATGGCAAGTCTGGTATCGGGAGTTCAAGATTAACAGTGTCAATACAATCCATGTTCAATTCTAGTATGTCAGGAGTGTCCTTCCATGCTTGATAATAAAATATTTCTATATAGGCTAGAAAGGGTATAATCTTGATAGTGGCTCGACGAAGCGCACTCCTGACATGCTAGAATTGAACATGGATTATATTGACACTGTTAATCTTAAACTCCCGATACCAGACTTGCCTTGATATTCCTGTTAGTAGCTCATCATATCGATTTAACCTGACATGTACCGATACTCCTGATAGTGGCTCGACGAAGCGTACACCAGACATGCTAGAATTTTTCTGAACTATAATGCTTGAATTGATAAGATAAATTTTCATGGTTGATTTGCTTGCTCTTGTCCTGAATATACTTGTCAAGCTAATGTCTTATCTTGTCTTGTCCTGCATCATGTCTAAGGCAAATTCTTGAGCACCACGGTCAAAAATTCTTAATAAATTTTCTAGGATAACAACTAGAATAATGTATTAGAAGCATCTAGTGTCATGCCCTGATCTTTCGCAGGTAATCGGGGCATGACATATTGGTATCAAAGCTATTTCATTCATATAAAACATAAGCATTTACATTGGCACAGTCTAAGGGGTAGTGCGAGGGGTGAACCTTGGCTTTGATATAAAGCCTAACCCATGTGGCAATGCATCGTGCGATATAAAGAAACACGGCGAGATTTACCAACTTACCATTCGTCCTTCCCTGTCTAAGGTAAATCAAGTTAAATCAAGCACGAGCATTTATAATGAAAACAATGGACAATAGCATATACAAACACAAGTATCGTGAGCGAGGTCCTGTTTCATGTGCACGAGTTACACGGACTGTTCGGGTGTGTACTTCTATTGCTTGCTTACATTGTAGCTAGTACTCGTTGCCTCGTTTCGATGCCTGTCACATAATCTATGCCACAATCAAGTAACACTATCTGTATCATGCATGCATCTAGTTAGCCAGAAGACTATCAAATAGTCCTTTTGTGCAATATGAACCTGCAAGTATCCGGGACCGTTAGGTTGCCAAGGCAGTTCTCGAACTAGAAGAATGCATCAAGTCAAGTTAAAACTCTAAAAGGAAATCATGTTAAGTAAAGCATAAGAATCACAGCTCATGGAGCAATGTTCGTTCAGAAAAAAAATCAAGAATTATCATTGCCATGAAACTGATCAGGGCGTGGCATCTAGAGAGATTTTCTGGTTACATGCAATTCCAGTATCCCAGCGACACCTGATAGATTTGGAGCTCTCCGTCGTGAAGGGCACACTTCCATCACGATGCCGAGTGTTGCATATTCATGTAAATTATTATACCTGATATAATCTATTCTATGTATCCTTACGCTTGGATAACCCGGATAGCCTGTAGGGCATGTGACTGTATAATATCTCAAACTGCATGTTTTAGTAACTAGGACTGTGATAACCCTAGTTATCTAATAATAGCAAGCCGTAGGACATGATTTATCATGATTGCTTGATTTTCAGTCTAGTCTAGTCCTGTCCGGATATGTTTAACAACTGATCCTGAGACTATAACCTGAGTACTGATTCAAGATATTCTTGTTTAATTACTCCAGAACTGTTTAACTATTATTTCACATGATGCACTTATTTAACCATTCATTATGCTATTTCTTACTGATTTGTCTGCATGCTAGTTTTAGTTCCTAAGTTGGCTCCCTTGTGGTACTTGCTGTTTTGGGGTCTGACCCCACTGTTTTATATGGCCAAATTTTGGAGCAGGACCGCAGGATCTACCGTATTTCTTCTCTCAAGATGGTGAACACCAGGAGAATCCGTGGACATGAGTGAACTTTTTATTCATCATCCACTTGATCTTGTACTTATACTTTTGAGGCATTTAGTCATCGAGCATGTGTTTAGCTCATATTTTAGAACTTGACATTATAGCCTGCGGGCCTATTTGTAAAGCATATTTTAGACTATAGCTAGAGCTGATCATGTAATATTGTACTCTTGCTAGTTCTTTATTTTGTAACTTGCTTCATGATCATCTATGTATGTATAATTGGGACGCCTTACTATTATATGTTTAGTGATCGTACATCTTATAACTTATTATTTGCTTGAGATTGAGACACCTAAGACTTTGACCCAGGAATGACTATTGGATTGTAGAGTAAAGCCCTCACATGTCTAGACAGCCATGATCGTATTTCGAGGTATTGAGTACTCTGGTGTACGTAGCTGGCTTTGTCCGCCTCCGCTCTCCAGTATTCTGGTTCTGGATCATGACAGATCATTCTAAGTAATGACATACTTCAAACACTTGTGATCAGTATAAATATCTACTCGATCTCCATATAGATAATGTCTTCAAAGTTTGAGTGCAAAGACAACTGCTGCTAACTCCTAGTCATGCGTCGGATAATTCTTCTCATGGTCTCGAAGCTGCCGAGACGCATAAGCTATAATATTGTCATGACGAATAAAAAATATCATAATCCTCTACCTGACATATCACAATATACGGTAAAACCACCCGTTCCATCTGAAAGAGTCAAAATAGGCGCCGTGATCAACTTCTGTTTGAGCTTCTCGAAAGAGGTTTGACATTCATATGTCCAATCAAAGCGTACATCTTTTCGTGTTAGCTACGTCAAGGGTGCAAAAATTCTAGTAAAGTCTGACATGAAGCGCCGATAATATCCTACTAATCCCAGGAAACTATGAACTTCGACAACTGTTCAGAAAACTGGCCATGTCTCAACGTCTTCTATCTTCTGGGGATCCACTTCAACTCCCCATTTAGCAATAATATGTCATAAGTATGAAATATGATCAAGCCAGAACTCGTACTTGCTGAACTTGGCATATAACTTAAGCTCTCTCAGAGTTTGAAGAACTGTGCGAAGATATTGCTTGTGCTCTGCTTTACTTCGACTGTACACCAAGATGTCGTCAATGAACACTATTATAAACTTGTCCAAGTATGGCATGAAGATAAAATTCATGAGGTCCATAAATACTGCTGGCACATTGGTTGCTCCAAAGGGCATTACTAGAAATTCTCAATGTACATATCTCGATCTGAACGTCGTCTTGGGTATATCCTGCTCCCTGACTCAGATATGGTGATATCCCAATTGCAAATCAATCTTCGAAAATACTGCTGCTCTACTAAGCTGATCAAACAGATTATCGATCATTGGCAAGTGATACTTGTTCTTGATGGTTACCGCATTGAGGGTAAGATAATCCACACATAATTGTGACTTTCTATCCTTCTTCTTTACAAGTAGCATTGGGGCTCCCCAAGGCGATCCGCTAGCACAAATAAATTTCTTGGTTCTCAATTCTTCTATCATCCGGTACAAGATTTCAAAATCTGAAGGAGCCATCCTGTAGACTCTCTAAGATACTGGTGTTGTTCCTGGAAGTAGATCTATGGTAAACTCGATTTCTCTTTCTGGTGGCATGCCTGGAAGTTCTTCTGGGAATTCATTAACAACTCTAGGAAATTATAATTCCTCTATCACTGCCATTCTCATGATCGTTGTTGAAGACTCCGTCTCATCTCTAGTGTCACTCTCCGTTCCTGAAATACGTATTTTGGACATATTTATTTCTTCCTTTGATTTATTCCTGCTTAGATATTTCTTGCTCACATGATCATTATGTTGCATGCATGGAGACTAGACCCATTCTTTGGTTTAGCATGGTTCATGGTTTATTTGTGGGTTGGTTTATTCATAAATTTGAACCCATGGTCTAAACTTAAACCCTAGCTATATAAGCTAACTTGTTTCTCTCTCTTCCCTCATTCTTCATTTTTTCTCTTTCTTTCATTTCTAGGAAAGTACACCTTGCACTACATGGAGAAACCTTTTTGATTTTCGTTTCTTGTTCTTTCCTTGCATTTTATTAGTCTATTATGTGGTTATGATAATTCTGACCGCTTTTAATACTTGGAGTTCTCAAATTTTATGGATAGATTTGCTTAGATCTACTTTTCTAACTTAGGATTTCATGGATTCCTTGAGTTTTTTGTGGTTTTGATCTACTAAAATATAGTATTTTTGAAAAATAGTTTTTGGGAAGGATGAAGCACTTTATTTTGAATATTTTGGCTTTTGGTTCACTCAATTCAGAGTTAAAATGTAGTTTTTATGAAGAAAATAAATTTTAAATTATGGAGCTTTTCCGCCATGGCCGAACCTACTGTTGGAGAAGACGAAGTCTTCGTGCGGCCATCGAGCTATGCGGCTGAGAGTGTTATGCGGCCAAGAGGATTATGCGGCCAGAGCTCTTGCCGTATATTGACCAGCATGAGTCCATCTTGTTGGACGCATGACTGCCATCACACAAGTGTCCTTGAACACTTGTATTCACTCGCTGAACGAATAAGAATTTTGCTAAGTCCAAAATACTCCATGCGACATCGAACTCTGTCACGCCCCTGTCCCAAAATACGGAGGGACTAGTCACGTGGCAATGGCCAGCAGCACACACCGATGGACAAATCCAATTTAATGGACCCATCAGAGTGTACTTAAGCTGTAAAACAACAGTGAAGGTCTATGATACTAATCTCTTCCACAGAAGATAAATACAATCAATATGAAATATAAAGCAACATCAAGTCTCAATAAAATATATCTCGGGGAATAATCCGATAATTATTTTGATACATCAATTCAATAAACATGAAACAACATAAATAACTGAGTATAGAATAAGCAGATACTCAGAAGAAATCCTCAGCGATCACCTCGTCTTCTGGTACTGGTACTACTCTAACGTCTGCTCCTATCCCGTATACCTCAGGGTAGATCTCATCTGCTAAACCTGGGGACATAATCCGGATCCAGGTCCTCAGGGGATATAGCAAGGTACAGGAATAACTCAATCCAAAATAATGTAGTACAATAATAAATAAATCAAGAGGATAAACTATGTAACCAGATAAGTGATATGCAAATAAGAGCATCACTAGACTCATGCTGAGACCGCTACAAGCTCGGTGTCGGGGAGCCGGTAGAAGTAATATCACATAATGTGCCTAGATCTGATGTAGAGTCTACGGTCTCACAATAATAAATATATATATAAAATTATCCTGTAGCCTGTGTATCTCTCCCCACCCAATGTAATCATACGTCTCATATCCATGACACGCAAGATCATGACCTCTAACTGATGCAGTGAGTCATAATGATAGCTAAGCATATGTAATATCTATGTCACAAATCTTGTATCCTATACAGAATCACCATGAATAACTCAGAAGATTCTGTCTCATGAATAGCATCAGTGTCCTATGGTATGACGTACTTGATAATGCAAGCACAAAAATGTATAGGGTCACGATATCAATCTCTAGATGACGTTACACAACTCCGCGTACGACGTTGACATCCGAATCTTGTTCCGACGTTAAGCAATGTCACACGGTCTTAGGTTGAACATTTATATCATTAAATCAAGGGAATAACATGTAACAAGTACTGCAAGATTGGCAAGGTACACTTGCCTGGAGTTTGAATACCAATAGTCGCTCCGGTATCAGCGGGATCTTCAAGTATTCCTTCGGTTGCTGAAATAAACATTACCATCATATTCAGAAGATATAAAATAACTAGAATTGTCTGTTCATAAGTCCAATTTGGACACAGGGGCAAAATTGACAGTTTCTGGTCAAAGCGGGGTCCACATGTGGCCCACTTCGCACAAAAAATGTGCCAGAGATAAAGTTCTTCAAATTCATCAAACTTAGCGTCTACAAGTCTAGAACGACGATACGAACCAAACGAAATATCCAAAACTGGATTTCGATGAGCCGATCACAAAATTGCCCGTCAAGTGGAGCCGTGTGGCCCACGATACGGGATTTTGTCAACGTTCTCAGAATCAAACCAAACTTGGGTCACAGGACTGTGTTTGATAATAAATAAAAGAAATGAAACTAGGTTTATACGAAACCCTTTCTTTGTTTACAAACAAGAAAAAGAAGTACAATTAATCCTATACGAGAATGTTAAGTACAAAAATTTGATTCTGGAGAAATATTGCTATAGGAGTCTGATCTGCGGTCGATCACTTTGTCCCTTGGACCACACGATGACGAAGAAGTGCTGTAGAAGACGGAGAAGATGCTTCAAAGGTTGCAGGAAAGGTTGAACTCTTGTTGCCAAAAGTAGTCAATCAACACTCTCTGGATATATTCTCTTTTCTCCCTTGAATTCCACTCTCTGATCTCAATTTTCCGACCTTCGACCTCTGTTCCTGTGATAGGAAATCTCTATTTATAGAGTTTGGTCGTAGTAACCGTCCAGTCGGCGTAGAAACCGAACAGCGGAGAGAGCTGCACCTTTTACGCGGCCGTTATAGTAACTGCTACCCACGTATAAATGATCTTCTAAATCGGCGTGTGACGCGTGTTCCATTACGAGGTAATGCGTATAATCGCTCATCGAAGATCACGGCATGCAAGCCACGTAGATAACTGCCCCTCGCGTAGAGAAGGTTGGCATAAAAGCCAAATAACTGTCACGTTGGCGTAAAAATCAAGTAGTTATCATGTTGTCGTAGAAGCCAAATAGCTGTCTGGTTGGCCCAAATAGCTGTCTTGTTGGCGTAGAAGCCAAATAGCTGTCTTGTTGGCGTAGAAGCCAAATAGCTGTCATGTTGGCGTAGAAGCCAAATAGCTGTCATATAGGCATAGAAGCCAAAATAGCTGTCTTGTTGGCGTAGAAGCCAAATAGCGTAAAGCTTGATGCTGCATGGGTAGGTAACCGGCGTAAAGATAGCCAATTATCCTTCCTGACTGAGGTCTTGAGCGTAAACTGGGCCAAATAGCCTTATCACGTACCTTTACAAATATAGCCTGAGTTGGCATATTTCGAGGGGATAGCATACGGCGTACTCCTATAGCTGAAAATAGCCAGGTTGACGTATTTCGAGGAGATAGCGTACGGCGTGCTCCTATAGTTGAAAATAGCCTGGTTGGCATAATGTGCAGGAATGGTGATGTGAGCGTATTAGCCCTAATTATAGCTCTCCCAGTCATTAAAAGTAGAACCAAATCTCGTGCATTAAATGCAGAGTTCTGCCCCCATCTCGCGCATTAACTGCAGAGACGTGCCTCAAGTTCTGTACGACGAGCAGATTTTGACGTGGCGGTTGGTTTTGTCTCATCCTGAGCGTAAAAGCACATCTCTGCCTGTGTAGAATAGGCAGCGTATTCCTTGAATGCGTAAACAACGTCTTATATCAAGGGTTATGTTCACTAAATGACAGTCTGGGGCTCTGTGCAGAATCATCATTACAGCCGTCCTCTCGATCGTCGTGTAGTATTCTTTTGTCAGGAGTCAGGTTCACTGCTTCGTCTGACAGGTTCATTCGAGAAATACGAATAGTTCCTCGTACAATTTCTCGCTGCATTAAAAGCAGACAGGTTTTACGCCGTAGTGACGATGTAGCCACCTTTTTACGCCAAAGCAGTATAAAAATACTGTATTATGCGGGTTGTTTTGGATTTATGTTTTACGCTGAATAGCGTTGAAGCTATGTTGTACGCCAATGGCTCTGAAGTCATATTTTTATGCGACCCAGTGCTGGAGCTCTGTTTTACGCTGGCTTCCTGCATGTTGAGGGTTTTACGTGTATAATTCTCCAGCATATTTTTTATGCTTCTACAAGGACCAGCGTATCGCTACGAGTCCGATGGCGCAAGTTTCATTTCGAAATAACGAGCGTACACAAAGTTACAACGAGTTTCAGAACAGGGCCGATACGGGATATTGTCGACGGATACGCGTTGATTTCGGTGTGCACGCACATCTAAATCAAGTTTCACAAAATCCTACAGTCCGTATTGACGGTGTGCACCTTTCGATGAAATTCACACACGATCAAGTTGTCTCATTTAGCGGAGCGCACCCAGTTTTGAGAAAATTAGGGTTTTTAAATACCAAGTTTTTAGTCATTTTCACCCACGAAATAATTACAATCTACAACACCATAAATTGAACTAAAATAGGGTTTTAAAAACTTGGTTATACGGTCTAAATTATTGTTCAGGTAAATTTTGAAAATATTAACTAGGTTGGTCGTAAAACAGCCGTGAACTGGAGAGTTCAGGACAAATACTGAATTTTCAAAAATTGGGAATATTTTTCCTGTTTTTGTGTCGCAGTTTGCGACCGACACAGGTCACGATACCCCGAACGAATTACACGTATTTTGAGAGGATCACGTGGTCTACGTGTAGTATTTGACAGAATGGAAAATGGATCAATATACAGGGTGATACACACGCGGGAAGGCAGGTACCTTGATGACATATGCTGTCGTTAGGAGACGGCGCGTCGCGGCGGTTACTGTGTGCTGCGATGGCTGCTCTCGTCGGTGATGGCTGCTGTGGCCGTCTGGTCATAGGCATTGCCGGCGAGGTCGGGGTCGGCTGGAGATCGTCGGGTCGAGGTCGGCAGGAGGCTTGGTGGCCGGGGGTCGACGGAGAGGCTGTGATGGTGGCAGGATCGGTGCTCGGGGTGGAATGGTTCGACGGGATTTTATAGGGAGCTTGGCCGGCGGTTAGGGGAGGGGAACCGTCGGCCGGTGGGGAGGTGAACCGATCGGTCAGGGAGGCAGATAGGCGACCACGGTGCGGTGGGTGAACTGCAGCAGCGGAGGGGAATCGACGGAGGCGGGGGTTAGGGAATCACTGTAGCAATTAAGATTCGGGTCGGGTCGGGTTTGGATGTGGGTCGGGTTTAGATATGGATCCGACCCGATCCAATAGGATTGGGTCGGTTTAGTTCAAGATTTGGTTTACTCTGGGTTCAGTTCGGTTTATATTGGTTTGTTTTGGTTTATTTTGGGTTTAATTAAAAACTAAGTTTTTAGGTCTTTAAAAATAGTCCTGGCGTCCAATAAATTTCAGAAAAATTACAGTATGACCAATTATTTATTTTAAACTCAAAAATATTATTTTCATAATATTTTAATATTTAATTTAATACTTAAAAATATTTAATTTAGAAGAACATTTGTTTTAATTAGTTAAAAAAATTACAGAAAAATTCCCAAAAATTTATTTTTAATTTCTGAAAAAATCCGAATATTTACAATCTATCCTCCTTAAAGAATTGCGTCCTCACAATTAAGAAAGCATAGCCAGTCAGAAGAGATAACACAGTTGCAAGAAATGTTCGAAGCATGACACAATAAAAGAATCACGACCAAAGAGAAATCGAAGGATGAGGGTTAAGCAAAACACCTAGGAAAGGAATAAAGTATTTCCCTAGACAATGAAAGTTTAGGTAACTTAAGGGTAAAGAAATCTGGATAGAGCAAAGAAAACTACAGCTTAGAAAAACTAGGTTATCAATTATTAACAAGTTCAAAATACTAGGTTTGAGGTTTTACGCGCACGACACTATCAGAATTGGCGCTAGGGCACTGTCAGAAGTTTTGTCTGCCCCGCCAGCGACGGGAGACTGAGTTTTACGTGCAAGGCGCAGAGGGAGCAATGCTACAACCTCATTGGTCGGAGAGAGAGAGCTTGTAGGAAGGGTAGAGGATGTCCGGGGCATCCATTCTTTACGCCACTTCCTGTTGTCTTAGGCAGAGAGAGAATGAGAGCTACCCCCTGCATGAAGCTTGTCTTCATTAGCAGATTGGTTGAATTGGGCTACCATAGTCTTCTTCATTGATCCTACGGATACATCATCATGTTGAGCAATTGCTTTCTCGTCAGATGAGAAAGTAGTCCCCAGCAGAGTCGCCATCTTGTGTTTGATAATAAACGAAAGAAGTGAAAATAGGTTTATACGAAACCCTTTATTAGGTTTACAAACAAGAAGTACTATTAATGCTATACGAGGATGTTAAGTACAAAATTTAAATCTGGGTAAATATTGCTATAGGAGTCTGATCTGCGGTCGATCACTTTGTCCCTTGGACCACACGATGATGAAGAAGTGCTGTAGAAGAAGTAGAAGCTTCAAAGATTGTAAGAAGGAGTGGATGCTCGATGCCAAAATCTTCGATCACTACTCTCTGTCTGTGCTCTGGATTCTTCTCTCCCAAAAATTAATTTCCGACCTTCTGACTTCTGTTCTCCAAGTTTTCGACCTTGGACCTCCGTGGACGGAGGTCTCTATTTATAGAGTTTAGTGACAGTAACCGTCCAGTCGGCATAGAAGCCGGACAGTGGAGAGTGTGGCACTTTTTACGCTGCGGTTATGATAACTGCCACCCACGTATAAATGATCTTCTGAATAAGCGTGTGACGCGTGTCCCATTAAGAGGTAATGCGTATAACTGCTGCGAAGATCACGGCATACAAGCCACGTGGGTAACTGCCCCCCGCGTAGAAAAGGTTGGCGTAGAAGCCAATGATTGTCACCATGGCGTAGAAGCCAAATAGTTGTTATACTGGCGTAGAAGCCAAGTAGCTTTTCAGTTGGCGTAGAAGCCAAATTTTGCGTAAAGCTTGATGTTGACTGGTGTCTTGAGCGTATTCAGAGCCAAATAGCCTTATCACGCACCTTTGCAAACATAACCTGAGTTGGCATATTCCGAGGAGATAGCATACGACGTACTCCTATAGTTAAAAAATAGCCAGGTCGGCGTATTTCAAGGAGATAGCGTACAGCGTGCTCCTATGGCTGAAAATAGCCTGATGGCGTAACATGCAGAGGTGATGATGTGGACGTATTAGCCATAATTATGGCTCACCCAGTCTTCGAAAGTAGAACCAAATCTCGTGCATTAAATGCAGAGATCTGCCCCCATCACGCTCATTAACTGCAGAGACGTGCCTCGAGCTCTGTACGAAGAGCAGCTTTTGACGTGGCGGTCCATTTTGTTTCTTGCTGAGCGTAAAATCTCACAACTGCCTGTATAAAACTAGGCATCGTATTCCCTTGAATGCGTAGAAGCAATTTATATAAAGGAAATGTCACTAAACGACGTTCTGGGTCTCTGTGCCGAATCATCATTACAGCCGTCGTCTGGGTAGTCATGCAGTACTCTTTGTCAGGAGTCAGGTTCATTGTACTCTCTGACAGGCTCATTCGAGGAATACGAAGCGTTCCTCGTACACTTCCATACTGCATTAAAAGCGGATGGATTATGCGTCAAAGTGGCGATATAACAACCTTTTTACGCTGAAGCAGTCTAAAAATACTGCATTATGCGGGTTATTCTGGAGCTATATTTTACGCTGTACTAGCGATTAAGCTATGTTGTACGCCGATGGCTCTGAAGTCATATCTTACGCCATACAGCACTGAAAACTCTGCTTTACGCGGGTTTTGTGCATACTGCGTATAACTCTGTAGCGTATTTTTCATGCTTCTACAAGACCCCCTTTAAAGTTTTCAAATTCCTCGTAATTTGAAATACTTTGAATGCAGCATGAAACGGTCAAGTCTGACCCTTTCCTCGAGGCTGATTTTACGACAAATATTTAGGAATTTGTTAGGATTTGGTGTGACCTCCTCTGCCTATAAAAAGGCGATTGAGTTAACCTATTTTTCCCACACTTCCTTCACCACACAGAAATTGTTGCCGAGTTCCGTCATGCTGACTTGAGAAAGAAGAAGAAGATCATGTTCTTCCCGTTCATAAAGAGCCGTAGAAAGAGGCATCTTCGAGCAAATGTTCTCTGCAACGATTGATCATGGAAGGATATCATAGCTTCCTTTGCTCGGGATAATCAGCAATTTCATATGGCGATTTGTCCGGGAGAGAGGAAGGGTCACATTCGACCACACAGCTTGCAAGCTATATTTTCTTCCATCATGACGGTGGACGAGGGCAGACAAACTGGCCCTGTCTTCCAGTATTGAGTTGGGTCTAAAACCTCAACTCAATCTGTCATGGCGTATGGAGGATGGGTTTGTGTAATTGATACACGTCCAGTTGTGTATCCTCCCACCATTAATCATTTTCTTGTTAATCGGTCGCGAAAACCGACTAACTACTGAAGAAGACAAAGATCTCCACCAATACGAGAACCTGATAGAACAGATTCTTGATATAATCTTTAACTAAAAATGAAAAACCCTTGGTAGAACAAGGATTTCCATCTTATGTAATCATGAAGATGAAAAACCCTTTGTAACTGGATTTCCATCATATGTAATCATGATCAATAAGATTTGTCTTCTTTTATGCATTTGATGATTTGCCATATTTTATTGTGATGAAGTCTGGATATGTGCAGCTTTGACACGTCTGAATAACTTTACGCCGACTCTGATAAAAAGAGTATCTGATCTCGTCCCGTCTTTTACGCGTAACTGAGGACGCGTAGAAAGCTGTTTAGCATTTAAGTCGAATATCCGAACTGTCCTGCTATTTTGAACGAGAAGTTGCATAGAATTCTGAACTGTCACTTCTTTTAAGAAGAATTCTTGTTCAGAACATCATCTTCAAGAATGATTTCTCGAAAATCCCTTAAAAAGGGCGAGAAATGGCTGTCAAAACAGGCCATACTTGAACTTTTGAGAAAGGATTTTGACTGGATTTTGGATGAACTTCCAATCGACCCAAGAAGAAGTCATTTTCAAAGCTAAACTCCGTAAGTTTTGGATACTTGGTATGTTTTGAGGCCAAGAAGGAGCATCTTCTGAGGAAACCCTTGTAATTGACCGTCTTGAGAATTGTTCAGATATACGCATACTCTGGCATGCGTATTTTGAGATATGCGAAAAGTCATAGACCTGTAGTGTAGATGAGCATAAAATCATAGGTTTATAGCCCCTCGAGCGTAAAAGCTGCTGAGCATGAGAGCATCCGGGCATAAAACCGTAGACTTATAGCCTCTAGAAAGAAAACTTTCGAGCGTGAAGTCGTAAATTTGTAGCCTCCGAGCGTAAAAAGCGTCTGAGCGTAAAATCATAGATTTGTAGCCTCTGAGCGTGAAGTCGTAGATTTGTAGCCTCTCGAGCGTAAAAGCATCCGGGCATAAAATCGTAGACTCTGAGCGTAAAATTGTAGACTTGTAGCTTCTGAGCGTAAAAGCTCCTGAGCGTAAAATCGTAGACTTGTAGCTACTGAGCGTAAAGCATGGATCTGTTTGTGGAGTATGACTGTCCGTCTTCTAATGATATATTGACGTGGTCCCCCAATCATAACCGAATATTAAATATCAGATTTGGTTAGGGATTCGAAGAGTTATCTGAACTCTATAAATACCCCAAGGCTTTCAGAGAAGAAATCCTTCATCTGTCTTTTGAAAAACCCTAGCTTTCCAAGAACCTTTCTTCTTCGTCTCTTTCTTGAGAACACTGAGTTTTAATCATGGCACCGAAACCAATTTCCACCTCTAAGGAAAAGAAAGCTGCGTCTTCTTCTCGTTCCTCTGCTCAAGCACGAGCAACTCCCGTTGGGCTGAACGAACCCCGTCCTGAACGAAGTGCCCCACCGTCAAGCTGTGCACCAGGCGTCATAGGTAAAGCTTTTGGGATAAAGAAAAACGAAGAAAACCCTTCGCACATGTTGTACGTGAAAGCGCTAGGTCATCCTCTATGCTGAGAGCCTCTTCGAGAAAGATGATGCACAGAGATGTTTATCATTTTACGCCCACATTCCTAATGTGTCAGCGTAAAAACTCCATTTTTTTACAGTCTGGCATAAAAGCTTTGACTGTCAAAATTTGGCGTATACTACAAACTTTGAGTGTTACGCTCTGGATAAAAATTCCGGCGTAACAAAACTCAAGTTTTTACAGTCTTGGCGTAAAAGCACAGACTGTTGATCTTTGGCGTAAGCTGCAAGACTGTAATGTCTAGTATAGAAACTGATTTGTTCTTCTTGCATTTTGTAGTGGACATGCAGATACCTCTGTTGGCTGAGGTGATGGGTTCTGCTGCTGGGATGCTGAACTCCAATTACCTGGAGGATTTGTCCCATGTGACATTCCCTATTTCTGGAGACAACTATCCTGAAGGAAGGAGAATCCTGATCTCGTCCCAGGGAGAACGCATGCTGTTGAGTATGATCAACGGGGAACCTCTGACGTATATAGATGGGGCCAAATATATAAAACCAGCTTTCCTATTCGGGGATATGATTGATAAACAATCCCAGACGAAGCCCAAGAAGGAAAATTGGGTTTTTACTGCTGGGGGCATGGTAATGTACCTGCCCAGGATGCCGAAAGATTATCCTATCTCGGCATTCTTCCATGCCACGCATCCCAGGAGGATGTCGTGGACCCTGACCCCTAATCTTCACGGCCAGCCGGGGAAGATATTTTATCAGAAAGGATCAGACCAAGGATCATTTGTGAGCCGTCCTTCAGGCCCTGTAATGCCTTTCAGGGGATTATTTTCGGGCAGTGTCCCGAGTGAAGATACTTTACTGCTCCAACCAGTTCAATTATCGATTTTTTACAATGACTTCATGGGACATGGAGGAGTATATCCTAAGGTTAATCCTCGGACCAACGGGTGGCTCACCCTTGTAAATCTCCGATGGGCTCGTTTAGCTGCCTGGGCCCTGAAGAACTTTCAGACGGAGCTAGAGAGCATTGGTCTGTTCGCGACTGTGGAGGCTACCAGTGTTGGGTTACCTCTCAACCCCAACATATTTTTTGGCTTTGATGGAGCGGTATATCTCGCTCACTGAGACTTTCGCCACTCCGCTAGGGGAGTTGGGATTGGCCCTTCACGAGATGACAGAGATTTCAAGACTGCCAATGGGGGATACTCCTTATGAAGAGTATGTTCCCACAAACAAGAAGCTGGGGGATACAAACCCTCGGGTAGTGGCAGTGTATCAGGAGCTGATGTGCCACTACCTTGCTTGCACCACTTTCTATCAGGAGCCGTCTGATTTGGCTCACACCAAAAAGTGGGCGTCCTATCTCTTCTTTCATCAGGCTAGAGATGCTAAGCCAGACAAAGTTGTGGATAGCAGGGATAAGCCTTTGAGCCTTCTGAGCGTGCTTAATGCTCAAGTAGTCGATGATCTTATTGAAGACGCTGAGGCTTCAGATCAGGTTCTCGACGAAGGGATAGGGAATTATCCTGCAGGCACTAAAGCTTACAGTTATATGAGGCATTGCCGCAGGCCTCTGTCAAGGGAAGCTCAACTGGATGGCTTCCTCTCTGTATGGCTACGCCGATTGGTAGTACCTGGCATTGCATCTTCGGATCACATTTATCGCAATACCTTATGGCCTGCAGTGCGTTTGGTATTTGGGGCAAGACTGGGCCTGCTCTCTGCCATGGTATGCTGGATATAAGCTGGCCTGAGAGCCATTACTAATGGTCTGCTTGCCGATGAAACACGGCGTGGCAGCTTTTCCAGGTTAGAATTACCGTTCCTATATCTGATGGGATGGTTAATTCTTTATAACCCCAGGGTGTCTTCCGGCTCTGCCAGTAGTTCGGGAAATAATTTCTTGTTGAATTACAAGAATTCCTCTTGGAACGTGCTGACCGTCACAGATTGTCGGCGAGCATTAAATTTTGCTCATAGCTGGAAGCTCTTCTGTATCGTCCCCACTGTACATGTTAATCAACAGGGGACGAGACTTCAGGATTCAGATGAAGGGAAGATCGTTCTTTCTCCTGAAGCTTTTTATTGGTTGGTCTGTATTAGACCTTCCCATTTGCTGTACAGAAGTGAAGACCATTGCTTCTTGGAGCCCTATCTGCCTAGTCGGTTCGCCAGGCAGTTTGGGTATGAACAATTGCATGTGGGAAATGCCATCACCAGCTTCAAGTCCAGAGGTGGACTTATTGATGGAGCGAGAGGATGGCGGTACTTCATAATGGGTTGTACTGGAGCAACCTTTACTGTGCCTGCGACTTCTCTCTCCATGGAGTTGCGCATCCTCCATTCGTACACCCAATTTTATGTGGCCGTCAATACCTTCCATCGCGATTTTGATATGCGTGGAAGTTTTAGGATGCCCTCTCATAAGTCTGCTGGAAGAGAGAAAATCCCATCAGTTTCCTCTGACGAAGGTGAAGACTCTGTCAATCCAGATGAGCTTTTGTTGACAGTACCGAGAGGCATAATACCTCCGCCTGCAAAGCCTCTTGTTATCCCCAGTAAGCGAAGGGCTCCTATTCTGAAAGAGACTTCCCCTCGCAAGAAAAAGAAGAATGTCCATGGTCCTACAAGGACTTCCAGCCATGAGGGTCCTAGAAGTGAGCCTGTTGTTTCCCCGGGAGGGAATGATTCTTTGATTAGAGATTCTTCGCCTTTTAGAGAGGGAACCTCTACAGTCCCAGTTGCCAGTGCCAGAGATTTCTTGCTCGAGACTGCTGTTGCTACTACCGCTTCAAGTAGTGTAACGAGATCACCTTCGAGGCCGAGCAAAATAAGATTGCATATACCTTTATCCAGACCAATAACGGGAGTAACCCATGTCACGTCTGTAAGTATACCCAGCAAGATTTTACCTGATGAACCTCGATTGGATCTGGGTGAAGACTTGGACGACTACCCTCAGTCGTCATTTGGTGTACCTTCCTCTCCAGGTATGATAGCTCGCTTAACATCATTAAGAAATGATTTAGCTGTACTAGTTGCGGACGCGACATATATACCATCGGCCATGGGTAAATATCGTCTTTACGCCTCTTTTAGAAAAATTAACATCATGTTGATATTAACTTTCTCCTGTCTTTTTTTTTTCAGGGGAAGACGGGGAGGGTAGCGTCGACGCAACCTTTGGCTTTGTTGCGGCTCCAGCCGATGAAACAGAGGTGCTCGACCTTGAAGAGAAAACATTTTTGGGTGCAGGCTCGCCTAATACAGTCCCAATATATTCAGAGGAGGATGAGCCTGTCATCACGGCTATGCCTCCTTCGAGTACGCCAGCCACTTCGGCCATTGTCGGCGCCTCAACTTTTGTCGCGCCATCTGCTGAAGCGACGACTATGACGACACCCTCTGTAGTCATTCCTGGAAGGGGATTCACCGATATTGTAGCCACTCCCAGCGTCCATTCGGATCTTGCTATGCTAATTGAGCAGTATACTAGTATTTTCTACAGCACTTTGAAAACGTTGATATCAATGGTGCTGGAGAAGAATCTAGGCTTCGAGGCTCTGAGGAGGTCCTCCCAGTTTGCGATAGTGCCGATCAGAGACTTCAACGACGCTGAGAGAGCTGATGCGTTGGAGCAAATAGTTAATGGTTTAGAACAACCCGTTAACAATTATTTGTAACTATCCCAAGGCAGCATTGATGACCTGATTCAGGCTGAATATGACTCTTTGACTGTGAGGCTTGTTGGGGAGATAGAAACTCTGAGCAAGTCCATCGAGGCTCAGCAGAAAGAGATAAATGAAGAGCATACCGTATTGGAGTATGTCATTCTCCAGCTGGCCAAGTGAGAGGCCGAATATGAGGAAGAGGCAGCGAGGGTCCGCAAATTGAAAGACGAACTCGCTCAGGCAGAGGAAAGGGTTCTCGCTTCATCGTCAACTAGAGATGTGTTGAAGAACCGACTGGAAGCGTCTCAGCAAAACCTGACACGTGTGGGTATCATCCACGCAGATTTTGTACGTGCTCGGTCTAAAATATCTGCCTTGAACAATGAGGAGGCAAGGTTGGAGCGGGCTCGCACTACAGTTTTGAGCTCCAGGAATGAGAAGATGGCCGCACTGGCACAGCAGATCCGTGATTTGACTGCTTCTCCCAAATGATGTACCTTTTCCTTTTCTATGTAACTTGCTTTTTCTGGAGATAATAAAGAGACTTTATCTGACTTTGGTGGACCCATCATTTTTGAATATAAATGATAGGTTAGGGTGAAAGTAATATCAGAGGTATCATTAACATGACATTCTTTCGGTAAGGTTTAGCTGAGATATAAATCTATTCAGATTTAACATGAACCTGATAGAATATAATCTAACTAAATTTGTATACTAAACACTATCAGAGGTTATATGAACATGATAGGCTTACAAATTAGTTAAGGATATCTATTCGGATGTCACATAAACCTGATAGAATAAGATCCAGCTAACCTTTGTATGTAGTATCGTCAGAATGAGATCTTCACCATACTCCATTTAAACAATGGAGATTAAGCATAGTACTTCTTCAGGAATTTGCCGTTGATAGGAGCCATTTAATAGGTCTTTGTTAGGCTTGTCTAATCTGTAAGCGCCGTTTGAGAATGTTCTCTCAATCAGAAAAGGTCCTCTATCCCTTTATGATTGCTTGTGTGAACTTCGGATATCGTACTAGAGGTAATATGGACGTAGTACAATACCGTATTTGTTAAAAGAATCCCACTGGGGGATCTTAGGTGGACTTATTGTTTGTTGCGCACGTTGAAGTACAAATAATAAGTTCGAAACAAGTCCCTAACTAGAAAAGATATTATGCCGGGGAAATTTTTGTGGACCTACTACTTTTTGTGCACATTAGTGCAAGTAATAGGTTTGAGACAAGTCTTGACGGATGCTTGTAAAGTATGATTCTGTGGGGATGAACATAGACTGATTCTTTCTTCGCTGGGAAAACTGAGGATAGTTCAGGGGTAATATGGACATGAACCATTAGTCAAAAACTCAGAAAGTTTGCTCAGAGGTAATATGAACATGCCAAACTTTTGAGTTATGACTCCACTGGGGATGGAGGTATATATCTGCTCAGAGGTAATATGAACATAGCAGTTTTTTGTGGACTCAACACCACTGGCATACTTAGAGTTAAGTATGGGTGTTAAGTTGAAATGAAAACCGATATCAGAGGTAATATGGACATGATAATCGATGGCCAAAACTCAAGAAAAATTTTTCAGAGGTAATATGAACATGACAAACTTTTGAGTAGAGCCTCTACTGAGAATTGAGGTATATATCTGCTCAAAGGTAATATGGACATAGCAGTTCTTGGGGACTCAACACCACTGGCGTACTTAGAGTTAAGTATGGGTGTTAAGTTGAAATGACAACCGATATCAGAGGTAATATGGACATGATAATCGATGGCCAAAACTCAGGAAAGTTTGTTCAGAGGTAATATGAACATGACAAACTTTTGAGTAGAGCCTCCACTGAGAATGGAGATATATATCTGCTCAGAGGTAATATGGACATAGCAGTTCTTGGGGACTCAACACCACTGGCGTACTTAGAGTTAAGTACGGGTGTTAAGTTGAAATGACAACCGATATCAGAGGTAATATGAACGTGATAATCGATGGCCAAATCCAGAAGGTTTCCTCAGAGGTAATATGACAAACTCAGCAGGGGGAAATAACGTTTGGACAATAGTTCAGAGGTAATATGGACGTGAACCAAGTCCGAAAAATTTACTGGCGAGTGATTTACTTATTGGGGATAGACTTGAAGGTTGCTCCGCTGGGGGTATGCAAATTGTCACATTGAAGTAAGATCAATTTGCAGTAGCCGTCACCTTGTTCATAAATGCAAAGTGATGACTTTGGCGTCGATCAACTCCTGGATTCTCCTTTTCAATATGTAGCATGCCCTTGTAGGGTGATGAACGTACCGATGAAAGAAACAATATTCTGGATCATCGACCTTGCCAGCCCTTTCAGGATATCTGATGTTGGACAGCCGAAGCTTGTTTTCCTTCATCAATATTTTGAAGATTTCAATGATGTCATCTTCATTGAAGGAGAAAGTCCCCTTTGGCCTTCGGGCTCTCGATGTCTGAGTTTTACAGTCTTCCGGGAAGATGGTCCTTGTTGCATCATCTTCGGACTCAGAAGGAACTCTACTACCCCCTGCTTTGGAAGCTGCTCTATTTCGTTGAGGGAGTCTACCCCCAAACATGTCGTTGCGTTTGTCCACCAAAGTTGGTCTAGAAGGACCTGCCTCTTAAATTACAGGATCAGAATCTGTATGTTTAGAATTTGTAAGAGATGCAGTAAACTCTAACCCAAAACGATTTCGTTGACATGAGGGACCACCATGCAACGGTGTTCGTCTGCATTTTCCATGGTTGAGGCCTTGTTTCGACTTCAAATCATAACCCATGCTTTGGATAATCTTTAAAGCCTGTGGGCTATATCTGTGGATTTGTATCCTCCCAGCATCAGACTCATGCGAATCTTCTTGTACAATTGATCTATTCCGCATTCGACCGAAGATTATTTGATGTTGATCGTTGCGAGTAGGTGGAACAATAAAGACTGATTCTTTATATGGCCCATCTGCCATGACGACATTGGATGTTGACGCTATGTCCCACATAATCTTCCCATGCTTGGTAGTTAGGGGATGTGAATCTTGGTTTTGACCCCTGCCATTGTGTTTCTGGATCAAGAAATCACGCAAATCAGGGGAGTTAACAGAAGAATAGGAAAAAGAAGGCTTATTCTGCCTTTTTACATTAGTTGGAGCACGGATATTGGGAACTCCAACCCTCTCTCTGCTGTAGGTATACAACAGTTCAGCCATGTGAGTAGCACATGATCCATGAGGAGCGTATCTATTCACAAATTGGGTCTTTTTTACGCCGAGAGGCTTGTCCTGGCATAATTTGGGATTTTGCTCAGGTTTGCGTAAAACTTAGGAAGTCTTCAAACGGCCATCAATGTTCCGCGTAATATGAAGAACGGGTAGATTCTTCTTTTGATGGCGTAAAAGTCGAGGAGTTAAAAAATCTGCCACTTGTTTTCCCTTGCGAAAATTGCAGGGGTCATCTGCCTCATCATAGATGGGAGATGATATTTTACGCGCAAGGCGCGGTGTAAACTTCTGGCTTGGCGCTAAGGCACTGCCAGAAGCTTTATCTGCCACGTCACAGACGGGAGACAAAGTTTTACGCGCGAAGCACGGTTTAGACTTCTGAATTGGCGCTAGGGCACTGTCAAAAGTTTTGTCTGCCCCGCCAGCGACGGGAGACTGAGTTTTACGCGCAAGGCACGGAGGGAGCAATGCTACAACCTCATTGGTCGGAGAGAGAGAGAGAGCTTGTAGGAAGGGTAGAGGATGTCCGGGGCATCCATTCTTTACGCCACTTCCTGTTGTCTTGGACAGAGAGAGAATGAGAGCTACCCCCTGCATGAAGCTTGTCTTCATTAGTAGATTGGTCGAATTGGGCTACCATAGTCTTCTTCATTAATCCTACGGATACATCATTATGTTGAGCAATTGCTTTCTCGTCAGATGAGAAAGTAGTCCCCACCTGAGTCGCCATCTTGTGTTTGATAATAAACGAAAGAAGTAAAAATAGGTTTATACGAAACCCTTTCTTAGGTTTACAAACAAGAAGTACTATTAATCCTATACGAGGATGTTAAATACAAAATTTAAATCTGGGTAAATATTGCTATAGGAGTCTGATCTGCGGTCGATCACTTTGTCCCTTGGACCACACGATGATGAAGAAGTGCTGTAGAAGAAGTAGAAGCTTCAAAGATTGCAAGAAGGAGTGGATGCTCGATGCCAAAATCGTCGATCACTACTCTCTGTCTGTGCTCTGGATTCTTCTCTCCCAAAAATTAATTTCCGACCTTTCGACCTTCTGACTTCTGTTCTCCAAGTTTTCGACCTTGGACCTCCGTGGACGGAGGTCTCTATTTATAGAGTTTAGTGACAGTAACCGTCCAGTCGGCGTAGAAGCCGGACAGTGGAGAGTGTGGCACTTTTTAAGCGGCGGTTATGATAACTGCCACCCACGTATAAATGATCTTCTGAATAAGCGTGTGACGCGTGTCCCATTAAGAGGTAATGCGTATAACTGCTACAAAGATCATGGCATGCAAGCCACGTGGGTAACTGTCCCTCGCGTAGAAAATGTTGGCGTAGAAGCCAATGACTGTCACCATGGCGTAGAAGCCAAATAGTTGTTATACTGGCGTAGAAGCCAAGTAGCTGTTCAGTTGGCGTAGAAGCCAAATTCTGCGTAAAGCTTGATATTGACTGGTGTCTTGAGCGTATTCAGAGCCAAATAGCCTTATCACGCACCTTTGCAAATATAGCCTGAGTTGGCATATTCCGAGGAGATAGCATAAGACGTACTCCTATAGTTGAAAAATAGCCAGGTCGGCGTATTTTAAGGAGATAGCATACAATATGCTCCTATGGCTAAAAATAGCCTGATGGTGTAACATGCAGAGGTGATGATGTGGAATATTAGCCTTAATTATGGCTCACCCACTCTTCGAAAGTAGAACCAAATCTCGTGCATTAAATGCAGAGATCTGCCCCCATCACGCGCATTAACTGCAGAGACGTGCCTCGAGCTCTGTACGAAGAGTAGCTTTTGACGTGGCAGTCCGTTTCGTCTCCTGCTGAGCGTAAAAGCTCACAATTGCATGTATAAAACTAGGCAGCATATTTCCTTGAATGCGTAGAAGCAATTTATATAAAGAAAATGTTACTAAACGACGGTCTGGATCTCTGTGCCGAATCATCATTACAGCCGTCGTCTGGGTAGTCGTGCAGTACTCTTTGTCAGGAGTCAGGTTCATTGTACTGTCTGACAGGTTCATTCGAGGAATACGAAGCGTTTCTCGTACACTTCCATGCTGCATTAAAAGCGGATGGATTATGCGTCAAAGTGACGATATAACAACCTTTTTACGCTGAAGCAGTCTGAAAATACTGTATTACGCGGGTTGTTCTGGAGCTATATTTTATGCTGTACTAGCGATGAAGCTCTGCTGTACGCCGATGGCTCTGAAGTCATATCTTACGCCACACAGCACTGAAAACTCTGCTTTACGCGAGTTTTGTGTATACTGCGTATAACTCTGTAGCGTATTTTTCATGCTTCTACAATCTTTCTATGGTTTTGTCTTTTCTTCCTGATATATTTTTTGGCTTGTCACATCAGTAACATCAGTCACTTTCCTGACACGCATTTATTAACCGTTATTTCTGCATGATTAACCGAGGAGTAAACTTTGACTTACTCTATGCGGCAACTTATCCTTTGCGACAACTGATCCTATGCGGCAAATGATTCTATGAGGTAACTGATCTTATGCGGCAGCTGATTCCTATGCGGCCTTGATCCTTCTACGTGCATGCGGCCCCTTGCACACGTTTTATTAGACTAGTTTTGGTTGAATGTTCTTTGAACTTTATGAGTTATATGTGTGACTTTGATGACCACAAAAGTATTAGATCCATCTATGCGTTATGACCCGACCACTTGTATCCGTGCTGATACACTTATTGCGTACTATATGTTCCTACGTGCTAAGTGTTCCTACGCGATTATATTATATATTCATACTGTGGTGTACCTATGCGCTATATGAGATATGATATGACTCAATCCCCATCATGGACATAAGGGTTAGTCAATGACCAAGCGTGGCTAGGATCTGTTGATTGTTGTATCATGCTGGGGTGAATCCAAATTGAACTATCAAGTGACAAAGTTGATTCGTATCTAGTGTGGTCGTACTATGGTATGTCATATAAGGGGAATACCATATAACCATGCCATGATATTCCAGTTAACATTAGGGTTAACTAGGCAACTAAACTTGTAGAGCATTGGAAGGGAATGTAATCTCGAGATCGTATCTAACTAGCCACCTCCAGTCACCTGAATTGGGGTGTGCAGGCTAGTCCCCATGGATATTATTTAAATCCTCATTAGTAGATGGAAATATCCGACTATTATATGATACTACGTGTTCTATGCGATCTTAGCACGGTGGCCTTACGAGGGACCGATGCATACTACTATGTGCTATACGGCAATTTGTGGCTTAGCTAACCCTGCTAGTACCTAGTTCTATCTGAGGATTGCTATATACATAATATCTCTTGGATAACCCTAACTCCATCTAGTAAGTCGTACAAGTGATTGACCGATTATATAACTGAGTGTATTTGTGTATTGTATTTGCTGTCAAATAGTTTATGGACATGGACTATCATGGTGCGATAATTTAACCCTTATTCTTGTTTGGTTGTAGGGTTAGATTGTTGTGTCACGATAGGCTATGAACCAAAACTATGAGACATAACTATATATATATATATATATATATATATATATATATATATATATATATATATATATATATATATATATATTATAACTTGGTTTTATTTCTGCATTTGTGCTTCCTTTGTGGTACTTGCTATTTGGGGTCTAACCCCACTGGTTTTGTATGGCCAGGTTTAGAGCCAGCACATGAGGATCAAGCGTACTCCCCCTGAACAATGGCGCGCACCAGACGGATGGCAACTGAGGAAAATGAGTGGGCTCTTCTTCCCTGCTCGTTATTTTATATTTTACTCAATTTGGACGTTTAGCCACCGACACTTGTTAGTCGTGAATCTAGATATTTAGTTTCCTACATGATTGTAATTAATCTGAATACAGCTGATCATGGTCATATACTCTTGTTACTCTGTCAGCCTTCTTATTTTTCTACAGCTGGTTTCTTAAATATTGTGACAGGGCATTTGAGACGCCTTACTTCCTTGTCATATATGTTCTATGTTTACTGTTCTTATTTGACTGATTGAGACAATAGCTATTCTATGTGACCCTAAGTGACTTGCTTATAGTATGCACCCATTTGTCTAGTTACAGCCGTAACCGTCGTACGACATTCTATACATTGTACGAAAGAGCTGGCCATGTCCGTCTCTGTATTCCGATAATGGGACGTGACAAGGTTTTAGTAGTGGCCCGTGTAGGTCTGTATTTTCAGACTTGTGGAGTGTTATGGTCATAGGAGTCTCAATCAAAATTTGTCCCCCTTGATATCTTGCTTTATCTTCCTCGATACCACCGCTTAAACTGTTAAACTGCTTGCCTACTTGATCCTTCCCATCATATTCTTGATAGTTCTTGTCCTTTTCTTTAGGGCTTCTTCAGTTGTTGGAGCAGCAGGCATGGCAGGACAGGGTTCCCCTGGGCAACAACGGAAGGTAGCACCTGTTCAGAGTCAAATTCGAATAGAGCCAAAAATTGAACAAGCTGGCACAGTAGAAAAGAAGTGGGATATATCGAGCAACCAGCCCCTGAAATACTCGTACCGCCAGCAGTACTAGCAGCACCAGTGGTACTTGACACCCCAATATTGCTAGAGATCCTCCGGGGAATGATGGCTACGCAGTAAAACCAGATGGTGGGGTGGTGCAACAACATCAACAGTTTCAACAACAAGAACAAAATATCTTCTTGAGTCAGGGTTTACAGACGGACCTGGAAAGAGGAGGAATGACTGAATCGGGGGCATCAGTTAGATTTTGCCGACTTAACCCAAGGTACTTCGATGGCACGGAGGACGCCATCACAACAGATGCCTGGTTACAGGATATTGAGGTCATTATGGCAACAACAAGGGTTCCGGCTGATGAACAAGTTGGTCAAGTTCGATTGCAGCTTCAAGACCTTGCCCGTGACTTGTGGGAGTCGGTAGAGGTTGTCTTGAGGCATTCCATCTCTTTGAATAGTTTCAGGGCTCGATTCAGGGCTAAATATTTTGGATTCGTAGCACAATATGAGCTCCAACAGAGATTTATCGGTCTCAAGCAGGCCGGTAGAACAGTGGATGGATATGCAACCAAGTTTTGTAGGCTGAGTAGATTCGCTCCAACTATGGTGGCTACGGAGTCGGATAGAGCAATGAGGTTCCAAAAAGGATTTCATCTGAAGATTTTATAACTGGTAGAGGGACACGACTACCAGACTTATGAAGATGTACTGATAGCAGCTCGGAGGCACGAACTTACCATGTAAAGGTTATCGGCAAGGACATGAGGCCAGAAGAGGTCTCATACTCAGAGTGGAGGAGGAGGTAGAGGAGTACCTCAGACGTCAGCACTATCACCTTGCGTTCACATCCATGATTCAGCACCGAGGAGGGCGACAGTTTCAACGGTGACAGTACCGGCTCGGCAGCAGCCGAGACAACAACAACAACAACAACAACGCTAGGAAGCATCGGTGGGTTGCACTTATTATGGCAAGGAAGGCCATACTAGAGATGTATGTAGGACAGCCAATGGGTTGTGTATGAGGTATGACAGTCCAGATCACCAGATTTCTAATTGCCCGGTGATGCAGAGGCCAGGCAGGCCAGTCCAACAGTTACCAACACTGGCAGAACCAGGGGCAGTCCACCAAAGAGGGCCAACAATAGCAGTAAGGCCATTAGCTCAGCGTCCGTTACTGATGTAAGATGAGATGTACCAACAACAGTAGAACCTGCAGCAGGGCCAGCAGAGGCCAGAACAGCGTCACTAAGGGAGACAGCAGCGAGGAACACAGCAGGGCCAAGGGCAGGCATTCAACTTGTCTTTGGATGAGGATTTAGCATCGGGCAACGTGGTGGCAGGTAACATTTCTTCGTAGCAGACTTTGCAAGAATTTTAGCACCTCTGACTCGATTAATGCACAAGGAGGCTAAGTTCGACCGGTCAGCAGAGTGCCACACATTATTTAAATAATTAAAGAAGAGATTGATTTCAGCTCCGATTCTCATGCTTCCAGTAGGTTTTGGAGGGTTTACAGTGTATTATGATGCATCAGGCAAAGGACTTGGGTGTGTATTATGTAACACGGAAGAGTGATAGTTTATGCATTATGATAGCTTCAAGATCACGAGAAAAATTATTCGACCCAAGATTTAGAGTTGGCGGCGGTAGTATTTGTACTTAAGCTATGGAGGCATTACTTGTTTGGTGATCGGATGAAAATATTTACAGATCATAAGAGATTAAAATATGTATTCACCCAGAAGGACTTGAACATGAGGCAGATGAGGTGGCTAGAATTAATAAATGACTATGAAGTGGAACTTCAGTACTATCCAGGCAATGTCACGACCCGCACCCGAAATTTGGGGCACGAGTACGTGGGTACGTCCAGCCTACACCGCAGTATCGGCGGTAGAATGCTGTCTAGGTCAATACACTATCTAAATAATCTTACACGAGTATCCAACTCCATAAGGAGACACAGATATCACACTATAATATGAAATACTCAATCATAGAAACTAAAGAACGATGAGATATCGAAGAAATAAATAAAATACAAGACAATTCTAAACAACAATAATAGTCTAACCTGCAATCAATAACATCCAAGTCTCCAAGTATGCTGGAAATAAGTCCTCTATGTCACAGTCTGGAAAAATATTTCCAGACAGGATGGAACGAAGTACATCTCTAATAGCAGTTCTAGATCAATGATATAAACTATGTAGCAGTAAATAGATATAAATATACCAGATGCATAGACATGTACAAGAGATACGCAATAAAGGAAATACTGGAAATAAATATGTCACGACCCGCACCCGGATATTCGGGCACGAGTACGTGGGTACGTCCAGCCTACGCCGCAGTGTCGGCGGTAGTACGCTGTCTAGGTCATATTCACAGGTAATCTCTAGCTCATCCACAGTAAATAAATAGGCAAGGATAATAACAGGAAAAAGAATGCTGAGATTTCAAATGAAATAAATGTGACAACAGATCAAATGTTTAATACAGAATCCAGAAATAAAATCGAGGACAAACCCGATTACTAAGATAAAAGAGCATAAATAAATAGCTACTGCTAACTACCCTACAGAAGTAGTCTCCTGGGTGAGAACCAGTTCCTCAAAAGTATCATCTGCTACCTTATATGGGCCATAAAAGGTGGGGGCATAGTCCTCATCATCGCCTAAATCAACGGATCCAGTCAGGAAAGGAGCAAAGTACACAATGCACAACAAAGATTAAACTAAATATTTATGACAAGTAGAAAAGAAACTGACTGAGTATCATATTGAGAATATGCATAAATAAGTAGTAACCATAACTAAGAGTTAAATGCTGTAAAACAGGAATATGAGTAAAACAGGAATAAAATGAGACAGGAAATGTAACTGTAATAAGACAACAAGAACTGCAACACGACAAGAAATTATGTGCGTGAACCTGTGTATTTAGAATACATAGTTGGCATGTAGGGGGTTATAAGGCTAATCAGGCCGTCATAGACGACTATCAGACATGAACAATCGAGTATCAGGCTGATGGACAGTCATGTACCAACAGCTATCAGTCACGGCAGGGGGAAGGGAAAACTACAAGCCTTCTAGTATTCTCCCACCCGACACGAAAAGCAAGACATGAACTCCAGTATTCAAGACATGAAATCCAGATTCTAACACTACGTGTAAACATCCAATGGTACTAGTAGAGCAAGAAATTAATTATCACAATATAAAGATTAAACTTGAAGTGCAGGTACTTGCCTGATGTTTGGATCCAATTACAGTTGTGTCTCGGCGAAATTTCCAAAAATGTGTCCAGATGCTGAAATAAATATTACCATCATGCTCAGAAGATATCAAATAGCTAGAAACGCCTGTCCTTGGGTCCAATTTGGAGACAAGGGCAAAAACGGCAATTTCGGGTCAAAACGGGGTCCGCATGTGGGCCCGCTTTGCACCGAAAAATGTGTCAGGATCAAAGGTCTCCAAATTCACCAAACTTAGTGTTAACAGGTCAGGAACGATGATACGAACCCAACGAAACTTCCAGAATTGGATTTCGATGAGCCGAACACAAAATCGCCCGTCGAGTGGGGCCTGTGGGGCCCACGACACGCAATTTCGTCAACGTTCTCAGAATCGGACCAAACTTGACCCACAGGACCAGCGTATCGCTACGAGTCCGATGGCGCAAGTTTCGTTTTGATCCGACGTGTGTGCACGAAGTTAGGGTAAATTGCAGAAAAGGCGGATACGGGGCGATGTCCGCGGATACGCGTTGATTTCGGTGTGCACGCACACCCGAATCAGCTTTCATAAAATCCCACACGTCTGTATCGACGGCGCGCACGTGTCTGTGAAGACCGCACGCGACCAAGTCGTCCCGTTTGGCGGGGCGTACTCAGTTCCGGGGTGAAACAGGGTCTGGTTTTTCCTATTTTTGGATCGCGGTGTGCGATCACTACAGGACGCAATGTCCCGAGCGGTTTGTCCGGGCACCGAGAGGGTCATACAGGCTTCACAACACAATTTATGGAATCAAAATCCGAGCTACGAGCAAGAAAATACACCCACCTGAACTGGGCTGAACAACCCGGGGTCTGAATCGTGTCCGACACGTGTCCGACACGTGTCCAAACGAATTTGGGAAAATTAGGGTTAGGGTTCCGGCGAGAAAGGCGGCTTGGCGGCGGAGGAGGCCGGCCGGGCTAGGGCAGGGCAGCGCGGCGCTCGCTGGTGGAGGCGGCGGCGGCTCAGGCTGACGGCGGCGGCGCCGGAGCGAGCTCGAGCAGCTGCTGCTGCGGCTGTCGTTCGTCGGGGCGCCGGAGGGTCTGCTGGGGGAGGAGGAGAGGGCCGGGGGCGAGGCGAGGCGGTGGACGGGCGGCGCTGCGAGGCGAGGGCGGAGTACGGCGGCGGCGAGGGGGGTTTCTGCGGTGGTCGACGGGGAGAAGGGGAGGGGCTTTAAATAGAGGAGGGAGGAGATCGGGTCGGCCGGGGATGGCGGCGGGAAGAGGGGATCGACGCCGGGAGGAGCGGGGCGTCGTGGCGGGGCGTGGGCCGAGCGGAGCGGGCAGGGCGGCCGGGAAGCGCGGGCGGCGCTGCGCATGGCCGAGCGAGCGGCGGAGAATTCGGGCAGTGGGGCTGGGTCTCCGGATCGGAGGCGGGTCGGGTCTGGGCAGACCCAACCCGACCCGGTAGGGGAGCGGGCTGGGCCCGAAGCTGGGCTGGGCCTGGTCAGGCCTAGTGGGCCGGGCTGAAGAAACGGGCCGGTATTTAAAAAAAAAAAAATAATAATAATAATAATAATAATAATAATAATTAATAATAATAATGAATAAATAGTTTTTAGGTAATTAAAAATAGGTCCGGGGTCCAATAAATTCCAGAAAAATTACCCTAAGTCCAGTTTTCCATTTTACACCCAAAAATATTATTTTTATAATATTTTAATGTTATTTATTATCAATTAAAAATTAGTTAATAATTAAAACCCTGATTTTAATTACAGAAAATTCCCAGAAAATTCCAGAAAATTGCGAAAAATCCAATTTTAATATTTACTGAAAAATCAGGGGCTTACAAAATACGAGAATGAACAATATGTCAATGAACAAGAATACTAATGACTAAATGTGTGAGTACTAGCTTTAACATGTGATCGGATTGAAAACTTGTACACGAATACTAGCCTGGCTAGTCATACGTGCGGTGTATGACCAACACTAACATGAGAACAAGACTTGTACATGAAGGGTATGATCACATATCTACACTAAAATACTCTCCACCCCCGATTGGTATAATAGATCCAACCATGGTACGCTATGGCACAGAATTTCCCAAGAAGATAGTGACACTTCCCGAGAATCAGTGTCTGTACATGTACAAGATAAACAATGAAATAATACTTGCACAAGATACACCATAAACAAGGAATAACATCTCATGACGAGATCCGGATATACCAATCCGTGTAACCATCGTGTCAAGAAATATGAATATTTATACTAGATACAATGAACATAGAGGATATCATAAATAAGAAACTATCAAAGAATGTACTCGCCTGTGGTCCTTAGCTTGTATGAATCAGAGTCCAAGTCACAGTCCAAATAACCTGTGTATTACAAATTTACCATGTCAAAAGATAATTTATTTTAATTTATTTAATTCTGAAATAATTACACTAAAATCTTATTTTAAACTTATTATTCTAATTTTTAGGTTAATTCCTAAATTTTGTCCAAAGGAACTGAATTTTATCAACTCGAGACTATTGCACGCAAATCGAGACGATCTGTTGACCAAAAATTCAACCGACACAAACTTAACTTTCATGCATGATTTTCTATAGTTTTCAATGTCAAAAATATGCTGGAATTTACGGCTCATTCGAATTCAAATTCGTTTGGAAATTATTGCACATACAAATTTTGTATTGTGCAACGGTGGTTAAATTCTAACCTAGAAGTTCTACATAATTAATAGTATATAAATATTTCGAATTAAATTCTAGGAAAAATATATATCAATTATCTCGACATTACTTTCCGAAACTTCAAACGGTTCATGATTCTGATTTCTGGTTCTTCCGGAATAGCGAAAACATCAAAACACGTCTATTTTCAGACATGTTGTGCTCTATAATTTTTTTAAAATTTAATACTCACAATTTATTAAAACAATTTATATATTCAGAAATCCAATCTCAATACGATTCTAATGCAAGAAACTGGACCTCGTTTGGAGTCCGGAGCTATGAGTAATGGGTTCTGGAAGATGAAGGAATCCTAGATGATAATTCTCCAAAATTTGGCTCAAAGAAAAACCCTAGGAATTATAACCTAAACTATTATATATAGAGAGGAGAGAGAGAGCAGCCACGGCTCAGAGTGTGCCACGTGGCAGCCATCCGCTGCTGCCTGCTCAGATCGAACGGTCAGGGTTTGACCCGGCTCGGCTCAACTGAGTCCGAGTCGAACTCTGACTCGGCTCGGCTCGAGGTCGGCTCGGCTGCACCCACACCCACCCACGGTCGCTGACAGGTGGGCCCCGCCCAGTTCGCTGCGGGAGACTGACGGGTGGGCCCATGTTGGCTGACTGGGCAGAATAATTATTTTTTGTTTTTTTTTCCAGAAATTAGTTTTTAATTCAGTTTTTCATAATTAACTCAAAATAAATGCTAAAAATAATCAAAAAATTCCCAAAAAATTCTAGAAAATATATTTGACTATTTAGAATATAAAATAAAAGTTTGGATATTTTTAATTATGTTTAACCCTAAAATAAATTCTTACAAGTCCTAGGAAATTAGTGTTACTAGTTTTTAATTAACTAAAAATTGTGAAAAAATTCCAATAGCCCCAAATTAACCTAATAACAATATTTAAGCAAGAATTTCAGGATACGGAGGTAACAAGTCTACCCACCTTAAAAAAAAATTATTCTCGAAATTTAAAATTCTCAATAGTTTTTTTTATTTTTCATCAAAATTTAATTTTATCAAACCATATAATCATGAAGTAAATCCATATTGTTATTTCACAAATTTTTCAATATTCTATAAATATCATATTCCTGAAAATCTTCAAATATAAAATCAAATTTCATTCTTATCACAATCTCCTCCAAAATTTTAATTTAATAACTAAATACTCAAAAAAATTAATATTCAATCCTCTAATTGAAATCCAATCAATGCATATTTATAAATTTTAAAAATCTCATCCAAAATTTGAATTCAAATACTAATCCATTAATGATCTTACTCCTCGATTCTTTTTCCATATCATACTCAAACAATATAATACTTAAAAGATCTTCAAATGCAACATTCAAAATAATTTTTAAATTTATACCTTGCAGTCAAATAAATATAATGATAATGTTCTTAACTTTCTCAAATGTTAATGACAAATTGACTCATATCTTAATCTTCATAAAATCAATGATCTAATAAAATCGTCAATTCTGCCATATTGAATTCCCAACTCTTTATTTAAATTAATGTTTATCCTCAGAATTTAAGGCACCTTGTCTCTCTTTGTCAAGTCATAATCTCTTCATTAATCTTCACTACGGTCAAACCCCAATAATCACGGTCTAAGAAAATTTTACCTACAGTCATACAATATGCAATCTAGAGAAAACATACATGGTTATGGTCACTTTTGTCATGGTATAACAGTCTCTGTTATGGTGTACTACTAACTACATTCTAACAAGAAAATCACTGATGCAAGCTACGGTACTAAGAAATCAATCAATCAATAAAATAGACGAAAAAGGAACAGAAGGAAAGAACAGAACAGAACCTGCTAACACAACCATGATTTAATGATGCATCCAAAGTTTGATACCTCTATCCCTTTAGGTACCACTGTTTCTACTATAAGTTCAACCACTGCTAGCTCTCTTACCTACTGCAATTGTTTATACTAGTTGCTCTTATCACTCAAGTGCATACCAAGTGCAACACACCACACTAAGTACTTCTCTATCTAATACAACTTTAGATGGACACCCAAGTCAGTTTGCAGTGCCATCTCAAGCATGCTCAAGCCAACAGATCCTTACACATGTACTCCATCCACTCATATACTGTTATACATTTCTTACCCACCATAAAATTTATCATCAAAATAAACCCTCAAAATTTAACTTTTCGAACAATTTAAAATAAAATGTATATACTTTCCTCAAAAGTCAAATATTCAACATTGAAATAAAAATTTTAATCACTTCCAAAAATCTTTATAGCTTTGACTATGTTTATTGAATTAAATTTGAATCCTCAAAAATTTTAATAACATAAAATCTCAACTCCTCAAAATTCTTAAAAATTAAAATTTATTTCCAATCTTCAAATTATAAATTTAAATCCACATCTATCTAAGTATACATATAAATACTCACAGTCTCTAACACTCAAGGTACACACAAATACACCAATTGTCTACATCCCACAACTGTGTACTGAATATTGCACTGCTTGGATTACTTGCACTATTGCTTCCAATAATTTTCTATCCATATTAACTGATACACCAATCTAATATTACCATACGAGGTACTGACTGTTACTAGCACATTCCTCAACTAATCCTTGATATAGAAATACTAGCACTCTTGGTATAGTAACACTAACTTCATCATTAAATCACCTCATCACATTCACTAGAACTCATGATCACTTGCACCTTTTATAATATACATATTTTACTTCACTCTCAAAGGCAGAGATATGGTTCCATATCTCGATTTATGTATACATATTTTTGCTCAAACCTTTTACGGACTGATACACTAATTAGTGATACACTTCATAAATTTTATTACCAATCTTGATATTTCTCAACCCATGACACACTCATTAATACCCTTTATGCATATACATTTCTTTACTCTTGACACACCCAAGTAATCAACTATCAAATTGAATATCATGCTCCATTAATTTTTAATACAATTTCCTCGATACTTAATTGTTTACATGGATCACCCAACTACATGAATTTATGACTATCCAGGACTGGCATGCTGAATCTGATACTTACTCATGGAACTATCACTGATACTCTTTACTCCTTCTTCTACCTATAGTTCCAATACTAACTACAATTACACCTATTATAGAACTATTGCTACACGTACTATACTACGGGTTATCTCTAGATTAATGCCTATTGCTCACAAGTCCAACCAAAAAATACTTACAGACTCATAAGCCATACTCAGTCAACACTGATACAAGACACAGACCTAATTGCAAGTCACCCATTATCACACTAACAGGGATCCTTAAAGAAATAAAGCTCAAAAGGAACTGGACTAAGGACTGAAGGTATCTCTATGGCTATCAAAAAAAAATGATGGAATAAAGTCCTAGAATAACAGAAGTGGATAAGTATTGAGATGATACTTTAAGAACAAATTTAAGATACAACCTGATAATCATACACGTCTGTCCGAAATTATGATACTAAGAATCCTCGCCACGCCAATAAGCATAGCTGCGATAAACGATAGATTCCATAACTAAGGTATGCAACTCTATAATCACGTCATCTAGAATCCTCGCCACGCCAACCAGTATGGCTGGGAGAAACTCTAAATTCATAACTAAGATATGTACATCTGAAGTTAGGTTCCTATGTTTTCGACATGATAACTAATGTGGCTGCGATAAACTCTAGACTCCATAACCAAACTAGACGTTTTATCTTTCTCACTGTCCTCATCAATATATGTGTCATTAGATGATACCGTAAATTTTAATCCGTAAAGTTTATCTCGATATAAAATCAAAACTCAACAACAATACTAAGAATTAAATTTAACAACTGATCAACAAGAATCAAACTCAATAACAACAAGTAAGAACGGACGGGAACAAGGAAAAAAGATTAAAATTGGAGATTATAATAAGATTCTCAAGGGTCGTCTCAGAAATCTTTCAAAAAAATTTGTGATTGAGTATCCTCTCTCATCCTAGTATCATATGCCCTATATCCTATCGCAGGCACACAGTAGTACAACTAAGAAGTCGCACTACCACGACATCGCACAACTTGTGAAGTCTGACCTACATGGGCTGCCACTAAAAATGTGTCACGACCCGTACCCAAAATTTGGGGCACGAGTATGTGGGTATGTCCAGCCTACACCGCAGCATTGGCGGTAGAACGCTGTCTAGGTCAATACACTATCTAAATAATCTCACATGAGTATCCAACTCCATAAGGAGACACAAATATCATACTATAATATGGAATACTCAATCACAGAAACTAAAGCACGATGAGATATCGAAAAAATAAATAAAATACAAGACAAGTCTAAACAATAATAATAGTCTAACATGCAATCAATAACATCCAAGTCTCCAAGTATGCTGGAAATAAGTCCTCTATGTCACAGTCTGGAAAAATATTTCCAGTCAGGATGGAACAAAGTACATCTCTAATAGCAGTTCTAGATCAATAATATAAACTATGTAGTAGTAAATAGATATAAATATACAAGATGCATATACATGTACAAGAGATACGCAATAAAGGAAATACTGGAAATAAATAAGAGAATGAACAATATGTCAATGAACAAGAATACTAATGACTAAGTGTGTGAGTACTAGCTTTAACATGTGATTGGGTTGGGAAGTTGTACACAAATACTGGCCTGGCTAGTCATACGTGCGGTGTACGACCAACACTAATATGAGAACAAGACTTGTACATGAAGGGTATGATCACATATCTACACTAAAATACTCCTCACCCCCGACTGGTACAGTAGATCCAACCATGGTACGCTATGGTACAAAATTCCCCAAGAAGATAGCGACTCTTCCCGAGAATCAGTGTCTATACATGTACAAGATAAATAATGAAACAAGACTTGCACAAGATACACCATGAACAAGGAATAACATCTCATGACGAGATCCGGATATACCAATCCGTGTAACCATCGTGTCAAAGAATATGGATATTTATACTAGATACAATGAACATAGAGGATATCATAAATAAAAAATTATCAGAGAATGTACTCGCATGTGGTCCTTAGCTGGTATGAATCAGAGTCCAAGTCACAGTCCAAATAGCCTATGTATTACAAATTTACCATGTCAAAAGATAATTTATTTTAATTTATTTAATTCTGGAATAATTACTCTAAAATTTTATTTTAATCTTATTATTCTAATTTTTAGATTAATTCCAAAATTTTGTCCAAAGAAACTGAATTTTATCAACTCGAGACTCATGGCACGCAAATCGAGACGATCTGTTGACCAAAAAGTCAACCGACACAAACTCAACTTTCATGCATGATTTTCTGTAGATTTTAGTGTCAAAAACATGGTGGAATTTATGGCTCTCCCGAATTCAAATTTGTTTGGAAATCATTGCACATACAAATTTTGTATTGTGCAACGGTGGTTAAATTCTAACCTAGAAGTTCTACAGAATTAACAATATATAAATATTTCGAATTAAATTATGGAAAAAATATATGTCAATGATCTCGACATTATATTTCCGAAATTTCAAACGGTTCATGATTCTGATTCCTGGTTCTTCCGAAATCGCAAAAACATCAAAATATATCTATTTTCACGATTTTTCCAGAATTTAATTCTCACAATTTAGTAAAACAATTTATATATTCAGAAATCTAACCTCAATACAGTTCTAACACAAGAAACTAGGTCTCATTTGGAGTCAGGAGCTATGAGTAATGGCTTCTGGAAAATGAAGGAATCCTAGATGACAATTCTCCAAAATTTGGCTCAAAGAAAAACCCTAGGAATTATAACCTAAACTATTATATATAGAGAGGAGAGAGAGAGCAACCGCGGCTCGGAGTGCGCCATGTGGCAGCCATCTGCTGCTGCCCGCTCAGATCGAACGGTCAGGGTTTGACCCGGCTCGGCTTAGCTGAGTCCGAGTCGAACTCTGACTCGGCTCGGCTCGAGGTCGGCACGGCTGCACCCGCACCCACCCCGCGGTCGCTGACAGGCGGGCCCCACCCAGTTCACTGCAGAAGGCTGACGGGTGGGCTCATGTTGGGTGACTGGGCAGAATAATTACTTTTTATTGGTTTTTTTTTCAGAAATTAGTTTTTAATTCAGTTTTTCATAATTAACTCAAAATAAATGCTAACAATAATCAAAAAATTCCAAAAACATTCTAGAAAATATATTTGACTATTTAGAATCTAAAATAAAAGTTTGGGATATTTTTAATTATGTTTAACCCTAAACTAAATTTTTACAAGTCCTAGAAAATTAGTGTTACTAGTTTTTAATTAACTAAAAATTGTAAAAAAATCCCAATAGGCCCAAATTAACCTAATAATAATATTTAAGCAAGAATTTCAAGATACGGAGGTTACAGGCAAGGCAAATGTTGAAGCGGATGCTCTTAGTAGGAGAGATAGTACATTTATGTTGACATCGCAGTGACATATCTTAGAAGATCTTCGAGAATTAGGGATTGAGATAGTACTTTCACAAGATGTAGGAATATTAGCTAGTTTACAGGTGCAATCTACCATTATAGAGAGGATTAAGGCATCTCAGGCAGAGGATCCGAAAGTTTAGAAGCTGCGGGCGGAATGTGAATATGGTCTCAGGAGAGAGTTGATTATTCATGAAGATGGAACTCTTAGGTTCAGAAACCATCTTTGTGTACCAAGTTGAGATATCCGACAAAAAGTAATGACCGAGGCACATAGTTCTCAATATTCAATTCATCCAGAAGGTTCCAAGATGTATCAAGACATCAAACAATATTTCTGGTGGAATGGGATGAAGAGGGAGATAGCACGATTTATTTCTCGGTGCTTGGTATGTCAGCATGTGAAGGTCGGCGAGCAGAGACCAGTAGGATTATTGCAGCCGCTTCCTATTCCGGAGTAGAAATGGGAACATATCACGATGGATATTGTGACTGGTTTACCTAGATCCCCGACTGGTCGTTATGTAGTTTGGGTAATAGTAGATCATCTCACAAAGTAGCTCACTTTCTTTCCTTCCGTGTGGGGCAATCCACAGAGCAGTTAGCAGAGATGTACATGCGACAGATACTAAGACATCACGTCGTTCCAGTGAGTATCGTATCAGATCGAGACACTTGGTTCACTTTAAATTTTTGGAAGAGTTTGCACCAGAGTTTGAGAACTAAGTTGAGATTTAGTATGGCTTACCACCCTCAGACAGACGGGCAATCAAATAGAACCATCCAGACATTAGAGGATATGTGACGAGCTTGTACTTTAGACTTTGGTAGGTCTTGGGAAGATCACCTATATCTCGTCGAGTTCTCGTACAACAACAGTTATCAGGCCAGCATCCAGATGGCACCCTTCGAAGCGTTGTATGGGAGAAAGTGTAGGTCACAATTGGCATGGGATGACATTGGCGAGCGAAAGATGTTAGGCCCTGAAATGATCACGTATACAGTAGATGTTGTCAAGCAAATCAGAGAGCGACTTCGGGTTATGCAAGATAGGCATCGACATTGGACAGATCAACATTGTAGACTGTTAGAGTTTTGTGTCATCGACCACGTGTTCTTGCGGATTTCTCCAACCCGTGGAGTCATTAGATTCGGGATTCGGGGGAAGCTTACGTCGGTCCGTTCGATATTCTCAAGCAGGTAGTCGATATTGCTTATCGTCTTGCCCTTCCGTTTTAGCAACGTGAGGTGCACGATGTATTTTATGTATCTCAGTTGCGTAGGTATGTCCCGGATCCAAGTCATATCTTCGACCATTCTGAGCTAGTCGTTGGTACCGACTTGTCTTATGAGGAGCAGCCCGTATCTATTTTGGACCGAAGGGAGAAGGTGCTCAAGACTCGGATTATTCATCTTGTCTGAGTTGCTTGGGGTCATCACCCTTTGGAAGAGTCGACGTGCGAGCACGAGGATGATATTCGATCTCGGTATCCGCACCTATTCGACTCAAAAGATATATTCATTCTTATGCCTTCGTATCTCGAATCTCGTGATTCGTTTATCCATGCTATGTGACACTATTTCTTAATATGCTTGAATTTGATTACATGATCTTGTAGTTAGCGTAGTGCTTGTTCTGATTTCTCTAGTTAGCCTTGGGATTGAATTTCGATGACGATTTTTTTTAAGGTGGGTAGAGATCTTACTCCCCGTTTCCGAAATACGTATTTTGGGATATATTTATTTCATGCTTCTATTTATTCCTGCTTAGAGTATTTCTTGCTCACATGATCATTATGTTGCATGCATGGAGACTAGACCCATTCTTTGGTTTAGTATGGTTCATGGTTTATTTTTGGGTTGGTTTATTCATAAATTTGAACTTATGGTCTAAACCTCAAACCCTAGCTATATAAGCTAACATGTTTCTCTCTCTCCCCTCATTCTTTATTTCCCCTCTTTTTTCATTTCTAGGCAAGTACACCTTGCACTACATGGAGAAACCTTTTTTTTTCGTTTTTTGTTATTTTCTTGCATTTTATTAGTCTATTATGTGCTTATGATAATTTTGTCCGCTTTTAATACTTGGAGTTCTCGGTTTTGATGGATAGACTTGCTTAGATATACTTTTCTAACTTATGATTTTATGGGTTCCTTGAGTTTTTGGTGGTTTTGATCTACTAAAACATAGTATTTTTGAGTGGACCGGTGCATACTACTATGTGCTATACGGCAATTTGTGGCTCGGCTAACCCTGCTAGTACCTGGTTCAATCTGAGGATTCATATATATATAATATCTCTGGAATAACCTAGACTCCATCTAGTAAGCCGTACAAGTGATTGGCCCATTATGTAATTGAGTGTGTTTGTATATTGTATCTGATGTCAAATAGTCTAGGGACATGGACTATCATGGTGCGATGGTTTAACCCTTATCCTTGGTTGGTTGTAGGGTTAGATTATTGTGTCACGATAGGCTATGAACCGAAACTACAACACAGAACTATATATATATATATATATATATATATATATATATATATATATATATATATATATATATATATATATTATAACCTAGTTTTATTTTTGCATTCGTGCTTCCTTTGTGGTACTTGCTATTTGGGGTCTAACCCCACTAGTTTTGCTTAGCCAGGTTTAGAGCCAACACCCGAGGATTAAGCGTACTTTTTTCTAAACAATAGCGTGCACCAGGCGGATGGCCACTGAGGGAAACAAGTGGGTCTCTTCTTTCCTGCTCGTTATTTCATATTGTACTCATTGTGGGCATTTATCCACCGGCACTTGTTAGCCGTGAATATAGATATTTAGTTTCCTATATGATTATAATTAATCAGACTGCAGCTGATCCTGGTCATGTACTTTTGTTACTCTGCCAGCCTTCTCATTTTTGCACAGCTGGTTTCTTGAATGTTGTGGCAGGACGTTTGGGACGTCTTACTTTCTTGTCATATATGTTCTATGTTTATTGTTCTTATTTGACTGATTGAGACAATAAATATTCCATGTGACCCTAGTGACTTGCTTGTAGTGTGCACCCCCTTGTCTAGTTACAGCCGTGACCATCGTACGACGTTCTATACCTTGTACGAGGGAACTGGCCATGTCCTTCGTATTGTGGTACTGGAACGTGACATCTAGAAAATAAGAATTTTTTCTCACCAGGAATATGAAAGATAACATTGCCATTATGGCAATATATCGCCGTGTACCGAAAACTCAACCAATCCATGCCTAAGACAACGTCATAATCTCCCATAAAAAAATATATCAATTTTGCGGGAAACTCTCGCCCGTACACTACGACTCGATACGAGACATAAACTCTATCGACTCCCATGATACCGTTACCAGTATGTATATTGATTCTTACTGATAATGACTCGGGTTCTAATCCAACCCATGTCGTAAATCGTGCAGACATAAAAGAATATGATGCACCAGAATCAAACAATAGTGAAGCTGAATGAGAGTTGACGATAATGATACCTACCACCACTTCCCCGAGGCTAACTGCTCTCCAACAGTTAGTGCCATCGCCTGACCTCGTCCTCTCGGTACTGGTCCTCTCTGCTGTAGACCTTCTTGCCTAGATTTTACTTGAGCTTGGGCAGGAACATACTTCTGTGGCCTCTGTTGCTGGAATACTTAGGATTGGGTCTGCAAAGGTCTCTTACCCTGGTGTTGCTGAATTGATACTGGAGCCTTATACTGCGTTCCAGCCGGAGAAGATGATAATGAACTAACTCTGTGTGGGGCAAGATCCCACTCTGTGGCCTGGATCTCCACAAGCTAACCACACAACCCTTGTGCTCTGCGGCATACAGAAAATACGTGCCCAGGATTTCCACAATGAAAATACCAAGCTGAAGAAGATGTTATTTGTTGTTGAGTTCGGGTTGGGACTGTTTGCTGAACTGAGGCTGTCAAAACTGGCCTCCTCGAAGATCCGATGGTTAAAGCCCTAACTGCCGGGACTGGTGCTGAAGACTGAGTATAAGAACCTCCCGATGTGTGGGTCCTCATTCGACCCCCAGTCATGTCCACGATTCTCTTGGAGGTATATTCATGCCTCCTTGCTGCTCTTAACACAACATCAAAAGTCTGGAGCTCATGCTGTTCCACTGCCAATATAATCTCCAGGTGAAGTCCATGCTAGAACCTTCTTTCTCGATCTAATTCGATCGCCACCAAGGTGGGAGCAAACCAACTAAGTCTGTAGAACTCTACCGCATAGCCGTCGACAGTCCTGCATATCTGCTTCAAGTTGTTAAACCTTTACTGTAAGTCATAACGCGACCATGCGTCAAAATATCTGGTCTGAAACCTTTCACTGAAGATATCCCAAGGGACAGATAATGTAAGTGAAATCATCTGTGCTGCCCACCAGTCTCGGACAAGTCTAGCAATTATAGTCGTACCACTGACACTTGCTCTCTAGCCGGTACTTCAGCTGCCTCTAGGATAGCTTCTGTGTCCTGAAGTCACGCATCGATGCAATTGCATCCTCGATGCCATAGAAATACGAGGGTTGGAGGCGCTTGAAGTTGCTTGCTGAGTTTTTGGCACGATGTCCGCCTCTTTCCAAAGCCCCTTATACTGACTGAATGAGTAGGTCATCTCGACGTCCATGAGATGCTAATAATTTTTGAAGGATACCAATTAGCACACTATTGTCCCCTCCTACATCAGGTATTGGTTGCATGGGAGACACTGGCTGTATCTGAGGTTCCTCATTTTGAGTTGTTCCGGCCCCGACCCCGGAATGCTGAGGCTGAACCTCAAGGGTTTGCTGGGCATCGGGATGTTGTCCTGCTATTGGAAGAACTCGGGCTAGATGTGTAGGAACCCTAGAGGGGTGAATAGGGTCAAGGTAATAAATCAACTACAAATGATTAATAATAGATAATTTAAAAATTCAGTATGCAAGAAGTAAAGCAATAAGAAAACTGACATCCGATGTATCTGGTATCCTCCTCGAGGCACTTCAGTCCCGAAAACTCTTGTCCGGCTTGAATCCACTATTAGCAAAATAGTTACACCACGAGCTTTGATTCGAAGGCCCATTGACTTATTACACAAGAGCTTGGATCTGAAGACTCTCTAACTTCACACAAGCTTTGATCCGAAGGCTCGTACACTTCAACCTCTTACAAGATAGTTTTGATCTTCTTACAACAAATATAAAGATCTAACTTTTACAAACCAAGAACACTCTAACACAATTTGTGGATAGACAAATGAAAGCTTTGGTGGAGTGTTTGTGGATGGCCTTTGGTAGACTAGAAATTTTATGCTCAAAATGATCAACCTTGAAAGAAGGGATTCAAGGCTTTATATAGGCCAACACAAAGAAAGAGCACAAATACAACTTTCAGCCTGCGAACGATATACCGCTGGTATACTATAGTATATCGTTGGTATACCGGTCTGCAGTGGTAACGGCTAGAAAAAGAGCCGCTGGGATCATTTAAGGCCAGAAATTTGACCGTTGGATTGCCAACTGTGATGAACTGGTATACCGTCGGTATAGACCAGTATACCGCCGGTATGTCGGTCCAAACGACATAGAGCAACATTTCTATAAAATCGGTATATCGTCGGTATGCCGATTTTCAACCGAAAATGATCCTGTGTTATTTTCTACCCTACCTTTCGATTTTGCCATCCATTTCTTATTTTTAAAATTATTTCTAATACTCATTACAGACTATAGAAGGTGCAGAATTCTTCAGAGTCTGGAAATGATGATGGCATAGCTTTGCTTCTTCCCTTGATATATGGTGGCTTCTTCTTTTTTATGACAGTTGTCCTGAGTTACCCAGATTATAAAATCTGAATACCTTTCGCGGGCTTCGCCTCCGAACCACCATGGGGGCGCTACCCCCTCGACCCCAGTACGCTGACCGGGCAGCGGAACCCCCAAGTGCGTGGCTCCGGAGATGTCGTAGGCGGTTCAAAAAAATCTTGTGGGAGGACGTCGTCTTTGGTCCATCATAAAAATTTTATTGCATATGTTCATGTTTGATCTTGCTTATTAATTTTCTGCAAATACAAGTTAGACAAACAAAGCAATATACATAGTAGCAAGTATGATAATATTTTATGCATATTTGGACTAGGCTAAGTTTAAGTATTCAAAGTAGTGATAGCATGAATATTAGTGATGTCATAATGTTAAATAGAATAGATTAACCATGTTCAAAAATATAGTTAGATCATTGGGCTAACAAGATGATCAGAAGAATCATGAACAATGTCCCTGAAAGATAAATGATACAAGGATCAACAAAGGGACGGACATGATTGATCGAGGATCAAGGAAGATGTTAAATCAAGATTTTAAGGATATAAATTCGACATTTGGAGGAGATGAAGGAGTAACATGATTGAGACATCTAACGTATCTGGTAAACCTCCCCCCCCCCCCCCCCCACTTCTGAATTTTCAGACCTGCATGGGCCACCACTTAAACCGTGTCACGCCCAGAACCAGAATACTGGAGAGCGGAGGCGGACAAAGCCATCTACGTACACCAGAGTACCCAATACCTTGAGATACGATCACATCTGTCTAGAAATGCGAGAATTTTACTATATAATCCAACAGTCATTCCTGGGTCAAGAGTCCTGGGTGTCTCAATCTCAAGCAAGCAATACGTTACAATATGTATGATCACCAAACATATAATAGTAAGGCATCCCAAACTATACATACACCGATGATCATGAAGCTAGTTACAAAATAAAGAATTAGAAAGGGAAAAATATTACATGATCATCTCTAGCTATAATCTAGAATATGCTTTACATGTTGGCCCGCAGGCTAGAATGTCAAGTTCCAAAATACGAGCTAAACACGTGCTCGTTGGCTAAACACCTCAAAAGTATAAGTATAAAATCAAGTGGGGTGATGAAGAAGAAACATACTCATGTCCTCGGGTGCTCTTGGTGTTCACCATATTGAGGCGGCAAATACGGAAGATCCTACGATCCTGCTCCGAAATATGGTCATACAAAATCAGTGGGGTCCGACCCCAAAACAGTAAGCACCACAAGGGAGGCAACTTAGGAACTAAAAACCAGCATGCAGATAAATTAGTAAGAAATAACATAAGGAATAGTTAAATAAGTACAACAAGTGAAATAACAGTTAAACAGTTCTGGAGCATTTAAACAAGGATATCTGAAATCAGTACCCAGGTTACAGTCTCAGAATCAGTTGTTAAATAAATCAGGATATGACTAGACTAGACTAGACTAGACTAGACTAGACTGAAAATTAAGCAATAAGAAAAACTTCAAAGAGTCAATAAGATAATAATAAGCTAATATTTAAATATGATATATTTTCTTTTGAGATGAATTTTTTTAATATTGTTAATTTTAATATATTTCTAAGTATTAGTTTAAACTTGCGAATAAATTGCCTTTAATATCTCCTATAGGTTGCTAATGGTGATGAATATATATATATATATATATATATATATATATATATATATATATATATATATATATATAATTGTGTTGTATATTTGGTGGAAAAAAAATCAATTTTAAAAATATTTTTAGTCCCACATTGGAAAAGAGAATTCACTCACTTGTCCAATAATACTTTCTCTCATTTGTTCACTTATGAGTTATTGTGGAATAGACTTGTGAGCCATACGTACATTGTTGTTTGGTTTGGTCAGTACTAGTACACATTTAAGGGCCGAATGTCGATCCATTTTTTTCTATTGGGTTCAGACTGTGACCTAAAAATATTTTTTATTTTTTCTTATATTTTCTGACCGTTTGCAATATTTATTTTCTTTCCGTTGGTCTTTATTAGCCAGTTGTCAAAATGACCAAACGGCTAAATAATTAGCCGTTAATACCTATTAACTCCCATTTAATCTGTTGGATCTAGGGTGTCGATATATTCCTTTTGATTCTGTGTGTTTGAGTACTGGAACAGAAAAAAGAAGGCAATAAAATTCTATCTTTCGCTTCAAAATCCATCAATCCAATTTCTTTCATCCTTCGTTAACTTTTTTTTTTCAAGTTCTTCTGGACAAAAGGTAAGTTCGGATCGTTCTTTCGAAGCTGTGTGCAGTGATGAGAAATCGATAGAATGAGTTTTTTTTAACCTTTAGGAGACATTCGAAAAATTGTCGGAACATAGATCTCAAATTATCTCTTAGGACATTGTTTCATATACGACTCTTCTCCGCAAAACGGTAACACTAATTTTTTTATTGTTTTGTTATTATATTTTTCAGAAAAATCAACGAAATTTATATAACAAATAGAATTTCTATATCAATACTTTTTTTTCTATATGTTATTTCCACCGAATTAGAAACCAAGTTTCCAATGGAAAATTCAAACCGTGTCCATTCCCACTAAAGTTTTTTATCGTAACCAACAGACCACGACCTCACGGACCTATGTCAATACTTGCAGGCGTTGAATTGTTTATACATACATTTTCTTTTATAATTTATGACCTAACTCTTATTAATTCATTACTTGTCACCTCAACCTTATATTTGCTAGACGAGTTAGGAGCATGCTTCGTCACCAATATATACTAATCAAGCTTTCTAAAGGTTTGTTGCGGGTTGCGGACAAAGCAGCAGATGTTAGCTTTGCTTGAGCAAAAGCTCAATTTTTTTCTTTTTTTTAGTCCCACATCGGATGGGTCAATCCCTCCTTGTGTGTATATATTAGTTCCTCTTCGTTGCTTTCTTAAAGATGTTGTGTGGGGAACCCCTTGGGCCACACGTGCGCACCGTCGCCGCCGCCCGGTCCGGTTCTGCGTGCGTAACGGATGAGGGTACGTGTCCACACCTGCGGGCGGCCGAATGCTGATCCAGTACTCTTCGGGTTCGGGCTGGGATCCAAATTGCTTCCCTTTATTTTTGAACTATTCAAATTTTGAATGTTGAGACACTGTCCAGATTCATTTTGACAGCCTTTCTTCCACGTTTTATTTTCTCCTTAATGGCCTTTTAATGAGCCATTAAGTACCTTGTCTGTGGCTGGGTATTGACACCAGCCTATTTATTTGGTCTCCTTCTCCTTCTTTTCTTTTACACAGAAAGATTCTACTACGTGAAACCTCTCTCTCTCAAACACATTCTGTTTTTCAAATTCTTGCTCTGGGCAGAACTAAGTTCGGTCTCTCTCTCCGAGTTGTGTGCAACGAAGAGAACCCGGTAGTCAGGGGGTTTTACCACTAGGAGATTCCGAGAAACGTCTGCACATAGATCTCGGATCAACTCTTAGGACAGTGCTTCGTGCACGACTTTTCCGGAGGCCGGTAACAATTTTTGTTTTTGTTTTTTTTGTGCTTGTATAAATCTCTGCAAAATAATAATATTTATATTATAAATATTTCTAACAGCAGATAGGTCGGATTTTTAATTGTAAAGAGGGTCACTTGAGTTGTGGAATTAGATCACAGAACTTTCCCAACAAATAAGTTTTCGAGTTTGGCTAGTGATTCGAGGACCATGAACTCATCAAAAGAGGACAATGTGTTGGTGTTTGGATGCAATTTTTAATCTATGTGAAAAATATCTCGGAAAAATGACGAACGTCATCTGTTTGTTGGCTCAAAAAGTCAAAAGCGACAAAGGTTGTTCGATTTAAGCGAGTATCATAAAATATTGGAAAACAAGTATCAAAATCAGTGGTATACCGGTTTGACAGTAGTTTGTTCTAGAATAGTTCTGATACGAAATGGACATTTTTTGGTATATCGATGTGGGTGCTGAAGATCAAATTTGGATATTTTATTTACACTGGTGGATCATGATCAACGGTCCAGATCTTTTCGGGATTGGAGTATTTTACGTTGATCAAATGTGAGAAAATTTCCCAAGTCTGCAACTTTCAAGAGAAAGAGAGATTCAGAATTTCGAAAATTGTTTTGAAGAGAGTTCGCTTTCGCGAAATTCTCTATTGGATCTTCATCGTCATCTTGTCTTTTGTATTCTCCTTTATATCCGTTGTAGTCTATTTTCCATCTATTAAAGTGTTGTGATGATTCGTGTTGCTCGGTTATGGAGTTCGTAAGGAATCGATGTACCTTCTTATTTCATTAGTAAAAACTTTTTCGGGTTGGACTCCTCCGATCGTTCCGTGATTTTTTCTGTCAGATTTTTCATGTAAAACTTGTATTTGTGTTTTGTTTTTATTGTGCTTTGGCATATTTGGTTTGAGCGTTTTTTTTTTCCAGTCCTTACCAACAAACGGTTTACGCGTTTCGTTTCCAACACGATATCGACGAAAACTCTGAGCAAAATTAATCATGTTGCAGAAAGACTGAATCGTAGAAATGTAGAAAGAGTTCGATTCAAGATATTTTGGATGTGTGATCATCGTATATTTATACGAGAGGCTCGAGCACAAATTTTTAGGTTTCAGAAAGTGGATTTGGATCTGACTAATACCAATATCTTAGTATTCCATAATATCAATAAAAATAAAAATTATTGTATAAGATATTAACAATTTTTCGTGGCCAATATTTTTTACATTCATCTTAGTTTCTTATTCGGTCCTCCCTATTTGCATTGGTATATTATAAGCTAATTCGGAATAAGAACAAATACGAAAAATATGTTTTATTAGGATCATATATTATCACGGAGACCCATTCAATATGGAGCTGATTTTGTGTTTTATGTAATGCTCAACAAGAAAAAACACATCACAATTTTATAGCATGTACTTTTCCTTCGTTACTTTGGGATGTTTTTAAACATATATGTTATAAATTTTGTTCCCTTAGAAAGAGTAGAATAGTGGTGGTCAATATGGAGGTATTATACTATTTCTAAACAATTATAATTGACTCGAAATTTAATTATGTTAGCATTAATTTAGTTAACTTAAGTTCCTAAGACACTAGCGTGGTGGTATGGGAGGACACCTACGGATGACTTATATAGTTACGATATTTTCTTTGGAGAAATGGCACAAAAATAAGATAAAATTAGTTGACTTAAAATTGGAGAAATAACAAATATTTTATGCAAAGTAATTAAGATGAATTGTATTTTATTTAGTATTTTTTTTTTGTCTTTGGCTAATTTCCAGATTAGAAGAAAGTGAAGGCCAAGATTACTAACACTCGAAATAATTACAAATGGACAAAGCATAGGAGGTTTGGGTTTTCTGTAATCTAATCAAGAGTTGAGTTCTCCTCTGATGGTTATTTCTATTTTTATTTTTTTGGATTTTTCTTTTAGTTAAAAGTCCTTTTAAGAAGACACTTTTATATCTACGTGGCATTTAAAAAATATATTAAGAACCCACCTATAAAAAAATATGTTTGTAATGGTCGGTCTCTCTCTCTCTCTCTCTCTCTATATATATATATATATATATATATATATATATATATATATTACACTATTTTTATATAATGTTGTTAGTAAATATTCATGTAGACTCATTTTTATATGACAACGTGAACTTTACAAAAACTTTATCAAGGACTTCATGTAGAGTCCCACATAGAGTCCTACACAAGAGTCCTTTTATTTTTGATATTTCAATCTAGGATAGAGTCTTAGATAAATTGAGCAGTCCAAATCGTCCATAAGTAAATACTAAATAAGTTTACTTTAAAAAAAAAATTTACAGAGATAAATAAAAACTGAAACTAATTTTCATTTTATCCGTACAAAAAATAACTAAATATTCAACCAATTTAATTTTTAATTTTTTTTTACGAAAGATTAAAAAAAAAAAAATCTAAAACCGTACGTAAATATTCAACCAATTAAAAAAAAATTGGAAGATAAATAATTTTTACAAATAGTACAAATATATCCATAACAAATTATAATTAAATATAATTAAATTTATAATAAATTATATATAGAGAGAGAGAATAAGGGAGGTACAATTTGTTAATTTTTTTTTAAATATAAAATGTGGGACTCGAATTATGCCTCGTCACTGTCATTCTTGTTTTGAAAGTGATGTGTCATCTCACCTCCCGCATTATATATATATATATATATATATATATATATATATATATATATATATATATAATTTAAAATTAAATATATATAATTATTTAAAAAAATATTTAAAAAAAATATTTTACGCACAACGTACTTGCATTTACTAAGTATCTATATAAGATTTGAGCGAACAAGTGCTTTCACTAATAGTTATTCCATGCAAGCGACACTGAACATCAATAGACCATGGATTTTGTAGGTACATGGAAATCCATCAATGAAACAACACATGATGACACTCACGTGAACTTGAAAGTCTTATTATAGATGGCATTTAAATATTCTGTTGGCGAGTCATTTTTTGCCGACAAATTCACGTTCACAAAAATTCATAATAATGGGGTGGTCTTGTGGTTACCGAACTTGGATAGTTCTTATAGTTACCAAAGAGAGGTATAAGATCTTAGCTGGATACAAAAGATCGAATCAAGCCACAAAAGCGTATTATTTCTTTTATTTATAAATGATGAAAGTTGGAGGACAGTGGGCCCAAAAGACATATAATGCAGTATGCTCACAAGTCCCCAACGTTACGTCGGACTTCGTACGTTATGCCGGAATTAAAAAAAAAAAAATAATAATAATAGAATCAAAAAAAAAAAAAAACTTTTTTTTTTACTGTAATTCCACATCACAAATTATAAGGATGATTATCGAGAAATTATTCAGTAGGCCGATCTTACCACATAACAATGGTAATATCTAGCTTCTCTCCAATAACAACATGTTTATCTATAAATGTATTGTGGATGCACCCGCCGTCTTCAAAGTTCAGCTAAAATGCTACTTAATGCCGATTTATAAGAACATCATTAGTAGCTGAAATTTTTCAATACAATTTGGGGTCCAAAGTTTCTAAAAAAAGGTAAATGTAGAATGAGTTGGATTTGTATGAGAATAGTAAGAGCACAATTTGTGATCCATAATATAAAAAGAAGAAGGTAAATGTAGAATAAGCTGGGTATGTATGAAAATAATAGAAAATGATAAAGTGAACTCTGAATTAATGTTGAAAAATAATAATACAAAATTTAGAATCTAAGAAAATTTGGCTCCAAATTTGGATTTACTATTCTACAAAATGAGTCCCACAGTCTAGAATTTAGAAATTGGGAGACCCAACCCTTAACATTTATGGATGAGATGAATCCAAAATACTAGAAATTGAAATTTGAGATGGAACTTACTATTTTATAAAATAAACTCCTATATTTTAAATCTAAAATCTAGCACGTGGAACGTGGAATGGCCTTACTAATGATTTTCTAAGACTATAGATGCAATTCACGACTCAGCGAATAATGATGAATACTGCCGCCATGATCAAAGTACAATTTGTATGCTAAAAGTCCTGCATTTCCTAATATTACACTATCAATAATAGTATATACTAAAAAAATGTTGTGGGGGCTTGATGGTCTGGGTTATAAAGAAGATAATTATTTCGTTTTTTTTTTTTTTTTTTTTTTTGTTAATTTGGATTTTCTGCCTCCAATATAAAACAATATATACAAAATAAAGAAGGTTGAATAAGATATTGACACTATATTTTGATCTTTATTTTACTTTCGGTCCCTTGACTTGTTCAAAAGTCTCAAGTTCTGCCACTTGACATAGTATGGCCAAACATACCAGGATGCTTATTGCAGAAACATTTCATGTCAAGATGATAGTACAATTCAAGTAACAACTTATTCTTGGGGAAAGCAATGTGTGATTGTAGTCTTCTTCGCTCTCTAGCTTTGCTTGACAACAACGTAGTGCCTAATAATTGATAGATATGGTACTATGCATGCTATGTTCCTGAGATTATTGGGACCTCCGTGCCTAAAATTGATGGATATGGCACGGAATATTGATAACTTTAGTTTCGTCTCACAAATATGACTGGTAGAATTTTGGCCGAGTTGCAAATTAATATCCGGAGTTATGCGTGTCGGTCAAAGCCGACCTAGGTGTAAGTCATACAAGACTTCGAATTTGGACAATCCTCCTCTCTGCATAGGATAACCTTCTAGGCCTAATGTGGCATGTAATAGATCAGGGTTGCGGGTGACCCCCCATGACATAAAGATGCGCTGCACAAAAGACCGGGTCAAGGGACAACCAAAATTAGCTTCGGCTATCTCCGGACCGACCTTACTGTCGGTTTACGATACCATTATTAGAAAAACTTACATTAGATTGATAGCATATATGTTTGTCAGAGCCTTCTAGCTCTAGTGGTTTGTAGATGGAGACATAGTAAATCATGACTGGGTGAGCTTATGTATTTTTCGCATGTTTTTCAGAATAACAACTGTTGAATTGTCAATGTTACTGGTTTAACAAGCTCGGCCATTGCCGCTGCATGAATCTCTCTTTCCATCCTTCAACCTGCAGGGGCGTGTTCCGTTCACATTAGGGGTGAGCATTTGGTTTAATCGATTTCAATCGAACCGAAATTGCCAAAACCGAATAAGCCGAAATTCTAAAAACCCAAAACCGAACCGAATTTATCCAAAACCGAAATCGAACCGTACCAAATAAGCTATTCGGTTTATTCTGTTTATTCGGTTGAACTATTGCCATTGTTTAATGGATCGAGCCCAAAGTTGGAATCGTGCTAAAATTATATTGAAACTTATAATTTTTACACACATATTTGTTGTATTTTAAAATTGTATCCAAAGTTAGACCGTTGTTAAATTACTAAAGTTGGACTTCAAAACATATACATATAATTGTTGTTTTCAAAATATACACATTTTTAATCACAAAATATGCATAGAATGAGAATATTTACATAAGTGTATAAATCTTATTCTGTTTTCGGTTTTATACCGAAACGAAAATACGATAATTTTTTTTTAGTATTTTTAAAACCGAAATCGAACCGAATCTCTTATTCTGCTCAGTTCATTTTTCGGTCCAAAATCGAATAATGCTACCCTATAGTTCACATTCTTTCTTCTCGTTTTGGAATATCCCTATTCTTCTCTCTTACATGCCCAATCTTCTTGTAATTGTCGCAAATTCTTGTCGCTTATTCTTTACATCACCAATTTACCCACCCCACATGTTATTAACCTTTATCTAGACTGCAACAGTTACCATGCTAAATGCTGAATATATAGCCATCAAAAGATTCTCAGGACAAAACACTATGGACCTGCTACTTGATTTAGTCTTCTTCCTCCTACTACCGGCTCCTTCATAAACTTTCATCTCGCTGTTAATATTTCGTTATGTATTTTTAATTATTTTATGCAGGCGTTACCATCACATCAACCATCCAAAATATATATATATATATATATATATATATATATATATATATATATATAGATTAGTGGCAAATAAAATGAGATTGAACATGTACAAGACAACGAAAAACCGGCTCCTTACATTAGAGAGGCTGGAGAGGATGGGGATTACTGTCCCGGATTCGCAATGTGTGCCATGCCAATGCTCCCCTGAGACCAGCTCTCGTCTATTTTTCCAATGTGCGGTTGCAAGTTGTATTTGGAGGAGACGATGTCAATTATTCGATCAAAACTGCTACGGTGGAACGACGTTCACGGAGGAGATGGAGCGGATCGATAATAGTCGAAGCAGAAGTGAAAAATGGGTCAGATCAATCAGGATCAGGCTAGCGGCGTACGTCTCGCACTTATGGCGAGAGCGGATTAATAGTGTATTTGAGTCCCAATTTTCCTTCTAAGAGGAAAACTTGTATAGCATCGAGTCAGATGTAAAGTACATGATATGAGAGGTTTGTCGGCCTTGAATACAGATTTAATAAATTATATTTTTAAATATATATATATTTATCCAAAAAAAATTTATTTTCTCTGTATTAACTTGTGGGGTCCACCAAACCAAAATTATGGACCCTACAAAGCTAATAGGACATAATTGGAAATAGTTCGGAAGAGCAGATCCGAACTCATATATCCCTCAATCTATACTACGACTCTAAAGTTTCGTTACACTTGAAATTAATAAAATACCAGAGTAATTATCCATATTCAAGTCATGTTTGACATGCATTCTTTTTAAGTGGACTAAAAAAAATAAAAAAATCTTACAATCAGTACAATATAAATATAATTTTTCACACAGAGGGATGAATTTATCCCTATTTACGTAGAAACGAAGTTTGGAGGAATTGAAAATAAAGGAATAGAACTAACATTTTTTTTTATTGAAACGCTAATTCAATTGGCGTGGGAGTCCCAAACTAGGGAACGCCAACCCTATTGGCGTTCTCTACCATTAAAATTGACGTTCTAGCCATTTTTTATTTTATTTTATTGAGAAAAATCTGCAATAATATTTATAATCCAAAACAAAATTATTTATATATTAAATACTGTGTTGCACATGCGACGCGTGTGTCCGACCACTAGTATTTATAATTCAAATTTTTACTAAATCACTAGAACACCAACTCTAGAATGACGCCTCCAAATGCATACTATTCATCCCTTTTATTTCCAAAAGTAGCACCAACTAATAATTTTTTCTAGCATTATGTATATCTAAAAAAAGGGGTAGAAAGCCAACACTAATGGCACTCTAGATTGACGTGTATGTATTTCTAAATTTTTTTTTTTTTTGGTAGAACGCCAACTCTAATGGCGTTGTATTGCCAAACTAGGAAACGTTAATAGAGTTGGTGTCTTCCCTTCCAATAGAAAAATACCATTTGATTTGTCATTCCATTTTCCTATTTCCAATTCCTCCAAACTTCACATCTTCTACGCAAATAGAAATAAATTTATTCCTATTGTATGAAAGAATCTGTGCAAAAATATATAACTCTCAACATAGTATAATTTTAGCAGATTTGTCCCCGTGTGTTCCAAGGTCTGTTCCTCATCAGCCAGTTCTGAGAAATAATTCCCTAAGAATGAATCCAAGTTTCTGTCCAACATAGACAGTGAATATATATAATTATGATTCTATCATTTGTTATAATTGCTACACAAAACAAATTTGGTGCTTAGATTTTGTGAACAAAAATATCTGCAGCCCAAAACTCAATTCCAAAAAAGAGGATTGCTACATCTTATGAGTAATTGCTGCATTTCCAACTAATCGACACAATATATGATTGTAACTTTCTACAACATAGCACAGTCTTATGTTTATATTTTGCAATATCAAAATGACATTACTGAGGTTTTCTACAGGTAATTTCTATAGCATTATTATACTGACATTTGAGATATAGTTTATAGGCTCAATTATCCTAATGGTATTCCGACTATAACGTTCAGAAATTTTTAGCACTACTCGATTTTGGCACCCTAATTTTATAAATTATTCTTTTGAAACACATTTCGTCAATTTTGAAGCACATCGGGACCATTTCAGAAGAATATCTAGTAATACAAGTATTTAAATTGGACTTTTGTACTACAAGATATACTTTTGAAGTGATCTCGATGTGTTTCAAAATTTCAAAAGACCAATTTATGAAAGTTGGGGTACCAAAATCGAGCAGTAGAAAGTTGATGTGTCAAAAACGTCCAAAAGCTATAGTTAGGATACCATTATAATAATTTATAAAAATTGATGCAGTAGAAAGTTATTGTGTCAAAATCGAACTCAAGTAGGGTGTCTTACAAAGTAGAATTGTTTGGTGGTCAAATTAATTCACATCAATGACATTTGGCGCTACATGTTTAATGAAACAAATATCTGCTCAAATTTAAATGTCACAACAGTCTGATAATTATTGAAACAAATATCTGCTCAATAATGAAACGGATAGAATTGCCACTGCAGACCACTTATAAAAACTGGAGTGAAGATAACTGAGCATATTTTACTTATAGATACATGATGGCACATTCAATATATGAGTCATCACTTGCTAAAATATATAAATGCTGAAAGTTGGTGAGGAGACTATCAGTAACCTGACACTTAATATAAATTCCCACTAGTCTCCCAGTTTGGCCCAGATACTGAAATCTTTAAATTTGTGTGGTCAAAATCTTGACTTCCAGTCTGGTTGGCAATTATTTTTTTGCAGTAGTGCTCTAATCTCCACTTATCCAGTATAAAATCATTAACTTATCATGTTGTTGAGAGTAGTTGAGAGGTCTTTGTAGCCTAGAAAAACATCAGATGCTGATAACTACTTGACCTAATTGGAACCTTCAGTTGGCCACAGGTAACCATCAAGGTGGGGTTCTCAAGTCAAGATTATCCCAAAATCAGCGGAAATACACAGCTCAATAGTCTGTAATATCCGAGTTTCAATAGTCTGTAATATCGGCCGATTCCGATGCGCTTTGGCATGTCCCAATCCGATACTCGATACTCACCGATACCGGAATTGGGGTCTCTTATCCGGCCAATTCGGCAAAGAAAATTGAACGAAAAAACCCATCAACAATGGTGACTACTATTTCATTCAATTTCAAAACTACTAAGAAACAATACTGAAAATACTTAAAATTATTCCTAAATGTATAAAATTTTTTTTTTTTAAATGTTAATAATTATTTGCTTTCCGATGCTAAAAAATCCAATACTCCGATCCAAAACAGTTGATACTGCCGATACCGCTCATCCTGATACTCATAGGAATGGTCCGATATCGATACTGCAATCCTTGGAGTTTATCGCGTTAGTAACTAGTACTAGCTCTGATTGTCCAATATAATTCGTAAACTTTTCAATCGTAACCTGTATTTGGTTTTAACGAACAGAAAGTATCAAACATCTATACTAGTATATAATAAGGAAACCGAGGCTTCACGTGAAAGTATTTATTCCTAAACTACCCCCCTTATCTATGTTTACTATTTAAAATTGTTCATTAAATTTAACACGGATAGTTAGGTAATTACGTGTGGGGAAAAAATGAAAGGAAATTGTTGTTTGCTCTTTTCAAGATGTAAAAAAATCAATCGGTCTTCTCAAGTCAAGTAGTGAAAAAATAAAAAAATAAAATAACTTGTTGTTTGCAGTTCCCAAATAGCATGAAATACGTGCATTATGCAAATTTGTTAGATGCAGTAGCTAAGCATTGTTGTGTACTTACCACCTCCTATGGTGAATGCGTGTGCCACTCCCCTTGTGGACGAACTTGGTAGTCCGAGTCACCTTAATGTTATGCCGAGCGTGCTTTCTCGGTCCGGTCTGGTTCACGTACACCGAGCTCCTGCCGATGCCTACTCTGATCCTATGGCTCCTTGGTCTCAAAGACCTCTCCAACTGTGACCTCCTCCTTGACCTATCATGACAGAGTGACCTTCTGAATCTCGTTGCTTTCGGATAATTATTGTACCTATACGAGATCTCCTCCAATGCACGATGATCCCCGCCCGAGCTCGAATCCGTGTCATCGGTCCATCTCTCTCGTTTAATCCTATTGAGCTTCTTCATCTTGAACCACATGAACATCCCCCCGTGCTCCAAAGCCGTGAAGCAGGACACCAGGCAAGCCCAGAGCATCTTGCACGTGCTCCTACCGATGCAGTGACAAATGCCGATTTTGTGCAGGAGGTAGAAGAACAACAGCACTGCAGACATGAGACAACCCAAATTAAAATATAGCAAAGCCGCAAAATCTTGAAAACTCTGTGTGAACCTGCAGTGAGTATGTACGTATACCGACCGATGTAGAAGAGCACGGAGACGGTAGCTAGTTTTAGAAGATTGGCGACGCAGAAATTCTCGATGTAACAAACGAGATCCCATGTGGAACCACATGCCGAGCTGATTCAAGATTGAGGAAGGAGAAATATTTAGAAAGTTTCAAAAGAATTTAGGCTAAATTTCAACTTGATATTTTTAACTTATTCAACTTTTTCAATTTGATATTCTAAATTTTAATATTACACAACTTAATATCCCAACTATAATTGTATAATACTCTAACGGTGTTAACAACAAATCCTAAATGACGAAATTACTTCCCGTGGTCACTTCAAATACCCTTAGAGGGGATAGGGGGTTATTTTGTCACATATATATATATATATATATATATATATATATAAGGGTATCGACTTGAAATATTCAATAGTTGAGGGTAGTGATTAGTATGATATATGAGTTTAGGGTATCAAATTGAAAATTTTGGATGGTTGAAGATATCAAGTTGAAATTAAGCCAAGAATTTAATTGGTATAAAAATAACCAAGCATGAACTATATTGTGCATCTGTACACCTGCAAGACTTGCCAGAGAGAAAATCTACTGGAGCTCCAAATAAGTCCCCGACCACTTTTAAGAAGCCTGATATTGAAGAACTGACAATGTTTCCCATGTAGCCAATGTTAAATTATCGCATCAAAGCTTCATAATTCGGGCTTTAGTTCTTCTTGTTAAGCAATCCTGCACAAGTTGAAGGTGAACTCAGAGAATTCCAAAAGATCAGTAGACACTAATGGATGAAAGTCTTATTTAATTAAGCATAGAAAACTTAAATTTTTACTAATGCTTGTTAATATTGTCAAATTCCTTTGCAGAATTGCCGAATTTTAGATTATTATATTGAGAAAGATATATATACCCTGCTTAATTGGATTGGAGGAATGTCTAGGCACAGAAAATTTTGTTTGAACTTTAGAATACTAGAAAGCTTTTGACAAATATTAATGGTACTTTATGTTTGCAACATTGAGATATTTATCATAATTGAAAGTAAAAGTTATAGGAACTTTCTTGGAATCTATCCTTATAAAAGAAAGTGCTGGGAAGTGCGGCCACTAGGAACCGTGTCTGTGCCGTGTCAGTTTGTGTCAGACACATTTCGGACGCAGCGCAGACATTTAAGATAGAATACACTAGCACACATCAAAATTCAAATACATGGGGACTAAAAAGAAGGAATTATTGTTCACATGTAATTTATTTTGTAAACTTTAAACAAGAGAGATTAGGAAACAAACAGAGTAAAGATGGAGTTGTAGATGTTACTTTTCCTGTGCACTGTTGATTGTTTTTGGGGATGAAAGAGTTTAATGTTACTCCCGATTTTCAAATTTTAAATGGATTTCATTTCAGTAACGGCTACTCCCAACTGAATAGGGAAAATGAGAGGAAATGCTTAAACTGAAAGGACCGTTAACGTATCCTATTTGCAGTAGGACCTTGGTGGACCCGACCTAGGTAATGGAAAAAGAATTCAAAAAAAAAAAAAAAGGGACTGTTAACGGGTCGGTCTGGGCCGGGCAGTATTTGACATGAAATCCCAACCATAGCCCAATATTCACGGGTAATGCCCTCAAGGGCCCTGTGGGCCACAGGGCCTGGACGTGACACTATTTAGATTTTGATGGATGGAGGGCTACTTTCTATCTACTACTTTTAGAAGCTAGGGAGGTTGATGCTGCTTCTACGAGTAACGAGGTCCGGACTTAATATGAGGTCCGTAAGGCAATTGTCTCGGACCCAAATTTTTTGAGGGCACAAAAAAAAATTATATATTTAGTATATTTGTCACGCCCCAGTCCCAAAATACGTAGGATTAGAAATACGTAACATGCCAGCTACGCATTCGACCAGACTCTGGTCCGATTCGAATACGTATAAGCTGTATTAGAAGGGTCACTATCTATATAATAAAGTAAATATAAATATCTATGCCTCAATCCACAATGAACGGAATATACAAGAATGAGCTACATGTGCTAAAGCCGGCCGCCAGTAACCCATAAGCTCGAATAGACTCGAGAAAGGAATATGAGTCTATAAAACTAGGCTATATCAGCAGATGAATAAACAATATGAATAATAACCATGACTCCGGAAGAAATGATATAAGTACCTGGCACTAATTCCTGTAAGACAAAGCAACACACATCAGCAACTCCAGGCAGGCTCCACAACGGTCTATGCTGCAAAACTGGCAAGGGACCAGGTCCTCAGAGGGACGTAACAAGGTACAATAAACAACATGCCAAAAGTAAAATGCAGTATATAAAATGTATCAATATGGCAAGCTATGTAACCAGCTATGTGAAATGCAAGTGAGAGCATTATTCATACTCAGGCTGAAACTACTATAGGCTCTGTGTCGGGGAAACCCATAGCAGCATTTGTTCTCGAAGGGCCAGTAAATGTGCCAAAGGCAGAGTCTAGGGCACCTCCAGTAATGTTATACATATATATATATATATATATATATAATCAGCATGTAGTATGGTAAGACTCTCCCCACCCAATGTAATCACACGTCTCATGTCCACACGTTTCATGTCCATAACACGCAAGATCAAGAACTCTAGCTAATGCAGCGAGTCATAATGATATATATATATATATATATATATATATATATATATATATATATATAAGATCTATGCCACGAATCCTGTAACCTTTACAGAATCACCATGAATAACTCAGGAAGATTATGTTCCATGAATAGTGTCAAGTGTCCTATGGTATGACGTACTTGATAAAGCAAGCACGCAAATATATGTTCGTAATATCAACTCTCTATGTGACGTTACACGACTCCGCGTACGGCGTCGACACCCGAATCTTGTTCGGACGCTAAGCAACGTCTCACGGTCCTAGGTTGAATAGATACATCATATAAATAAATTAAGAAAATAATATAAAGCAAGTACTGTAAGATTGGCAAGGTACACTTGCTTGGGGTTTAAACTCCAACAGTTGCTCCTGTATCAGCAAAATCTCCAGGACACCTCCGGATGCTGAAACCAACATTACCATCATTCCCAAAAGATATGAAATAGCTAGGATTGACTACCCATAAGTCCAATTTGAACACAGGAACAAAATTGACAGTTTCTGGTCAAAGCGGGGTTCATATGTGGCCCACTTCGCACCGAAAAGCGTACCAGAGATAAAGTTCTCCAAACATGTCAAACTTAGTGTCTACAAGTCCAGAACAATGATACGAACCCAACGGAATATCCAGAACTGAATTTCGATGAGCCGATCACAAAATCGTCAGTCAAATAGAGCAGTGGGGCCCACGATTCGAAATTTTGTCAACGTTCTCAGAATCGCGCTAAACTTGGGTCACAGGACCAGCGTATCGCTACGAGTCCGATGGCGTAAGTTTCGTTGCGAAACGACGAGCACACATAAAGTTACAATGAGTTTCAGAACATGTCCGATACGGGGCGATTTCGACGGATATGCGTTGATTCCGGTGTGCACACACATCCAAATCAACTTTCGTGAAATCCCACACATCCGTATTGACGGTGCGCACCTTTCGGTAAAATTTGCATACGACCAAGTCGCCTCGTTTAGTGGGACGCACCCAGTTCCGAGAAAATTCAGGTTTTAATTAACCAAGTTTTTGGTCGATTTCACCCACGAATAAAACACAACACACAACAAATTAAAATAAACTAATTACAGGATCTAAATCTCGGTTAGGTTGTCTAATTAACTGTTCAAACAGAAATTACAATTAACAGACAGGTTGGGAATAAATCGGCCATGAACTTGTGAGTTCGGGACGATTTTTGAATTCCAGAAATATGTTATTTTTTCTGTTTTGCGTCGCGGTTTGCGACCGACACAGGACGTGATACTCCAAACTATTTGCACGGGGTTCGAGAGGGTCACAAGGTCTACGCGTACTCATAGGGGCAGGGTATCTCCGGCTTCATCACTGTCTTGGGGCTTTCGACTGTCACTGGCTTTTGACTCTCCCGGTACTGGCTCACAGGCGGAGATCCCATCGGAAAGGAAATGCTCTTTGCCAGAAGCTTATGTGGTTTCAACTCATGCGGCTAGGTCGGGAACGAAAATTGGATCTACGTACAGGGAGTTAGGCGAGCGGGAAGGGATATACCTCGTTGCTCGTGGAGGGGCGTGTCCGCTGCGGGGCACGGCGGCGGCTGCTCGGGGAGGTCGTGGGAGTTGTCGACGGCGGGCGGGGACGTCGGGGGGGACGTCGGGGTGGGCCGGCGGAGTCGGGGCGGGGGTTGGCGGTGATGGTGATGGCGGTGGTTTAGGGCTCAGGGTGGGGTTTAAATAGGAGAAGGAAGGGGAGGAGGTGGAGCGGGGAGGCCGGAGCGGGGGAGAACGTGGCCGCGGAGGGGCGGGGGTCGTGGGGCGCGCCGCCGGGATCGGGGGATCGTGGCCGGCGGTGTCGGGGTGAGGGAGATCGTGGGGGACGGGGGATAGGTTTCAGGGTATAGGGTCGGGTCTGCGGGTCGGGTTGGGTAGGACCCGACCCATTAGGTTAGGGTTTGGGTCGGTTCATTAGGGTTCAACATGGGTTGGGTTGGGTTCGGTCCGGTTTAGGTTGGTTTAATGGGTTTAGTCCGGTCTAATTAAAATAGGAATTTTTCGTCATTTAAAAATAGTTTTTGAGTCCAATAAATTCCAGAAAAATTACACAACATCCAATAATTAATTATACACGCAAAAAAAATATTTTTGTAACATTTTAATTTAATCCATAAAAATATTAATCCATGAAGGACATTTTTAATAATTAATTAAAAATTACCGAAAAATCCATAAAATTTATCTTGAAATTAAAAAAAAAAATAGGTTGTTACACTTCTTGCTAGGAGAAGCTACTAATTTAGTATTATTCTTATTTATTAGAAAATCAAACCCTCACTCTTAATGGACCTCCAATAAAAATATAATTTGGTGATTTTTTTCGTTTGCAGAGCACTACTACACTAGAGAAGCAAACATGTCTTCTAGAAAAAACAATTGTGAGTTTTATTATTATTATTATTATTATTATTATTATTACCTTGATGAAGCGTTTGATGGACTAAGCATTTTTGTTAATCATCCCAAACATGATTAGTTTTCTTTTTATTTATTTTTATGGCATCTTCATTTTATTAATATTTTATTATAATATATATTCTTTTGGATATTAAATTTTGTTTATTGTTTTATTTCTTAAATTTTGGTTGAAAATACTATTGCGTTAATAACGATGGAAAATAATAATATATATGAATACTAAGCTTTGAGGTCACCACTTTTAGAGCTCCTCTAAGGTCTCAAAATCTAAAGTCCAACACTGCTTGTAACATCCTACTAATCTCCAGGGGCGACGGACCTACATGGGGACGAGTGGAGGCAGTTGCCCACACTAATTTTTTTTTGCTTTCGTGTTAAATATTTATGATCTTTTTTTATTTTTCTTCATCAATTTTATGTTTTATCCCCCTACAAATTTATAATTTTCAATTTCTATATAAATATTTACATCATAATTTCTATTTTTTGATGATTCGATACAATTTTTTGATGATTTAATACAAAGAGAGAAACCATGCTAGAGGAACAACAAAATTTTGATGTAGCAAACTTTATTTAATAAAATTTTGGAGTTTCTTTGCATTTGAGTTTAACCCTCCTCGGCGTCCGCCCCTGCTAATCCCAATATATACCTAAAGGAAAACCTAGTATAATAACTGAATTAAGCTAATTAAATAGTGAAAGGGGCCACAAAAAAAAAAAAATTTGCATCACAAAACCCATCATAGACTAAAGCCCCCGACCGAATCGGTTGATGTCATTGATCGATGCAGTCTGCATTTGCCAAGACGATGTAGCCCAACGCCACGAGCCCGAACGAACTGAACGCAGAACCAAACACCTTCCTTCCACTTCAGATCTTCGAAAGAAGATTTACTGGGAAAACCCCATCATGTACGAAACGAGTCAATAATTTCCGACATACTGGGCAGTCTGCTTCAATTAATGATACATCACAAAAGTTAATAATATTGATAATAAATCTCAAGAAAACTGCACACCTGGACCTTGATGACAATTAGCTGAGATGAATTAACGAAGAATATCACAAGAAAAGGAGATGTCCTTTTATATTTGTTTCGTCGTCGAAAGTAAGAGTGAATAATCCTACTAAACAACCAGATGTACATCAAAAGACTGGTTATTGGATCCAGAAGATGAGTCTCATATCTTTGACATTGAATATCTGAAATTTCACAAAATGACCTCTTTCATCTTTGCTGAAAGTGCAGGGGCCTTGTACCTTTCTCGACAAACCAAGAATGAAACTCTTGTGATCAAATACGTTACATAATGATGTTCCAACCATTGGAAAGCAATAATCGATCAATGGGCATAATTGCAAGAGATGACCAGGATCGTCAACTGCTTGATATTAACTACATAGTGCTTCAACAGCCAGTGACTTGGTAATGCCTGGACATAAATATTTAGAGAAGCTTTCTTCTGATAATTGGATATTGCACTTTCTCTTACTGAGACAGGCCTGTCATAACAATAACAAAACATGAATTCAAGATCTAGTAAATCGCATCAGATTTAGGTGTCCGACTGTGGGTGTTTTAGAATGCATGAACATGACCTGCTTTTCTTGAGGACGCAGTCTGGTCTGTAGTAAAGTACATTGAAGGCTATTCATACAAGTAATGATTCGGACAGAAACTCCCCTAAAAATAGATAAGAGGACAATAGTGCATACGTCTGTTTGAACTTACATATAATGACATACAAGTAATGATTTGGGCACAGAAACTCCCTGAAAAATAGGTAAGGGGACAATGCTACATGGTTTTGTTCATTGGCAAAGAAATAGTAAAACAATGACACAAACTATTTTAAGTAATACAATATTTGCTAGGGAAGTGGATACATGCTTCATTTTGCAAATGATTCAAATTGATAAAGATGGAGATATTTGTACACGTTCAACTGAGTGTTAGATGAAGATGGGCATGTTGTCAGTGTCTCGACATGGATGAACATGGAGAAGTGTCATATCTTAAGTAAGATCAAGTGCAATCTTGTAGTATTGTAGTCATCTATAAAAGAAACTATATGACATGACAAACAAATCCACAAATATCAATCACCATTGTAAGGATTGATAGATTACTGTTATTTACCTTCTCAACCACAGAACTTGAGTTGGGATGATGACATGTTCCACGGCTGTATGTTCCACATGCTCCACTTGGACTTCCATAGCTTGCAAATCTAATGGATGAAATAACTGTACTCTCAGGACAATTCAAATGGAGACCTGTTCTGTATCCACTAGAGTAACTAATGCTCTTATCCCATGATTCTAAGTCCATGGAAGGGTAATCCTCTGACACAAAACTGCAGATAGCTGTCACGCGACGTCTTGCAAAAGTAATCTTACTAGGATCTCCACCTTTCTCTTCAAAAATTACAAGAGTATTTCCTGCCGGTAAAAACCAAGATCGTGGGACATGGTACCTGATCCATGCGAGAACGAGTTAGTGACTGCAATACATGACCCAAACTATAGGTGTTGTGTGGCTATTAATTCATAAGAAGCATGTGACATTGTTCTTGTTATTGAAGGTCATGAAGCAATAGTATTATCCTGTGTCCTAGTTTAAGGAACATATCAGAAATAATTTGGCGCTCTAGACTTAGAAAGTTATACAGAATTGATGAAAGTAAGTTGAACAAAGCAAGAAGCCTCCTTAAATTGAGAACCATTTCTAAAGCATGCACAATGCACAGACTGGTGGTCATACAGTTCTCTCTGTAGAATCTACAAGGATAATCTTTCTTTCCACCAACTATGCTGCAATTTTTATTTTTTATTTTTGTTAAAACAGCAGAAATCATGTCCCTGAGTTAGCCTTTTACATTTTGACTTTCAGAAAAGGACAAATGGTCTATAAGCACGAGAAAAGAAAAGAAACTGGAGGTATGGTACACAGAATAATAGAACCTACTAAAGCTACAAAAATGTGGTTCTCATGAAAAAAGTCTTTTGTTTGCATAGTAGCACTAAGGATTTACCATCTCTGTGTTGGCTCTCCACATCCAGTGAGGCATTTGTCTGGGAAAAATTTGCCTCTGTAGTTACAACTGGTAGTGCATTTATCATTTATGGAACTTGTCCGTGGCCAGTATCTTCCAATAGCATTTCCGTTTAGCCAAACTTGGCCTTTCCCCATGTATTTCATGTCAAGGCCAACTGGTTCAGTTCCTTTTGGGGGGTCGACAACAACCTGTTATGTCAGCAATATATAGCTCACTAAGAACAAAGGTAGCAATCACATATCCAAAAAAAAGCAAATAGTATTTTTCTGTTGGTTTCTTCTGCATGAGAGTTGGTGCAAGTTTTTTCAAGTGATAAGTACTAAAATGAGAATACTTCTAACCATATACTAATTCTAGTTGTTATGGACGTCAAACTGCTAATATTGCTTCCTGTTTTAGTACAAACCAATTAGCAAGAGAAATGGTTAGACTATACCTTGTACCATGTCAAAGGTTGATTCTTTGGTGGCTGAGACTTCCGGACCCACTTCACATTGTTAACACCATTTTGCATGTAGATACTCCTATGCTCCCCTTCCAATCCAATCTACCATAAAAAGAAAAATCAGATAACTTTATTGATCCTAATGGCATCTGCAGTTTAACTTCTTGTTACTATGAACATTCCTTGCACATTGCAGGAAATGTTTTGACAAACAATACCTTAGCTTCCAATGAGTTCACAAACTAGATAAGCTGTAGCAGTCATGACAAATAAACTAATTTATAAACATGCAAATGTGAAAAGGGATTAAATATGCACGCACATACTAAACAATCTTCATGCCATCTAGAGAAAGGATCGATCTAGTCTTCATAGCATATGCCAAATAAAACTAATTTAGCTACAGATAAACTAAACGGACAAACCTAATATCACCTCTATTTAAAAGAGTGCTAAACTTGTGAAATGCCAACCTTGTATTCAGAATCATAGGCAAAAAGATATACAAGGAATTACAACTACAAGAGACCTTTTTCTCAAAGAATATCCGACCATAACCATAAGATGTTCAAACTTACCTTGTACGACCACACGTTCGATGACAAGTCCAAAGTTCCATTTCTAAAGCCGTTTACTCTAACGCTGCTTAATCCTGCTCCAACCCATTCATAAAACGGTCCTGCATTCTAGATTGAACAAAAAGAAATACCAAGAAATTCAGGAATTATATAAATTAACTATTTAATTAGGGGAATTCATGAATATTACAGGAGCATTGATAACAGATGTGCTATACAGATTATTATACAAGAACTATCATAGTATTTCCATATTCGAGCACACTATATGTGGTACTGGCAGATGTGATATTGCATAATGCACATTAAAAGAAGTTCACTGCAAAACATTGTAGAAATACACTAAACTCGACAGATTTATAAGTCAGTCAATTAAAATCCATACTGCAGTAAGGGACTATTATATTCCATTTTGTATCATAAGACTGATTTTCTGAATATTATTATATTGTACTCAAAATAATGGCCTCTTGATTTTAAGATATTGAAATCGTCTGGGGCTAACGGTTTCTTGATATTATTAACGCTGTGAAATGACCATATTGTTCTGAAATTTATAATATTTTAGGTAGGACTGAATAGAAGGAAGGTCTGAAGGTTGTTAACTGAAGCAGATGGTTTAAACTATATAATATATGCAAAGATGGCATGCGATTTAGGGTTAGGGCTAGGGGTGGTGCCATGGGACCCCAGCCTGCAACCCGACGTAGAGGGGGTGCCGATGGTCGACCCAAATGCGGGAAAGAAGATGATCGAAGGAGGGGGTGAGGCGTCCGTTGGAGATAATGGCTGGCGGCGGCTGCTCGTGGATCTACAAGACCGTCGTACCGGTCCGGCCTCTCGCCTGGGTGGGAGACAGCCGGATGGGGGTGGGTGGACCACGGTGGTGAGGGGTCGGTGAGGGCGTGGACCTAGGAGGGGATGTCAGGGTGGATCTGGGCTACAGCCGGTGGTGAGGGGAAGGTCAAACCTTGTAGGATGGGGTGGGGGAGGGGGGAGGGGGGGGGGGGGGAAGGTTCACTCCCTATCCGGAATCCGAAATTGTTGGCTACAACAGGCAACAACGGGTCGGCTCCTTTGCAGACAGGGAGAGCTTCTAACGCGGGGCGAAGTCTCGCCTCTTGATCTGGAATGCAACGTACGATGATAAGGGCAAGGCACCATTGGAAGACTCGGGATTCAGACCACAAAGTAAGTCGTAGGCGGAGCTCTGTCGCCCGACGACGACTAATGCTAATGGGCAGATGCGATATGTCAAACCGACGAAGGTCGAGACTGGGTTGCGTGCTCTTTTCCCGGAGGTGGAATTGACGGAGACGGCAGAGCACTGACGTAACAATGTGGTTCTATACGTTCTCATAAACCGGCCCTTTTCAGCCATTTACGAGCATATGCCAATCGGGTATGGCGGCCAAAAGGCAGTATGGAGTTCTTTCCAAGGGAGAATGGATTCCATTTTCTGTGTTTTGGGATGTAGGAAGATATAGAATGGATATTGCAGGGTGGTCCTTGGACTTTCGATGGTCGTCTTATTATCATGAAAGAGTGGACGTCTCGGTCCCAACGTGAGCGAAAAGTACTATACTCGGTACCGATATGGATCCGGACGAGGCTAGTACGACTAGGTCAAGGCTGGACTATGCTAGAGTGTTTGTGGAGATTGATGCAAGTAAGAACCTTCCTTTGCATGTTGAATATGAGATTCCATCTGGAGCTTCAAACAGAAGGCGGAATATGAATGGGTTCCATATGTGTGCCATTTTTGCCAATGCTTTGGGCATCCGTCTAAAGATTGCAAGAGCAAGGTCGTAGGAGAATGGAGGCTGCAGCCGAGACGAGACAGGGGGTAGGGATGGAGAGCCAGGGTGTACGCCACTGGGGATCCTTAGACCCAACGGGAAGAGAGCTCGGTAGAAACGTGGAGATTGACAACGAGATCGAGGAAGACAAGAATATTAGGAAAATATACTATGTATTGCATATATAATCAGAAATACAAATGAATGTAAATAAACAAACTGTAAATAAACGATCTAATCGAGACCGAGGCTTGAACTTGGTTCAATGTCCTTAAGAGAATATTCGCTCCGCACATGTGCTTACGGTTTAACGACGTTAGTCTCTAAGGATACAACGGTACAACACTTCAAACCGCAGGAATTTGTCGAAGCAATGGAGGTAGTCTCTCTCTTTTGGACTTGATGCTTGAATGTATAAATGTGTGAATGAATGAATGAATTGCTTGGATTCATGACTTTTATAAATGATGAAGAGACACAAATGAATGGACACAATATTTCATTTCAAAGAGACAACCATTAAAATATTCATTCAATAATTAAATAATTAAATTATTTCCAACAAGGAATACTGGGTGTAGTTCACAGCAGAGTCCGGAAGGGTGGGTTGATGCTATGGCCCCTGTTGAGTTCCCCCGAGGGATTGCTCATGATGGCGGATCGCTAGTGGTGTTTAATATTGGATCGGGTGGAACAAGGTTTGGTGTGAACAATGAAGAACAGGGTGGGGTGATCACTCGACAGATGGCTGCATACAATAAGGAAAAGGAGTAAGGGGAACCCCGCAGAGTTCCTCTACTGGCTAGTAGAAAGAGGCATGCATGTGGGACTTGTGAGGACATTCGCCCAGATCAGTCTCATATGGAGGACCGGGGGGCGGCCAAGAATGACACTCGCATGCTGAGCATAGTCCACTTGTCAGAGACAATCCGGAGTGGGCTAGGTTGATATGGGAAGCGGAGGGTGGAACGGCTTAAGGAAACGCTTCTATTTGTGATTGAGTAATGTAATTAGGATATTATGGAATAGTGATGTGGATGTAGAGTGGTGGGAATTCCTATTGATTTCCAATATGGTGGTTGAGGTGTAATATCTTTTGCCTTTATCAATACAATTACCTTCTTCCAAAAAAAGAAAGTCTTATCAGCTATGCAAGAACAAACATCCCCAAATACTATATAATTATATTTGACAATAACTAATTTGATAACTATGTCAATTATTGTTAGGCATATCATTACATATCATCACCCACCTTATCATCCATCTTAATAAATAGTTGCTGAAATATAGGACATGTTAACAGTTATCACACTGCAAGCCACATGGGGTGGCCTAACGGTTGGGGCTGGTTGAGGTTATAGGAGGATTTGGGTTCAAACTTCAAACCTAGGCCTTAGCCAACAAAAAAATAAGTGATATTTTCGTCAAGCTATCTATTGGATCTTTCGCCAAACTTCAAGGTTGAGACAAGATTGTGGCCTTTTCCAGGGGCAGATCCACATGGACAACAGTGGGGGCTCAGTCCCCCACTGGATTTTCCAAAAAAAACAAAACAAAGCTTAGGTATTTCTTCAAAAGAAAATTCCAGACGCTATATATATTCTAACCTCTATGTACTGTCATTGTTAAAGTTTAGGTCAGTTAGCGAATTAGTTAAACTTATATTTAGTAGGTCCTGAGTTCGAATACTCTCCAATACATTTGAATTAGTGCTATTTTTCTAGCCCCCGCTCTCTTTTTCTCAAGCACTCTCTCACTTAACTCCTTGGATCCGTCCCTGGTCTTTTCCCTTTGATGAAGGAAAGGGTGCAGATCAAGACATGTTGAATCGTTCTCTATATTCACTGCTATATTCACCAGGAGATGAATTATTCCAAGCCAGGAAGAATGATGGAGATCAAATATTTAAGATTTTTATCATATTTTTAGAATTATGTTAGATTTTGTTATCCGAATTAGATTAGAATTAGGAAGTGGATATGATTCTGTCATTTGGATAGAGTTCATCTTACTGAGTTTGGATAGGATTATATTTTTTCTATTTTATAGCCTATATAAAGGACCGACTAATTTGATTTGAAAAACCCTCTACTATAAGAATTGTGCAACTTGATACCTTTACCAACTTGATACACTAAAGTATTTCTATTAGCAACTTAATACCTTTTGTAACATTTCCATCAAAATTAACATAAAAAGACCTAAGATTTTACCCATTAAACACCATAATAATAATAATAAAACTTCACAAAAAAGTATTTAAATCCAAATTTCAAATTACAATCAACTTCTCCATCATCCTTAACTCAATCAACTAACCACCCTATCCTTGCCGGAAACCCCAACTCTAGCGACACCTTCCCTTGCGACGCACCCGACAGACCATCTCTCACCCTACTGCCGCCATCTCCCCCAACAGCACCCCCAACCCTAACTGCAAACGAGCCTCCCTCCCACCTTTGTAGAGCTACAAGGCAACAGCAAAACTGCCTTCGCCTCGACGTGCACGGTAGTGTTGCTGGCACTCACCCTGGTCTAAGGAGGGAGGGGATGAGGGAAGGGGAGGGTGCTGCTGTAGTGCAGGATGGGGTAGGGGGCGAGGGGAGGGGATGCTGTCGGAGGGGGCGTGAGGAGGATCGTGCCGGCACGAAGGGGGAGGGGTAGGACAAGGGTAAGGGGTTGATGCCTAGCCAGGGAGTTCGTCGGAGTTAGGTTTTAGTTAGGGTTGAGAATACGAGGAAGGAAGAACCATAGTTTGTAATTAGGAACAAAAAGTTCAAAGAATTATTTTGTAAAAAAAAAGGATCATACTGCAAATAAGAAAGAATAATAGGATCTTTTTTGTAAAAGTTGGCCATATAACCATTAAATTTGACGAAAATCTAACGGAAGGTATTAAGTTGCAAATAAAAAACATTTGAGGGAAGCAAGTTGCTAATAAAAAAATACTTTAAAATATCAAGTTGCACAATTCTGATAGTTGAGAGTATCTAAAAGCAAATCGGACCCAAACTGCTAGTATTTTATTTGAATGATTAGTGAATAAAACTGAGAGTTTCTATTAAACTTGGACGTCACTTCCTTCTCCCTTGGTTTGGTTAGGTTTATGGAGTGATTTGATATCGTTCTAGTTCTTTTCTTTCTTTACCATAGAACCCATCACTAATTAATATTTCCAGCCTAGAAAAATCACATTCCGCTTTTGCTATTTCAACAATAGAAAAGTTCCTTAAACTCTCCAAAACGCCTTTCAAACTATTCCAGAACAACCTCAGCCCTCGCATACCTTAATATGTGCTATCAAATTCCAACCTAAACCTAAGCTTGGGTCAAATCACTTTGTTTCAGGCCCAAAAGTTCGGTTAAGACAGTTCTGTCCCGCAACCCTTTCTTTTGTTAGAAACCCCAAAAACAGCCGCTAAAATCAATATTCCTCAAATTTCCCCAAGTTTTAATACTAATGTCTACAATACCCATATCCTCGATTTTGAAAAGTTTCAATCTTTTTGTCCAAAAATTAAACTCAATTCATTTCCTTATGTTGTCCTACATCATATTCAAACTTCTATTATTCTGGAAGATTCAGATCCAAACTTTTACTTACCTATGCTTGCGCTCTGTGTTACATTATTGAGAAAAGAAAAGGAAATGGATGACCACTGGCTATCTTTTTTGTTTAGCTTACAGCTAGCAGACATACATAAAAAGTTTTCCTATATCACCATTAGAAAGAAGTATCAGCACTACAATTGTATAGAAGCATAACTTCAAAAAGTATCAACAAACAACATTCATCATTGGATAAATGTAAACACAATAACTTACTTGTAATCCAACGGTCATGCTCAAGAAAGCAATTTCATTCTTTCCTGCCCTTAGAGTAATAGGAGTTTCAAGCTTGAAAGCTGATCCACTTCCATTTCCTGCTGCGCTGGCTGCACGATGATACAATAACTAGTAAGATCATCCTATTTGTTTGTATATGAGAAGTGCCAAGATTTACACAGTACGTGTGCTGCTTCTTTTGTACCCTTCATGAGCACAATGGAGTTTAGACATAATTTGTTTGTTTAATGCACAAAAAGTATAAACCTTATAAGTTGGCGAACAGATATTGCATGAACAGCCCTCTATCAGAAATGTGATCTACTGTTACTTTAAGGTGTCATGGCTATTGGTTTTCTTGATGGCCCTTTATCCAGTTCTGCTAATAGCTATGGAAGTGAAAAATGCAGAGTTTAATGAAGAATAGAATGGAGTTTGTTATGTTTCTTGTGATAACGCTTGGTCTGCTGTTGAGCTAGTAAACACCATCCTATCATTAATACATATCAAACTTATGACCAGGGGACTGTACAGATTGGTAACTAAGAATTGTTTCGTTACAACTATACATGGCACATGAATAAGAACAGGAGAACTGCGTTTTCAGGGTTGGTAGTTACCACCATACTGGGGTGCCCTGCTTCTAGAAACCAGAGCATCTCAAATATCTTGTCCGTCGTATTTTGCTAGCCCTATTTAAATATCACTATTAAAAATATTGCATGCAACTGGCAAGAACTCTTTATTGTCAGTCTATTTCCTTTATATTTCTCATTCCTCAGTCTCTCGCTCTTATCTCATGGTAGTCAAGGACTCAAGGGTAGCAAAATTACTGGGTTTTCCCTCCTATATTTAGGTTTGAAATATAACAGCAACAACAAAGCCTTTATCCCAAATTTATGGGACCTTTATACCAAATTTATTGGGTCGCCTGTTTGAATCCTTTTTTTTCCATTCAGGTCAATTAAAGGTCGTGTCCTCTTGTAACGCTAATAAGATCAATATCCTTCTTTAACACTTGAAATTATGTTTGTCTAGGCCTACCTCTAGTCCTAGAGGCTCCATGAACTATTATATTATCGGTCCTCCTTACGGGAGCATTTATTGGTTTGCGTTGTATATGTCTAAACCACCTAAATCAATTTTCCTTCTTGTCCTCAATTAATGCACCTCTAACTTTCCACTGATAGATCCATTTCTTATCATATCCTTTAATATATTGTCACTTATTCATCTTAGCATTCTCATTTCAGTTAACTTTCTGGACATGGTGTTTCTTAATTGCCAAATACTCTGATCCATAAAACATGATGGGTTATAGCACTCTTGTAGAATTTCTTTCAACTTTAGAGGTATCTTGCGATCACAAAGTAATCTAGAACTACTCCTCAATTTCAACCATCATGTTTTAATTATATGCATGACATCTTTCTCAATCTCTCTATCATGATGAAAGATTGATTCTAAATACTGATAGCTATCACTCTTACATATCTCTTGTCCATCTATATGGATCCTTATTTTTCTATGACTTCGAGTTGTTCCATAAACTCTTTTTCGTTCTATTAATCATAAATCTCTCGGAATAGAGAGTCTATCCCATAGTTTAAAGTATCGACCGATACCGATCCGATACGGCCGATACCGATACAGTTTGGCATGTCCCGATCCGATACCGACCGATATCCGATACTGACCGATACCGACATTAGAGATCTCTTTTCCGGTCAATTCGGCAAAAAATATTGAATTAAAAAACCAATTAGCAAGGGTGTAAAAGCATAGTAAGGTTGTAAAAACATATAAAAGAGAAAAATTTATCTATCGCATATAAATCAATCGACAAGGATGACTACTATTTCATTCAATATCAAAAATACTAAGAAACAATACTGAAAATACTTTAAATTATGCATAAATGTATAAAATATATTCTCTAAAATGTTAATAATTTACTAATAGTTGTTTGCTTTCCGATACCAAAAAATCCGATACTCCGATCTGAAACCGCCGATACTACCGATACTGCCGATCCCGATACTCATAGGAATGATCCGATACCGATTCCGATACCGATACTTTGAACCTTGGTCTATCCACACTTCTATTTTAGCATCTAACTATTCTCCACTCTCATCAACCAACTCAATATCATCAACAAACATCATACACCATGTAACCTCCTCCTTGAACCTAGTAATTTCATTCATATCTATCGCAAAAAGGATCCTTGATGTAAGCCAACGGTAATAGTGAAAGGGTTACTATCTCCTTCAATAGTCTGCACGGTCGTTGTAACTATAGCATACATATCCTTAAATTAACTTTTCTTCTTCAAAGCCAACCACATTTAGTTAGATAAAGTAATCCCAAAGATAGTCACAGGGTCTAAATCCCAAGTTTAGGTAATCCAAAATAACAAGGTGTTGCCAAATCCAAATTATGTAGTTAACATCCCAATAAGTCCTCCGGAGACAAATCCGATCAAACACTAGATAAGAAAGTCTAAGCTAAGCTAGATATCCGCAGCCTACTAATGCACTTCTATGACCATTATTTCGTACAGCTTGTTGCCAGATACCTGCAATGGGAATCTCACCAAAGTTAACTTTACTGAGTCATATTATTGAAGTTTCAATTTCCAAAGATATTAGGGGCTTAACAAGCATAACCAGTAAGTAACTAATATCAAATCAAAGCCACTTATAGTCACTAACAAAACTTTTCTAATGAAAAACAAAGTTCTTCAAATAGTCATCCTAGGAAAAATCTAATGTCACTATCCCAAAAAGTCATATGTTAGTAAACGGGTAAACTATAAGAAACCTCTCGACTTAGCCTGATCACTTTATCACCTCCACTTGAAAACTCGATAGTAATCGTCAAGAATAAGCCCCACTGCTCCTTCAGTCCACTTTTACTTTAATTGAAATAAATTGTCCATAAATGTGAATTAAAACGTTAATTATGCAATATCCTAAGTGCATTATGTATGTTATTTTTAATATTTGGTGACAAGGCAATGGTAAAAGTAATGCATACAAGAAATGACCAATGAGCAACTATTATAGCACAGTATTCTAATAAGTCTATAGCCATAGTATTCAGGCACTTGAGAGTTTTCAACTATATATCTGCAAGACTGATTGTAATCGTACTTTAACAAATTGACAACATAGAATACGAATCCTAAAATTAAAGCATAACTGGTATTGCTTAACAATAAAAATTTAGACAAGAACCTTCAAGTTTCTGATTAACAAAAGTATGGACAGCATGCCCCTTTGACTCAACAATTAGAATCGGTTGCCTTCCACCCATTAAAAAAATTTCATCTTCATCTACATCCAAACTGCAAATGTATAAAATTTTGAAGACATGTTAGCTAATACTCTTGAAAACTTATTTTGTACTCAACAATGAATACCAAGGGAAGATTTGATGAGATGCAGATCTAAGTAACATTAAGGGAAGTCCAAAATACTGATGAAGTTAAGAGAATGTAATCTGTATCATATTAGTTACGCATTGGAATGCAGTGTATAACCAGAAGTTAGTTCACAAAGTCCTCACTTCAGTTATTCTTCAAGGGTGCAGCAAAAGTTACAGGGAAGGTAGGAAGAAGGGGAATACAATTGTCTAAAAATAAGAAAACGTTGTCCAACAGAACTAACAGAGGAATAAAATTATCTTCCACATTTATCAGAACACCTGCCTATGCTCCTGTATATTGTATAGTCATCATCCAGGGGAAAACCTTGTGAGAAAACATAAGAAACCCTCACCATCAAAGGTGACCACCACCACCCCACTCCACCACTACCCCATGATTTAACATGTCCATCTTGATTTACACGTAGTATCTCATAGCAATAAATTTCAAATGGCTTTTAAAAAATTTGTACCTTATTCATCAAGTAAAAGAAAATATTTAAGACCATCTTAAAATAATACAACTTTATCACATGATGCATAAGTAAGAAATACTGAAACGTGAATCCATGCATCTCAATGTGATATGTCACACATCTCATTTTCTCAAATCTCTTTGGGGAGGGAGATCTGAAACACGTCATTGTGGAATTGCTAGCAATCTAACCCTGATAACATCAAATGATTCTCAGTCGCAGACTCGCATGGAACTCCCACACAGAAGCGGTCCCACCTATGGGAGAGAACAGGCGGCCACTCCCAGAGTTTTCCTTTTCCTTGTATATTGTCTTTGTTTGTCTCGTTATTTCCCTTATTTTCTTTCAAATTTAACCACCAAAGGTTGGAATAGAGGGTTATTGCTAAGGCTATATAAGTGGGAGGTCTTGAGTTCGAGCCACATTAGTTGGTTTATAATCATTTTTTTGGTTTATTGTTTATTTCTTGAGGGCACCGCTTAGCGCAATGTTAAGGCTTCTTGTTTGCATCCTGGAGGATGGAGGTTCGAGTCAAGAAAAGAGCCCCTATATATGGGGATTAAGGATGCATACAAAGGCAAACCCATAATTTTTTTTTTTTTTTTTTTTTGTGGGGGGTTTGGGGAGAGGGAGGGGAGGGGGGGGGGGGGGGGGGGGGGGGGGGGGATCTTGGACCCAAAAATAAAAGAGGGCTAGCGAAAATACTTTAAATTAAAAATTGAGGAGACATTGAGGCTTGAACCTTGGACCTCTTGTTAAAAACATGGAGACTACCAACTAGACTATGACTAAGTTATGCATTTAACATAAAACATTAAGTATATATAGACTATACATATGTATATAGTAGGAACCGAAAATCCAGGAGGACGGCTGCCCCTTGGTCCTAATGCAGGTCCACCCTTGGCTGCATACATCTCGACTATCCCAAGATCATGTGTAAGCGGGACCCTGCTGGCATCGGGACGCCCTTTAACAATATTTTACCTCATAATTTTAGCTTCGGAAATAAGATAGTTATGGAAAATAATTTGGTTATTGAGATAATTATGGATCTAAAAACCCCTTCCTACCACTTCCCTCGCAGGTGGAATGTCCATTTTATAGGTTGAAGCTAAATTTATGCATTGATACGACTTTTTGTAAACTTTGCTTAAAATGTGCGGCAAAAATATTTGAACCTGTGTTTCTCTTGTGCCATCGTAAAGTCCTTGCTGCTTCACCAAAACTCTAGATTAGAGTCTCTCCCATCTAATGTGGAACCAGCTACAAATAGGTTACCGATTTACAAATTTAAAAATTGATATATGGTCTTTGATTGGTAGTAATATAGGAAGCACATGCATTCAAACACAATCAAAACGGTAAAATATATGTTTCCCAAAATCGCCGATCAAAACCTACCAACGATACTACCAAAGCAGACTGATTCAAAGCATCAAAACCCCTCAAAACTAATAAAACCAGTACTCAAAGGAAGGGGTCCAAAACCAAGTTTTTGAACCTAGTAATGTAAGCTGTTTTCATGTATTTAGATATATTTGTTGAGATTTGTATTTATATTATTATAAAGTGTTATGTTCATGTATATTTGCTCCACTGGGATTTCTATTTCCGTCACTGCTGCTCCTACAGCGTACAGTATTGGAAAAATTCCTAAAGAATGCAAACTGGAAGATGTAAAATTAAAGACAGAAAATATGTAGAGGATTCGAGACACGTTACACGCTGTCCTTAGAATAGAATTTCGTCCCCACGAACAGTGCAGCGAGTTCCTGGCGATCTATCCCCGAGATACAACGAATCCTTTCGATCCAATACACCGTGCACCCGGTGGCGAATCCCACGAACGATCACAACCTTGTCCGAAGAAGAGAGATTGGACAGAAGAGTTTTTGAAGGAATTTAGCTTCTGGTGGTTTTCTTTTCTTTTCCATCTCTGAACAATTTTTTTCGTTCCGAACAGAGAGCAAGAGAGAGAAAAGAGAAATACAAATTACTCTTTTCAGATCTTAGGATCGTATCCTGGATATATCTCTCACGTAATCTTTCCCACTCTTTCCGTAACGGGATTACGTGAGAACGGTTCCGCGGAAGACCAGCAACTCACCAGACCAAACCAACGGAAATAAAAAATAAAAATAAAATAAGTTGTGAAATTACCTTTGTACCCATGTCCGTTCCGCGACGCGCAAAGTGCTAAGTGCGCGACTAATAAACGCATAAAAACGCGCATTAAATCGCGCACCCGCTCGCGGGTTGGATGAGATCTAGTCCATTCCCTACAAAACCCACTTACCCACTAAGAGGGGTAAAGCAATATATGAAAAGGAGAATGACTTCTCCTTTTCCATATGGGACTAAAAAAAGAGATGCCTTTATTGAATCACATGGGTTGCTTTCAAAGCAAAGCCAAAACAAATCTAACATACAGAACATCAAAGATTTCACGTGTAGGTGGAAGCTACTTCCTGTGTACATATGAACAGGCCCTCATGCTGTCTTCAGATGCAACTTCCCCTCACCCTTATGAAAAGTAGAGGTGTATTATGATTTTCCATGGAAATTTTTTACCTAAAGATCTCAGATGTATAGGTGGAAGCTACTTCTTGTGTACATATGCAGAGAAGCCCCCATGTTGTGTCCACAGCACATGCAAATTCTCGTCACCCTTATGGAAAATAGTGGTAGGTTATTACAGCATACATTCTTCCATGGAATTTCTTAGCTAAAGAATATTATGTAAAACTTATATGAGAAGAAACATGTACAAATTATGGTAGCAATTTTTATTTTGCAGGATGTGGGAAGATGTATGTTCATCTTCACCTAAAGTTAAAAACACAATAAGATGCTAAAATATCTTAAGGTTGTTAGTTAACCAATGTTTCCAATAGCTCGAGGTGATAGGAATGGATTAACATTACATACTATAGCTCTTAACAACTCACATAACATGCAGGTCGACACTGCTCGTGGATGAACCTAGAGCGTGCACTTGGGCTAAAGTCCAATGGAAGGAGGATCACACATGGAATATTAGGCAATATGAACAAATTTAATTGGTGAATGAGGGGATTCGAACCCAGAACATTTTGGTATGGTAGTTCTGATACCATGTCAGTTAGTCAATATTCCCAAAAGCTCGAGCTGATACGAACTGCTCAACATTACATATTATAGCTCTTAACAAAGGTAAGTTGTCATTATCGAATATCTCAATATGTACAATACATGAATGAAACAATTAGCGAAAAAGTCCAATATTTTTGTGAAGGATGAGCAATATTCATGTTACATATTATATTTGCAGCTTTACTCTGTGCTATCGAAATCACCCAGGGGTGGCCCACCCGGTTTGGGCTGGTATGGGTTATTGGGGAGATCCTTAGGTTCGAGCCCTGGCCTTAACACACGCGCACGCAGAAAGAAAAAAAGAACTCTGTGCTATCGAGTAGAATGTAAAAGCACCTAAACAGTTGAATCATATAATAAACTAGATAAGACCAAATCGTACCTTGTTGTATACCAAAGATAATCAGTGGTATCCTTTGTGGTATTGATATGATCAACAAATCCTTTCCTGACAAAGTCGGCTTCTCCCCAGACCCCTGCCTCCTCTATGAAAATATCCCACTGGATTTCTTTTGAATAATTTTGTGCAGAACTCGTTGAAACTTCTAAAATTTCAGGTACCATATCTACTACAGAGGTCTGAGATTGAACCTGAGAAAGTACAACTAATAAGTATCCAAAAGAAAAAGATAAAATGATATTCATTTTTAACTCAAAATGAAACTAGCATCACCATGCCAATAAATCTCTCTCCTTCTTCTGGTTGTTTTCTAAAAAATATGGGACAGACCCCACACGACCACAGCTACAGCCAAGTTACAATGGAAGCTTCTGTTTCCAAAGAAGGATCTCAACCATCCCAATATTCCCACTTTTCTTATCTCATTATATAGAATAAAAACTGCCTGAACATATGCGTAGGTTTAGTTTATCTGTCCACCTATGCTGTTACACTCTTAAACATAAACGTGATAGCAGTAGGTCAAGTTGCTATGGAGTCTAGAATGATACGATATTCAAATTTTTGAAGTTCAACTCTCGCACTATAGGTATTACTGATTCCACATCTCTTTAAATTATTTAATAGGAGTTGCACCTCATAGTCCAACATTTACTTTACAGATTGTATTCCAGGGAAGAAACCAGAATTCAAAGATGTGGGGGGCAAAGAACATATGCACATATTTCTCCAAAAGGAGAGAGAGAGAGAGAGAGAGAGAGAGAGAGAGAGAGACATATAGTTCCGCCCCTGGATTGGAAGGGGGCACATTGTAGATAGCAAGGTATGACATCTACTATAATTAAGACTATTTACTTTTGTATTTCAGAAGAAATGAACTTGGAATTTAATGTCTCTCTTATTCTTTATGCATTTTGCATTTCCATGTGCCATGTGTGCAGTTATGGAGACTTAGTACTTCTTTTGTTGGGCCAATACAGACATGAGATATGATGCTTTATGCTAGAGAATTTCTTTACTGTGTAAATAAGAAGCACGGACACTCCAAAATTCATGACGTGTCCGTGTCATGTCAGACACGTTCCGGACACGCATGGACACTCCAACATACACTAGGACACACAAAATAGGTGCTGAATCCGTGTCGTATCTGAAACATGTCATGTTGAATCCGTGTTCGTGCAACATAGTTATGCAATAAAGAAACAGAGACAAGGAAACGGGAAGAAGACCTTTGCAGTATTAAATGCCACATTCTTGCAGTCGGGCAGAATGCTAACTGACCAAGCTGGAAGGTGATATGATTTATTCTGGAAAACCACCATCTTATCATTTGCCTCGTCTACATTAGAGAGGAACGCAGCACATGTCCCCGCTGAATCTACATAAACATCAGCCTGTACAAGCACAACATTTGCAATAAATGGTAAATCAGCTCAGAATACACAATAATCAATAGAGGGTGACTTTGGACTAAGAGATGTAACTATCCATTAGTGCCTGAAGTGATATGAACAGAAAGTCTGATGATCAAACACAAATCGAAAGATTTTAATGGCATCAGACCAGCACTACACCTCTTGGAGAGGACCCAGTTGCACAAGTTTTGGATCTCCATGGAGCAATGCATTTTCAGATAATTTGATGGCTTTATGAAGATCCTTCAGGTGTGCCCATTTTGGAAGTCTTGCCAAACCTGTAAAGTCCATTCAAAACTCACCGTATAAGGAACATGGTACAACTTTTCCTAAAAGTTCCTTCCTAGCTTTGGGACTTCATGTCGAAAGATTTCTGATTCATAAGACACTAGAACTGCAAATTTTCCGAAGAAGAAAGTAACACACCACCCACCATATTCATCAATTGGAGCATCATAATCATAGCTTGTTGTGATAAAAGGTCCACCAGAAGTGCGACCAAAGTTTGTTCCACCATGATACTTCAGAGAAAAATAACTAATCAGGTTGAAGATAATTAACCAATACTAAGTAGGAGCAACTGGTAACTAGACCACACATTCATGGCCTAGAACTTTTGGCGAATCTCTCAAATGTGCAAAATTGGCTATCATCTAAACATACCATGTAATAGTTTTGAAGACTGCCACCTTTCTGGAAGAATCGGGCAACCGCAAAAGCAATATCTTCAGGAGGTCTATGAGGATTTCTGGCGCCAAAAGTTTTGAACCTGGTAAAAGAATTTAACCACCTTCAGTTTCTTGGCATAGTAAGACACAGAGTCATGGAATCACTTTCCTTGAATAAAGAAGTGGATAATAGGAACAAATTGATAAACAATTCTTTAGAAAGCTAGCCAGTGTTTCCTCTAGAGAGTTAAGTGCTTAATTACGACACCTAATAAGTTTGGATCACAAAGAACTAGGTAAACACCAAGGAATCATAGACACTCCAAAAAAATCGGTGCCGAACATGGGTGCCGCATCATGTAGGACACACCAAAAACACAAGGTCACACCATGATAGGTGTTGAGTCCGGGTCCCAGTGTTTGCAATATGTCATGTTGTAATGTATCATAAAATTGCTTGTTTGCTGTCATCATTGCAGTTGAGTTCTTGTTAGTTTTTTCTCTCACTACACATACATTGGTTTCTCCTGCAATCAAGAATCACTTACTTCCCATCAGATAAACCAAGATCTACCTGTTACTTACATATATTACAGAGCCCCGTCAGTTACTATTCATTTACTTTCTAGGAGTCGTGCTTGCTTTTATTGAGTATGATTTTTGAACCGTACAGACCCAATATTTGTGGCATTGTGCAACCAGCATCAAAGAAACCTAAATGATGTGACAACAGAAATACTGCACTCCAGAAGGAAGTGGATCATGTACTGAAGCCATACTTTACACTATAGTGAATACCTGTTGTGTCAAGTCATAAAACTAACTCCAAGAAAACCTGACACTGGTACTTACACAAGCAAACATACCAAGGTAAGCTCAAGTAGTAGCACATTTAACCACAAACCAAAGTCATCCCATGGTCAAAAACTCCAAATCAAAAATCACAAAAACAACAAATCTAAGCTTCTTTAAGCCCATGCAACCAAGGAGCACCCACCGAGTTCCCCTTGACTGCAAAAAGTCCAGACAAATAGGTAATATTTTCAAGATTTGACTTTTTGAATAAAAATCATTACATCACTTTTTTATAATAACAAACTTACCAGTAAGATAAAATAAACTTATAACATGTAGTTTCAGGTCAAAAGGATAAATAATTACCATCCAGGCCAATTTTCTGTCCAAAACTTGGGCTTGTCTGGGGAGTTTGGTGTGAACTGATCACAGTAAAATGAATTACAAGTATTAATCTGCAATTAAAACAGAGTTATTTCAATGAGAGTTCTTACGTTGGTACAATAACTAGCACAGGATATTTCTTGCCAGAGAAACTTGTCAAATAACAGATACACATGAGAGCAAGACAACTGAAATGCCATTACAGTTATATTAGCTTGGAAATTTGCGATAAAATAAGCGAAGTACATGAACTTCCAAAGAACCTGTGAAGAAATGATAAATATGGAAAAATGTTGCTTTTCTTATTTTGATGCATGAGCCTTTATATAGCAGAGTTTACATCAATGAGGTTACAACTGAATCGTACAATCATGGTTAGAGATAATTACAAAGACAAAATCAGAGATTGTCTAAACTAACTCATGAGGTTACAACTGAATCCTACAATCATGGTTAGAGATAATTACAAAGACAAAATCAGAGAAAGACTAAGTCAATAACTTAATACCCTCCCGCAAGCTCACGATCGAGGACGAACGAGAAGCTTGGACCGTAAGTTTTGAAACCGTGAGGAGCCAACAGCTTTGGTAAAAATGTCCGCTATCTGATCAGCAGATTTTTGACATGCCTAACAATCAGAGCACTTGCCTGAACTTGTTTCCGGACAAAGTGATAGTCGATTTTAATGTGCTTGGACCGTTGGTGAAAGACCGAGTTTGCAGTAAGAAAAGTGGCACTAAGATTATCACAAAGAAGAATGGGGGGACCAGGAGATGGTGCCGCCATTTCCTTGAGAAGCTGTTGAAGCCAAATAAGTTCAGCCGAGGCAAAGGCAATAGCCCTGTACTCAGCCTCAGTGATAGAGCGAGCAACCACATTCTGTTTGCGAGAAGACCAGCTCACAAGGTTGCCTCCAAAGTAAACCGAGAACCCATGTTGAGAGCGGCAATCCTCGGGATCAGAAGCCCAGCCAGCATCAGTAAAGCAAACAAACCGAGTGTCACGAGCAGGACGGAAGAAGAGGCCGGAATCGAGTGAACCCTTGAGGTAGCGGAGGATTCGTTTGACCGCAGCCCAATGATGTTCCTACGGCTGGTGCATGAACTGGCAGACCCGATTGACTGAGTAGGAAATCTCAGGCCGGATGATGGTGGCATATTGGAGAGCTCCTACGATGCTGCGGTAGAGATTGACGTCGGAGAACGGATCACCGCCTGAAACGAGCCGAGAACCTGGAACAGCCGGCGAGGCTATGGGTTTAGCGCCCATCATTTTGCTGCGATCAAGGAGGTCCAAAATGTACTTTCTTTGGGAGAGTAGAAGACCAGCTGAATTACGATGGACTTCAATTCCCAAGAAAAAGTTGAGATCACCCAAATCCTTCAGAGAGAAAACCGAGTTGAGATACTTGACAAACTCATCAATGAAGGAAGAGTTGGAACCGGTGATAATGGGGTCATCCACATAAACAAGCACATAGACAACATCAAAGCCATGACGTTTGATGAAAAGAGAGGTATCTGAGATGCATTGCCGGAACCCGTGATGAAGCAAAGCCTGGTTGAGCTTCTGAAACCATGCTCGCGGAGCTTGCTTGAGGCCATAAAGTGCCTTTTTGAGGCGACAGACATAGGACGGCCGATCAAGGGAAGTGAAACCCGGTGCTTGCTCCATATAGACAGTTCCTGCTAGATCACCATTGAGGAAGGCATTATTAATGTCAACCTGACGGAGAGGCCAATGACGAGTGACAGCAATGCTCAATACCACCCGAATCGTGGTAGGCTTGATGACCGGGCTGAATGTGTCGAAGTAGTCAACTCCCTCTTCTTGATTGTATCCCTTGGCAACCAAACGGGCCTTGTACCGGTCAATAGAGCCATCTGGTTTCTTCTTGATCCTGAAAACCCACTTACAACCAACAATATTAGAAGAGGAGGGCCTAGGAACCAAATTCCAAGTCCCATTAGCAATTAAGGCATCAAACTCTAGTTGCATAGCATGTTGCCAATTGGGGTTCTTTTTGGCTTGTAAGAAAGTTTTGGGTTCAAAATCAGAGGAATCACAGGGAATAGGGTGTTTGGTAGCAGTGTGGGCTTTAGGTTTAAGGGAATTAGTGGACGCTCGAGTGACCATACCGTGGGTCGAAGTTTTGGAGGGACGAAAATACGAGGGAGCATGTTGATATGGCATAACCGACGAAGGGATCGGTGGTGGGGAAGGTGGCACCACCGTGGGGAAATGTGGCGTGAGGTCGGAAGGAGACGAAGACGACGGCTGAATGGGAGTCGGTCGAGAAGAATCCGAAGGAGAAGATGCAACCGAGAGTGGTGTTAATGCAGCTTCTTGAAGCGGAAAAAAAAAGAGGTCAGGATGAGGCGAATCTAGCTGTCCGGACTGAGAATTATGCTCCGAAAAAGGAAAAGAAGACTCATCAAAGACAACATGACGAGCAATGTACGTTCGAGAGGAAGAAACGTGATAGCACAGATATCATTTATGTTTAGCACTATACCCTAAGAAGATGCACGCCACAGAACGGAATTCCAACTTGCTACTGTTGTAAGGGCGAAGATAAGGAAAACACAAGCAACCAAAGGATTTCAGAAAATGATAATCAGGTTGATGCTGATATAGGCATGCATACGGGGACTTGTTCTGAAGAATAGGAGTTATAGTTCTATTATTCAAGTAAATGGCGGTATGAAAGGCATGTTCCCAAAATTCCATAGGAAGATGGGAATGTGCCAAAAGAGCCAACCCTTTTTCAATGATAATCATATTCCTTCTTTCAGAAGCACCATTTTGTTCAGGAGTGTGAGGGCAAGAAACACGATGAAGTATGCCATTAGTTTCAAGAAATGTTGATACAGTTCGGTACTCCCCACTCGAATCAGATTGAAAAGCTTTGAGTTTAGAGGAAAACTGTGTCTCAACCATAGTTTTGAAAGATGTAAAGGCAGACAAAACCTGAGACTTAGCCGCCAAGAAATAAACCCAAACAAATTTGGTGCAATCGTCAATAAAAATGACAAAATAGCGATTACCATTTAAAGAAGACACAGAGGCAGGGCCCCAAACATCCGAATAAATTAAATCAAAAGGATTTTTAGAGGGAACATGACAAGAGGGTAGATGATGTCTTTGACTCTTGCCTAATTGACAAGCACTACACAAAGGCAATAATTTATTTGCAGAAACAGGCAAATTAAAAGTAACTAATTAACGACGCAAGATGGACTCATGCGGATGAGCAAAGCGATGATGCCAACAAGAGACAGAGGCGCGTTCACCAACAAAAACTCTGGGAGTGGGTGAGCGAACAGGAAGCCGGTACAAGCCATTCTCAACGATTCCCTTGAGTATTCTCGTGCCCTGAAGGTCCTCAACATAACAATGATTAGCATGAAGTTCCACAAAAATATTGTTATCGAGGCATAATTGACGAACACTAAGAAGGTTTTAGATACTTTAGGCACCACAAGATTATCTTTAAGGGTAAGGAATTTAGCAACATGTTTAGCAGAGAGAGAAAGATTGCCTGTATGCGTAATGGGAAGGGACTGACCGTTTGCGACGACAAGGTTGTCACTGCCAGTGTACTCGGACTGGAGGTTGAGGCCGGACAGGTCAGCCGTGACGTGATTCGTCGCTCCAGAGTCGACCACCCATGGGTCGGTGATGGCGGACGGGCTGGCGGTGTACGCCACATGAGCCTGCTTGCTGGCGGACTGGCGGAGGCGATCAGCGGCGCGGCGATTGGTGGCAGGGAAGGCAGACAGGTTAAGTCGTTGATGGCAATTCGGTGCTTCATGACCCTGCTTGTCGCAGAGTTGACACACCGGGCGGGAGCGGTCGCCAGACGTGGCAGAGTCCAACGGGAAATGTCGACTTGCAGCCGCGCCTCTACGATGAGCAACATGGGCCACCGAAAAACTGGATTCGGCGCAAGAGTCAAGTATGCGCTGTTCTTCCTGAAGAAGGAGGCCGAGCAGCTCATTCGATGAAATCGGTTCCAGCCGCATACTCAGTGCTGTTTTGAACGCACTATATTCAGCCCCTAAGCCAAATAGCACAAAAGAGACAAAATCCTCATCCGATACAGAGGTGAGACATTCAGCGAGGGAATCAGAAATTGCCATTTTCTTCTCAATATATTCCAAGATAGACAGGTTTTCCTTGGAGAGCAATTGAAGTTGTTGTTTCAAATGCATCTGCCTAGCATGAGTTTGGGAGTGAAACATCTGCTCTAACATGGACCAAAGTTTCGCGGTTGTGGCAGCCCGTACAACGTGACCAAGCATAGGAGTGGAGAGAGTGGATCGCAGCCATAAAAGAACCAGTCGGTCCTTGCGCTTCCAAGCAACAAAGTCAGGATTCGGGCTGGTGGTGGTTGATGAATCTGCGGCCGATGAAACAGTCGGCGGAGGAGCACCACCAGCGACAAGAAATCCCTCAAGCTCATAAGCCTCAAGAGCCGAGCGAATAGTGTCGCGCCATAGAGAGTAATTGGAGCGATCGAGACGGACTGCTAGCGCCGGGAATTGAAGGTTGGCCGCGGCGCCACCAGAAGTAGTGAACAAGATTTGAGTAGCGGAAGGAGTAATCTGGTTGTTTTCGGAAGTAGGATCGGTTTAGGCTATTCTGATACCATGTGAAGACAAAATCAGAGAAAGACTAAGTCAATAACTTAATAGAACCTAAGTTTCAAAAAATCAGCCAACACCGATATGTGTTGGTTGTATCATATTAAATTCAAGCATAGCAAGTGCAGATAATTATCAGTGTTGACAGACAAATGCAAATACCAGCGATATATCGGCCTCTATCGGACGAGTATTCGTTGATATGCCAAAACAACCAATATTTTCCTGTATAAAGCTGGCTTATGACTGATACAATCTAGTATTATGCAAATTTTGGCAATGTTTGTCAATACGTTGGAGAGATGGAACAGTCAATATGCTGATGGTCCGAAACATGCCCTTCTCCATCCTCCGCATCATGCCTACATGTCGAACAAGAGCACCAACGATCTTTGGGATAAATGGTACAACCAAAGACATCATTGCATCGCTTCTCCTTCGTCAATTATTTATTTGGTTGCAGTATACATAAATTTAGTACATGGGATTCATGGAAGGAGAAGAGTGGCTACCTCTAGTTCCTAGGCATAGTTACCGGGATCCCCTACCCCCTAGGAACCGCATTCCAGATTCAGTGACCACGAATTGGGTGGGTTCCTGATCTGGAAAGGCAGAAGTTGTGCCTGGACCTTAATAGATGAAGTTCAACAAAGATAACAATCAAATGATAATATAAAACACTATAAAATCAATTAGTAATCAAATGAAGCATACAAGAGTAGGTTATTGTAGGGTTTGCTGAGAAATATTCCGTAATAAACACAAAGACACGCTCACGCACATTATTCTTAAGTTAACTGTAGCGTACTAGCTAAGCCTACCCCCTTGTACTGCGTACCATGGAAAGTAGCTTACATCTTACGTGTATTTGTATAGCTGCAAAAAGGAACCATGACCCAGGTAACTATGGTCCTAGAGGGAAAGTCTGACATACCTCCATAATTGGAAGTCATTTATAACAGAGTAAGTACAGAGACAAGAATAGCCTACCCCCACCACCATCACCCCACCCCACCACCATGTTTGGTAGTATCTGCCCACAAATCAAACATAGATCCCACTAATGAGAGTAAAGTACTAAGAGTGAAACCATAAGATGTTTCTCAAGGAAAATATGTACATATTTAGGCTTATAGTGTAGAATAGTAAGACAAATTCCCAATATTTGAAATGAGCTGAAAAATCAATCGATGCAACATGCAGTGTTTGAACCCTTACCACATGATCAGGAGCATCATATTGTTGGCACATAATCCAAGGTACACCAATATCTTGAGAAAGAGCCATACTTGCAGCCCACATTGCATAAGGCTTCCCCCCACCTCCATAGACCTTCTCAATGTCTCCATATTCATTTTCTACCTGCATTGCAGGAAAAAAAAATTTGACATACTTGACTACTTGATTGAATGTAGAATGACAAATTAGTTCTAACCAAGCTTCCAAGTTGCATTATATAAGATAATAAAATAAATCGGCAACTACCATAGCAATGCCATATGCCATTTAATACACACAATTCCTTGGCATAATTGTTTTTACACATAGCCCAAAAAAATTATAGTTTGTATATGTAGATCCGTAAGACTCGATGTTAGTTTTCCATATCTATTACATGCCAACAAACTATATGAATTTTTATATCAGGAACATAAGAGTAACAGAGCAAGGTGCATGGGTAAGTTTATATAACTCTCCCATGTATATCGACTAAACTTATATATATGCACAAATAACATAACAAAATGTATAGATATGCACAAATGATATTTGACATCTGAGATAAATTTGCTCTATTTAGAAATATATAATTATTCCAAATTCTGCACCTAAAATATCCCTAAATACAGCATGACACTAAGAAAGATAAGGCTCTATAAATAGCTTCCACAACAACTTCATGTGTATTGCTTAGTTTGTAACAGATTATATTAGTCTCTGTGATCTTCATGTTCCCATAGAATAACTTAATTTACCATGGTTTCAATACTACCACACAACCTAAGTTTATTGTATGTAATCTCCTTATATAAGTTGGCATATTCTAATGTGTAAAAACATGTCTACTCCTAGAATTATGGAATAAAATCTTAACACTCTGTGGAAATGTCAAACAGATGCCTGTCATCCATGAAAATCTTTAGTCATATAGACTGCAGGTTACAGTCCTGTGTCTTGGTATCTATGTTGCACGAATATAGACATGGATACAGATAGACATGGATACATATACGGATAAGGACACGATACAAATACGGACAATTCAAATGGGTACAAGGTAGTCAAGTTATGTTCATAAATACGGACAAGGATACATGTACAGTCATGATACGGAAACAGGCACCATTTTCCAGTGTCCGTGCAAGATAGCTTGGTACAAAATCTGGAGTCTGGATTTTACACAGCAAAGTTTACTTTCAAACAGTTAAATGAGATTTTCTGGAAGCTAGAAGCCTAAGGACAGTTCATAATCCGTGTGTATCCGTGCCGAACACAACGCAGATACTCCAAAATCCACTAGGACATGCCAAAATCAATCCCATGTTCGTGTCTCTGTGCAACATAGTTTTGAAAGGGACCTGTTATGATTGAATTCATTCTAGACGCAGGATGCTCGACATGCCTATTTTTATGTATCACTGCATTGCGCTATCATGAACAGAAATAGCAGTTTGATAATTCCACAAGCATCTTGATGTTAGTGTTAGCATATTAGCATATATAGCTTTGGCTCAATATGGCTCATGGGCCTAGGTTTACTCTCTACCTTATATATATTATACTCTCTATGTGAAATACATATGCATGTCTTCTTTTGAATATAATCAAGTTAGTGGCCTTTTAACCATCATCTATCAATAACTGATAAGAAAAATAATCAAACCATTGAATGGACACTAGAAAAACAATAATAAAAAGACAACTACGATTGAGGTTTTTAAATTAGTCTAAACATCAAGAACCTCAAACTGAATCAACCCCCACTATTGGATTCAAGACGTCTTTTTGATCTAAAAACATTTGAGATTGTACTCTATTATCAAATTGTCTAACTTGATTATTTTTGTCTTCTTTTGGACCTATGTGCGGACTCTGAAATGTCTTAAAATTTGATCTTTGCCGAATCTCCAAATTTGGACTATCTTATATCTATCTGGATTAATCGGACGATATTGAAAATCTTGGATGATATTATTCTTACAATTGGAAATTCCGTCTGGATATTAGTTTCGGGCACCTTCCGTATCGGCACGATCGTGACCGTTACGTCGACTCCAAATTACTTCGAGGCTAGTACCGACACTTCAAGTTTATTCTTTATATTATGATATTTAGTTCATTTCTCTACTAGTACCATTAGATTATTACACTTAGTGTTAGGAATTGTATTTCATGTTTTGATTTTCGTGTCGGAAGGGAGAATACTATGAGGCATGTAGTTTATCCTTCCCACCATGTCATGACTGCTAGTTGTTGAGTACACGACTGTACCATCAGCCTTATACTCGATTATTGTTGACTGCTAGCCGTCTATGACGTGCCTTATTTAGCCTTATAATCCCTACATGCCGACTATGTATTCTAAATACACATATTCACACACATAGTTTCTTTATTATTCTCATAACGGTTTTATTTCATTGTCTCATTATATTCTTGTTTCACTTATGTCCAAGATTTATAGTACTTGATACTTAGTCAATTTTTACTACTTATCCTGTATAATCTTTATTGTGATGCTTAGCCAGGTTTTACTACTTATCATGATTATTTAGTATAAGTTTTGTCGTGTATTGGTACTTTGCTCCTTTTCTGACTGGATCCGTTGACATATTAGACGATGATGAGGACTATGTCCCTACCTTTTATTATATGGCGTAGCAGATGACACTGTTGAGGAGCCTGTTTCTACTCCGGAGACTACTTTTGAGAAGTAGTTAGCTAGTATTTCTTTTTCAGCCTAGTAATCGGACTTGTTCCCGATTTATCATTTCTTTTTGTTTGTATTAAACTTTGGATTTGTGGATGTCTCAAAATTATGTTTTTATGAAATTTTAGCATTCTCATTTTCTGTCATTATCCTTGTCTATTTATTTACTGTGAATGAGCTAGATTTAAATTACTTGTGTAAATGATGAACATGAAAGAGGTCTAGACAGCGTACTACCACCGACACTGCGGCGTAGACTGGACGTACTCACGAACGCGTGCCCGAATATCTGGGTGCTGGTCGTGACACTATGCTAATGAATGAAGGCTGGTTGGAGATTTCCCCAAAGAACATGATATAAGAACCACCCTAGATCCAACCCTAGGGAACCATTCTGTTTTCTTCTTTTCTTTTCCTCCCTTCCACCAATCCCCATCAATCTGACGCACTTCCTCACACGGCCTCGCCACACTCCGCGCGCGATCAGAACCGTTGTCGGACTCCAGTTTTGCAGTCACACTTCGCCATGACCAGATCCGCCTTGCCGCCACACTCCGACTCTCCGACTGTCGCCTTACCGACTAATGACATTGACGACATTGTACGCCTTGCTGACTGCATGCACCAATGTCGTTAAACTCTAGCCGTCGTGATCTAAAAATCCTAGATTTGGCATTCAAGGTTAGACTCACGCCAAAGTCGAGCCGAGTCGTGGAGCAGCGCCGAGCCGACATCGAGCTGAGCCGAGTTTTAGCCGAGTCAAGCCCCTATAAGTTAAAAAAAATAAATTCAATCACCTTTTTGTTTCTCATTTGTGCTTGCTAGATCTATTCTCTATGTCTATATTACTTTTGTTTGCTATGTCTTTAGGTATATCAACTATATCTATAATCTTGTCTATATTACTTTTGTTTGTTATGTGTCTTTAGATCTATTCACTATGTCTATAATATCTCTGTCTTCTACTCTTGGACGCTTTGATTTTCGGAGATTCTTGGAGATTCTTGCTATGTGCGGACTTAGGAGCATTGCAATTGGAGTGACCGGTTCTTGCACTTGGTCTATGCTATTTGGAGATATCGTCTACTTTGGAGATTTCTACCACTTTGGTCTATTGTTTGTTGCTATCTAGCACGTCAACTCTTCGTCTACTTAGGAGTTGCTATCCCCGACATTACTAATACTACTTACGCCTTACTATTCCTAGCTTCGTGGTGGATCCCTATACTACTGCTATGCATAAGCCTATGTCCCGCATTTCTCTTCCATCGATGGGCTACTATACGGTAACTAAGCCCAAGGTCATGATAAGCACTTGTGAAGTTGGATGGGTCCAACTACCTTTTATGGGCTCGATCTTACAAGGTGTTTTTAGGGAGTCGTAGAAAATTCTTTCATCTTATCAACGATCCAATTGTAGCTTCAGATCTCGTCCAGTTCCTTATTTGGTTGCATGACGATTATTATGTTATATCTTAGATCTTGGGCAACATGGAGCCCAAGATTTGTGATATTTCTCTCTATCATCTACCAGATTTCGGAGACGGTGGGATCCGCACATTAGCAACATCTCTCGGATTTGTCATCTATATTCAGTAGAAGGATTTAGTCTAATTGTTCGGCTTTTATGATTCTCTGAAGAAGATGTGGGATGAGTTAAATGAATATCATCCCCACACTACTGACTTGGCTACTCATACGTGACGTCGTGAGGACTTCTTTGTGACGAAGTTTCTATCTGGTTTACATTCGTTTATTGCCTATTCACGAGGTGGTATTCTTATCGGTACTACCATTCCACTATTGTTGGAGTCCTCTCGTTTGATGCATCTTCCATAAGTGTTTGAGCCACTCTTGCCTACGTTAATTGCTACTCCTAATCCACATCCTTTTGATTCAACGACTCACTATATATAGCGTATGCATACCGTTCCAGAGATAATGTCGCAGCCACGAGCTAGTCTCACTACTGGTAGGAGAAGGGGGCCCCCAACTAGAGGGAGAGGGGGAGTCCCACTTCATCAGGCTTTCATTGTGGACGCACAAACCACGCCTCGAACTTTTGTTAGGCTAGGTTTGGCAAGAAAGACTAGGCGCATCATCAGTTTACTAAACTTCACTCCCTACGTAGTTGATCGTGCACCACCAACTCCTCGCTCTCCTACTGGTACTTTTCTAGGCATTTGGTGGTCCTATCTACAGAGAAGTATGACTGGCTTCTTGGATCAAGTTGTTCCAACTCGTACCTTTTCTACTGCTCAGGCTCCTCATCATGTACTAGTGCATTTCATGCTGGCCGGTCTAGTAGTTGGCTTCTCGACTTTGCTGCATCATCTCATGTGAGAGACCTACCTTCCCTTTTCACTCAATTATCCTATTTTAGTCATCCACCTATATATTGTGAATAGGCAACCCTCTCCGATTATTGGGACAGGTAGTGTTTACCCATCCTCTTCTATTGCTCTTGATTGTGTTCTTTATGTCCCCCGATTTCCAATCAATATATCCGTGACATTTTTCCCCTCTCATTGTCTTTCAAGATTTGCATTGGGAAACAGTTTGGCGGGGGCTTTAAGTGTAACAACTTGTACTACCTTAAGCAGTTCCCTACTACTTCCTCTATGGTGGTTGCTTTATCGAGTTCTTTTGTCTCTCCAACTTAGTGGCATAGACGTCTTGGGCACCCTTTCTGCTTTAGAATACGTCATGATCTTTCTACTTAATGTGCTTCTCATAGTATTATTTACAAAACTTTGTGTGACTATACCTCCCAAATAAACGAAATTGTTGAACATAAGAATTGTCTTCTTGACATCGCTCGCAATCTTATGTTTCAGATGTTTGCACATTACTTACAGAGTGATGTCGTTCTCACTACCTTATATCTAACCAATCGTCTTACATCTTCTATTCTTGGCGATCTTATCATGTACTCATCTCTCTACCCCTCAACACCGTTAATCCTACTTGCTCTTGTTTTTTTATTGTTTCCTTTGTAGTTTGTACATAACCTAATTCATAATCTGAATAAATTCTTTTTGCGCTATAAGTGTCTTTGTTAGGTATTCTCGTCGATAACGGTGCTTCCATCCCATCATCGTTGACCGTATGTTTCAGCTAATGTTATTTTCTTTGAAGACACACCATGTTTCTCCACTAGAATAGCTTCTTCTTCCTCCACTACCTTCCTCTTTTCCTCTTTCGACTCCTATTTTTTTTCCACATACACCCTCTTTTTCCTTACTCCCATGTAAGTCTCTCCTTCTTCTCCTATTCCTAGCCCTTCATCCATTGTAGCATCTCAACCATCTCCTACTCCACCACATCCCTCTCCGCTACACGTATATACTCGTCATCTACGGCCTACTTGTTGTATCTTGTCGATCAATGGATATTTAGTCTAAAGTATCTGCCATATGGTTCTAATCGCTACAAGACAAGACTTGTAGTGAAGGGCTTTACTCAAACTTATGGTGTTGACTACTTTGAGACCTTCTCTTCGGTGTTAGTAAAATTAATTCCAATTCTGTATTTTAGAATCTGAAAATAGAATGTAAATAATATAAATAAATAATCTGACCGATACCGAGGCTTGAACTTGGTTCAATGTCCTTAAGACAATATTCGTCCCGCACAGGTGCTTACGGTTTAATGGCGTTAGTCTCCCAGGATACAACGGCACTTCTCCTCCGGTAGCAGCACTTCAAACCGCAGGAACTTGTCGAAGCAATGGAGGTACTCTCTCTCTCTCTCTCTCTCTCTCTCTCTCTCTCTCTTGGAATGGATGCTTGATGTATGAAAATGAATGAAAAAATATTTTGGATCAATGTCTTTTTTATAAAGGATGAAGAGACACAAATGTTAAGGACACAATGTTTGGAATGGACACACTTATTCCAATATACACACAACCATTAGAAAATTCATTCAATAATTTCCAACATTCGGTTGCTCCCTTCAGTTCTATTCGAGTTATATTCTCTCTTTCTGTTAATCGTGATTGGCCGATGTTTCAGCTGGATGTGAAAAATGTTTTCAAGAAGCAACATCCTGGACTCATTGCTCAGGGGAAGAATGTTGTGTGCAAACTGATGAAGCCATTTTGTTTGAGATGCATTCATGGAAATTTTGGCCAACACACCATTCACTTGTTCAGAAGACATGTCTTCACCAAACAACGGTCTATATCTCGTTTTGTTATTCTCTGAAACAAACTGGACATGATTGACATATATCCTCTAGCTTGAAAAGAAATGTTAGTGCTAGCATATTAGCATATATAGCTATGGCCGATTATGGCTCATGGGCCTAGGTTTACTCTCTGCCTTGTATATAATACTCTCTGTGCTAATGAATGAAGACGAGTTGGAGATTTCCCCAAAGAACACTAGCATTAATAAAAAAATGTTTCTAAAAGGTGCAAGTAGCAGGGAATCAACACAACATGGAGTGCAGACAGAGCATAGAATGACTAAGACTGCTTGCCTGAGCCAGAATGATGTGACCTCCCTGCGAAGCAAAGAACTTCTCCCTCTTCATCATGTCCACTATGTACGTCGTGAATTTCTGCATATGCCTCTGAAACACCCCCAAACCGACCCCAATCATCAAACCAAACCAACCAAACTAATAAAAAAAAAATCCCCAAAGAAAAAAATAAAAAATCCCCAAACCTTAAATGGCTCACTATTGGTTCGAAACACTACTCCCGGAACGTAATGCAACCAAACCGGCAGTCCTCTGCAACGCCAAAAGAACAAATATTAAATCATTCACAATCCCACGTAATATTTGTAAATAAAAAATAAAAAAAATACCCGAAATTGTATTCTGCAGCGACGAATGGGCCGATGCGGAGGATCAGGTACATTCCGGCGTCGCGGACGATCTTGACGAACTTGACGAGGTCGAAGCGGTCCTCGAAGTAGTACTGGACCAGTGAAGTAATTTGAATAAAAAAAAATTCATCACGAAGAGAAAAAAAAAAAAAAGAGGATGATGGGAGCATTGTAGTAATAGTAGTAGTAGTAGTAGTAGTAGTAGTAGTATAGTGGTGGTGGTACGTACATTGTTAGGGGAGAGCTCGTGGCCGTTCCAGAAGACGTAGGTCTCGATGGTGTTGATTCCGCCGGCCTTGGCGGTGGCGACGAGGGAGGGCCACATGGCGGGGACGCTGCGGGGGTAGTGGATGGAGGCGGAGATGATGAGCTGGCGGCGGCCGCCGATGATGAGGGACCGGCGGTCATAGGTGACATTGGAAGAGGAGGAGGAAGAACTGGAGATTGAGAAGAGGGAGAAGAAGAGGAAGAAGAAGAAGAAGAAGAGAGGAAGTGTTGGGTTCTTGATTTTGATCCCCATTGGAAAGAAGGATGCGATGAGCAGAGAGAGAGAGTCAGTCGGTTATATAGTGTGGAGAACAGCTAGGCCTAGCTAGCAGCAATTATGCACACTGCAGTAATTATTTCTGTCTCTTCTGGATTGGTGGGTAAGAAAAAAATAAAAGTTGGGATGTGCATTATTGGGTTTAAACGGTCAAACCAAATCAAACCGGACCAAACCGAATATACTATAACTGGACGAGAGAAAAGAAAATTCTATCTGATTACCTATTGCATGTACATATTTACTTATTATAGCATAAATTTGGACTAATTAGGCTCTATATTATGAATTTTATAACAGTTTAGAGTTTAACTTCTAACATGTTCAATTAAAAAAAATTAGACCCTAAATTTTTTATTTTGATTTTATTTTTTCTATTATATCTTTTTTTTCAATATGAGTTGTTTGTTGCACTTGTAGTCAGGTTAAGGATAAAATAAAAAATTAAAAAAATTAAAAAAATTATGATCTATGCTTTTTAATTGGATGTAAAATTTATTATCTAAATAATAATTAGCTCTATAAATTTATATTTATTTTAAAATTGTCAGATTTCTCAACTTTTTTTGTCTATGATGAAATAAACAAATTTATCTAGATGATGGATTCAAATTAGTTTTGTATTTAAATAGCAAAATCTTAATTTATTTTGGAAAATCCCGTAAATGTTAGTTTGAAGTGATCTAATTCCAATGGATAAATAATAGTATATATTTTTTAAGAATAATTGTTTATACTATATTCTGTTTAGCATGCGTATTCTAGAATCACACCAACCGACAACAAAATGTTACATTGGTGACTTAATTGATTGTTCCTTTTGTACAATCCTCTCATCATTTTTTTTTTTTACAAAAATGTGGTACATTTCGATCTAGTCGGTCGGATTATTAGAAAATTCAGCAAAATAAGTATTACGGGTTGTCCCATTACGGGTCCGGTCCGGTCCGGTCCGACAATCAGAGGAGAAACAATTTGAAATGCTGCTCGGGTTTTGTTGATAATTTGGTTTGGTCGAGACAACATCCTCCTCCTCTCCTGCCACAGCACATGCAATGAGCATGGGGAGGTGATTGGTTGTCACTTCTTGGTTGGGGATTACGTTGGGTTCTGCTCGCCTTTGATTGGAAAATTCTAAAGGGATTCTAATAGTTACTTAGAACAGCCTAAATTTTTTTTTTTTTTTTTCTGTTTTTATAACTTTGTCATCTAATTGTAGGCAACTTAAATTTTTATATAAAAGTCAACTATTTTTCAGTATAAATTTTTATTTTTCAGAATTGTCACTGTCAACATTGTTATAGTCCTAAATAATTAGGACTGTAAAAAAAAAAAATTTGACAGTCATAAACAATTATGACTGTAAAAAAATTTGACAGTACTTCATATTCTTTTGTTTACAGTTTTAACAAGGAGGAAAAGAAGAAGAAGAAGAAACAGCAGCATGGCGGGGTGCGAGGGCGGACGACGGCACGGGATGGAGACGCGCGGGATGCTGGGGCTGCGCGGGTCCACCTCCTTTCTTCCCTCCTCCGCCTACGACCGCCCCGTCCGCCGCATCTTTTACTCCTGCTCTGCCTCCCTCGAGCGCACCTTCTCCTTCGCCCTCCGCTGCAAGTACCCCTCCTCCCTCCTCCGCCGTGTCGCTGCCATCACCACCACCTCCTTCGCCGACTTCAAGCTCCTCTCCTCCCTCCTCGGCGTCTCCCTCGCCGACTTCCGCTGGCTCCTCTCCCTCCACTACTCCTCTTCCGACCCCGTTCTCTCCCTCCCCTCCATCGCCTCCAACGACCCCATCCTCTTCTGGATCTGGTCCTTCCTCGCCACCCTCTCCAACCTCTCCTCCTCCCCCGCCGCCATCACCACCACCTCCAGCCTCCTCCTCCTCCGCCTCTGTCCTCCTTCTCCTCCTGCGGGTAGAATTGGGGTTAGGGTTAGGCTGTCCTAAATAAAATTTAGACTGTCCTAAGTAAATTTTTTGAAAACTTAAACTGTCCTGAAATAATAGACTGTTCTAAGTAAATTTTGAAGTGTCTACAGAATTTTTTTCTTAGATTTTATTCGGGGACGCAACAAAACTTCCGCATGTAATTTTAGTTACCATCAACAAAACAAGGAATGTGCATCCACAGGATCTCATCTCATGGCAGCCTCACATGTGTAGCTCTTTTTATACGTGTGTATTTTGTCTTGGCCATGCCGGTTAATGTGGACTATTGTTTGAATTTACTCTATTGGGACTTGGTAGTACGTGCTGCAATCATTTTTTTTTTTACATTGTTTATATCTGTTCTCTAATAAAATTTTATCTATTCATCGGTTTTTCACAGTTTTAGAGATTTTTTTTTTTTTTTTTCACTTTCAAAATATTACATATTGTATTCTTTTCAGATTGGTTAGGTATAATTGTCGTATGAAAAGATTAAATAGATAACAGTGATTCTATATTTATACTAGAGTCCTGCTTTATAGCTCTCGCCCACGTGTCGTTCCTTGATTGGCAGAGGTCCAGGTCCGAATTTTTTGATTTGTGGGTACGTGATACGTCGGCAGGAACTTGGTCCCCTGGGGTAGGGCTGAGCAACGGTTCGGTTCGGTCCAAACCGATCCGAACTTCCAAAAACCGAAAAAACAGACAACCGATTTTTCACAAACCGAAACCGAACCGAACGTTAACAAACCGATCAAAACCAAACCGAAAATGAATTTCGGTTTTACGGTTCGGTTCGGTTTTATGGGCCAATTGGACCGGGCCTTATAACAAAAGCCATTATACCTAAATAAAAGTAAAAAATTTGAATATACAAGTTAAAATACAGAAAAAAAATCTGTTCTTGTTCGGTTTTCGGTTAAAACTTAAAATACAGTAAAAAAATACAAGTTAAATTACCGTAAATTAGTAAATGTACCAAATAATTTCGGTTTTCGGTTCGGTTCGGCCGCCTAAATCCATAACCGAAAACCGAACCGAAAATCGAAAATTTTCACACTGAAAACCGACTTCCGAACCGTCTAAAGGAAAAACCGAACTGAATGCATTATTCGGATCGGTTCGGATCGATTTTTCGGTTTGAACCGCTTTTTGCTCACCCCTACCCTGGGGACATAAAATGTTTCCGTTTATACTTAAGTTATAATACTTTCTTGGTTAGCTTTTATGTTCTTATCCTTCTCCGTAGGAAAGCTTTGGATTTTCTAACTGGTTTGAAGCTCATTAATGAGACACATCGGTTCATTTTGGGCCTGACTTCGATCGAAAAAAATTTGATCTCCTCATATTGGAATCAATACAGACTACATCATGACATATCCAAGTTGAGTAAATTTTACTAGAATAAGTGCATCCCTCCGGACTTCCGAAAAAAATATAAAAAAAATGCTCGAATGATACGATACCTCAGTCACCTCAGAATGAAAGGGACGATCTCGTATTCGATCTGAAACTGGTTCATCAACAAGATCGAGGTAAACAACAGGATCAGTCCAAGAGTGGGAGTATTTCTCTGACGCCTTAGTCTAAATGTGATTACTCTGGGCTCGAGAATTATTCGAAAGGAATTCGCATTAGCTTTCGAAATGCAGATGTTGTAAAGTGCATTAGTCAGAAAATGCTGACCACCTCTTTGTCTCCAATGAGCTTGCTAGAGAAGTTTGGTCCTACTTTGCTAAATTATTGCAGCGCAATCCTTCAGGTATTTGTTAGGATTTTATGCTAAAAGCATCACTTTGTATTAACTATATTTTCTAATTTTTAAATAAAAATTATGTGGGCAAATGTTTGCATGTTTATTTGTTATAATGTTTATGCAAGTGTCTGATATTCTATATTGTAGATAATATAGTGTGTGGTGTCTCACAGAAGACCATATTATCAGTTTTCTGTGGAATATATAAATAGTTCACAGTCTAGATGGACTTGGACAAACCATTAGAAAGGTTGTGGTGTAATATGGTATTAGTCTATCTTGACTATAGGTTTACACTAGTACACTTTGTATGTATTGAACATGATCACTTGAGGTTGTTCTCTTTGTACTAACTACATAAGAGAACAAACATCTCCGTTATTATGGATGCTTATGCTCTTAATTCGGATATAATAATAGACATTTATATGCAGTGTGCATTACTTTGACTCATAAATGAGTGAGATTCATTATGGGTCAATAATCTCTATGAATTAGGTAATGACATTGTGTGTATGATGGTCTGTTGATTATAAAAGAAATCTATGTCCCGATACATCGGGTTGATGATGTCCCCTTAAGGAACTTATAAGGAAACCCTGCAGGTGGATTATATCCAATATGACAAATAAAGTTGAGTGGTACTACTTAAGGATAAAAGATGCCGATCAATATAATTGTCAGTAACTTAATTTGATCGACGAACATTCGATATCTTAACGTGGGAAGACAAACAAGCATATAATAAGAAGGAGCCCATAATCGTAATTTGGGATTAGGAAGGTAGTGCAACAATAACTCTTTAGTGGACCGAGCTATTGTTAACGGGTCAGGGTTGTGTTTTCGGACTGAACAAAGAATACCCAGATCCGTTAGGAGACCTAACCCTAATTTTTCCTCATGGTCCCTGTCGTAGCCTATATATATCCTCTATTATCTGGCCGTCGTGGTAATAAAAAAGTAAGTAGCTTTCTCTAAATTCGTTTTTCACGTAAGAAGAGAAAGATGGTCGGCCAAGGAGAAGAAAATGTTGGAAGATCGTCGCCCACACGACGTCCAATCCGAGGAAGTAATACGTGCACAAGATCTTGGGGTCGCTAACTGATCAAGGTTGCTGAAAACCTTCATCTTATTCTCGTTACTTCAAGTATAATTCGTGAACCCTAGTTTCCGTTTTTGAAGGATTAGATCACGTATTAAACTTGTTAATATTCTAACAATTGATATGCACACCAATCCGCGGTCCCGGAGATATCCAGCTCCATCAATCTTTTTCTTAACCAATTGGCAGAAATATGGCTTCAGGAGGCGTCCATCTCTTCAGCAGTTAACTAACTGGTGTTTGCAGGGATAAAATTATTTTCTCGATGAGCCTCTAGGAAATATGGAAGCAATGTAATGGTATCATTCATGAAAATAATCTCTGTGCTCACCTTGAGGGCATATTCATCCCTTCTAATGATCATTCTGTGCATGAAGCGAGCTCCTTTACCACCTCAGCCAACAATGGCAGTTGGGTCAAATGGAGCCCATCGTCAAAGGGCCTAAGGCTTGATTGGAAATGACGAAGAAGCTTCGGGAGATGGTGCTATTCGTGGGTCTGATGGTCGATTTGTGCTTGCGTTCTACAATCTCTCTGCTTAACATTTTTTTGTATTTTAATAAAGTATAATATCCCCCCATGGTTTACACAAAGAATTTTTTTTTTTTTTTACTTTCTTGGCTAAAATTATTTACGGATAAAAAAATATTTAACCACCAACTAACTTGAACTTTTATACTAATTTAAAAACATTGGTCCTCTCATTCTCTTTCACTTACTATTTTCTTTTTTTCTTTTTTTTTTGGTTAATTAGAGTTTAGATTCTGAATTTTATATCAGCTTAGAGTTTAAGTTCTGATATGTCCAATTAAAAAGGTTATACTTGAATTTTTTTTCTTTACCCATTATACCCTCATTTTCAACATGTGTTAGTTGGTGCCCTTGTAATCATGTTAAGGCTAGGATATAATGGAAAAAGAACAAAAAAAATAAAAACTTATGTTCAAAACTTTCAAATTGGATATGTCACGACTTAAACTTTAAGGTGGTATAAATTTTGGATGCTGCTATTTGGCCTGTCCTTTGGATGTGATCGTCCTTGTCTGCAGCCATGCAGCGGCTCCCCATTGAGTTGGGGAGAGGAGGGGACGGAATTTCGGAATATGTGAGTAATTCGGAATTTAATCCCATTTAAACCAATTCTTAACTATCCTTATCAATCCCACAATTAAAATTGAATTCAAACCCAAACACAAAAGCAACCTCCAAATCATGTATTCCTGTCCTTGTTGTCTCAAATCAAATCTTAAGCTGTATTCATTCATAAATCCAAATCTATTTAACTAAAATTTAAATATAAATTTTTTTTATAACTAAATACAAAGAAAATTTAAATTTAAATTTAAATTCAAATTCAAATTCAAATACAATTAAAATTAAAATTATATATATTAAAGTAACCCGTATTTTGAATCTTCTATGATATAAATTTTAAGCGGATTAAAGAAATATATTTGTGTTTCAACCCACAAAATCAGCCTTAGACCTGTGAGGATGTGTCATAACAATATAAATATATAGCTATCAACTCTCATTATAACTCTGGAGTTTTTGTGTAAGTGACAGAATTTAACACGTGGTTGGATTGGAGAAGGACTATTTCTTGATGAAACGGTTATCCATAAGGCTCAATGTGTAGTGGCGGAGCTTAACTCCAAAATTTGAAGGGACGAGGTATACTGTATCGAAATTATTTTTACTAAAATTTGTAACCGAAATAAATTTGAAAAATTAGGATTGGAAATATGTTTCGCCATCCTAGGTGGTGGAAAAATGAACATCTGACAGCGGGGGGCCCACGGACCGTTTTATGCCAACTTAGTTGGCGGAAAAGTTTGGCAATGCCAACTTTCTGCCAACTTAGTTGGCAAAAAAATGGCGGTTGGGGCCCGCGGTCGGTTGGGTGGGGGAGCGGGCGGTCGGTTGGGTGGGTTTGGTTTGATTTAGTTGATGAGTTAATTTTTATTTAGTTTTATTTTAGATTTTGGTTTTATTTATTTATTTAGTTTAGTTTTGGATTTTAGTTTTTTTTACTTAGTTTTTCTTTTCTTTTTCATATTAAAGTTTATTTTAATAAGAATTTTTTTTTACTTAGTTTGTTTTTTTAATTAGTTTTTTTTTCATATTAAAGTCTATTTTCATATCAGATAATTTACTGTAACAAAATTTATTTCAATAAAATTTGCTGTAAATAAATCATTTAAAAAAAATTATCACCGTAGATACGTTTTGGCGGAAAAACGAGCACTACAATTTTTCGTGCGAGTATGGGACACAATTGGACGCGTGTGGGGAGTAGAGGAAAAGGGGGCCCACGCGACCAAATTCAGCCAACAAAGAATTTTTTTGAGTTATTTTTTATTTAATTATGTTTTGGTTTTTTGTATTTAGTTTTGTTTTGGATTTCGATTTTTTTTATTAGTAACCGAGATTACCGATATGAGGAGTTGCGATTCCAACATCGGGCCGTGGATGATGCTAGTTTTCGTGAATGGTATCAACATGTAAATGAGATGGTACGTACAGGCTTGAGTAAAAATGTTTGTCTCTATAGTACTTTTTAATATGAATTAATTGGATTATACTTAATATTTTAGCTTCCAAATTTAAATCTAGCATATGAAAATCATCATGTGAGAGACCTGTTGAGCACAGCAGTAAATTTTTTTTTTTATGGTGTGCAAGCAATTCCGACTCCCCCGAACTCTCCATTACATATTCTGCCGTATTATCCTCAAGGCTTTGTTAGCCGACGGCAAGCACGTCCGCGTAGAAAGTATACCAATGTTTGGCCTATGGATAGTCCGTCTCAACAAGATGACGAGGTCCCTCAGCAGGTTGAGCAAGGCACTTCCCAGTGGGCTGCCAGGGCACTTATCAATGAGCGGGCGAGGGGACGTCACATGCACGTACCCCACAAATGGACCGAGAGACGGACAAGGAGACGTCACAGCCTGGTGGTGACGTTTGGGATTATTACATGCATATGGCCACTTCCGTATTTGATGCACCACAATTTGATACAGCTACTCAGTTATTTGTGACTCCAACAGCGCCGATGCAGACACAGAAATCTGATGAATTTGACCCATGGAAACCATTGCCAGGAGAGAGACCCGAGGATACAATAGAAAGAAGAAATAGACTTAGTCTTAGGCCAAGGCCTCGTAGGTATTATGACATTATGGCTAGAGGCAGAGAATAAAAATCTTGTACTTGTAGGTTTTATTATGCACATATTTTGCAACTCTTTAAAATTTATGTATTATAAATGAAATTACGTCAATGTTTTTTTTTTTCTTTACTTAGTTTTTTTTTTCTCTTTAAAAATTATGTATTATGCACGTACCCCACGGGATGGCTAAAGACATAGAATGAAAACTATAAAAAAAAAACCTAAAAAACAAAAAAACCAATATCCAAAAGTAAACTAAATAAAAAAACCAAAATAAAACTAAATAAAATAGAACTCATAAAAAAAATACTAAATAAAAAAATCTAAGTAAAGAAACAAAACTAAGTAAAGAAAAAAATATTATTATTTTTTTTTTACTTAGTTATTTTTTTCTTATCAAAATAAACTTTAATATGAAAAAAAAAAACTAACTAAAGAAAAAATAGTAGTTTTTTCTTTTTTTTTTTAATATGAAAAAAATATATTTTAGTCTTCTTCTCTCTCTATTTTTTTTTATATATAAAAAAGAAACATAACATTTTTCATCCGACCGATCCTCCTAACCCGACTCCTCCTTAAACCAACCCGCCCCCTCTCCTAAACCGGACCGGACTGGCTGAAGTAATTCAGCCAACAGCGTTGGCGGCGCCAACTAAGATGGCTGAATTTGGTCGCGTGGACCTCCTTTTCTCTATTCCTCACACATGTCCAACTGCGTCTCATCTTCGTACGAAAAAATTGCAGCCCTCGTTTTTTCGCCATCTTAGATGGCGGAACATATCTGTGTTGATAATTTTTTCAAATTATTTTTTTTACAGCAAATTTTATTAAAATAAATTTTGCTACAGTAAAATTTCTGTATATTTTTAGAAGGACAAATTGTATTTTGGAGTGGCTAAATTGTATTTTTGAATGTGGTAATATCTAAAATTTAAATTTTATAAAAATAAATAAAAAAATAAATGGGGGAGACGTCATGGCCCCTTAGTCCTCGCTAAGCTATGCCACTGTTAATGTGTTACCGAGAATTTATATTCTTAAAATCCATGCCGCTTATACTTAATATTTTTAAAATTTTACTTAAGATGAGCGTAGAAAAGGTTCGAACATGAGTTGTTCTGATACCATGCCATAGCTAATCTCCTTCTCTTATACCAAAATTCTGGTGTTTGTGAGAGTTGAGAGCATCCACAGATGGAGTAGTTTCAAATGCTAGATTTTTGTTTTAGTCAAAATTTATAGCACTTGGGAGTGCAGTGGGCCCTAGTCCACACTTAAAAATGCTAGCAAGCCAAGAGATCCTCCAAATTTCAAACATGTCATAGCAATTGAACAGTATTCAAACTGGGCCCACTAAGAAAAAAAGAAGAAGTAAGAAAAACGTATTAATTATGAAAAAGAAGAGAAAAAAAGAGAGAAAAGGGTTAATTTAGAGTATGAATTTGACGTGCTATCTGAAGTGTGTCAATATGACGGGACACTAAAAAATAATAATTTACATAATTTCTAAATAAAATAAAATATGATAATGAGTGTTTCCACTGTGGATGTTCTAAGAGGCAATATTTATTTTATGAGAAAATTAGAGTTGGCATTCCATTTTATTTATCCATATTCAAGGTACACCCCACATGATTACCATAATGTATGACGGTCTCCACTTTTAACAGAAACTAACAGTTAACTGCGTTGACTATTAATTTTTGACCAAAATACCCTTTTTCTCTTTCCAGCCCCCCTCCTCTGCAGTGTATGAAGAGGTGGTATTTTTGTCCAACGGAGTTGACCGTTAGTTGGAGATGGTTTCCGTTAAAAGTGAAAACCGTCATACATTATGGTAATCGTGTGATGTGCACCTTGAATATGGAAAAATAAAGTTTCGTGCAACTCAAATTTTCTCTTATTTTATATTAACCGATTAAGTGAACATGAATATGTCAATATGCATGTTTTATCTACTCAAAGTTGTTTGTGTACTGAGCTCGAGTGGCTCTTGTGGTTACCGAGAAGATGTGTAAGATCTCGACTAGGTGGCAGAAAATCAGTGGATCGAGTCACGGGAACGTATTATTCATTCGATTTATAAATGGTGGGAGTTGGGAGACAGTGGGCCCGAAAGACATACAATGCAGCGTGTTCAAAAGTTTTGAACGTTATGTCGGATCTCGTACGTTATGTCAAAATTAAAAAAAAAAAAAAATTGTTTGTCTTGTTCTTTTACTTACTCCAAACTGGATTATATTTTCTCAAACTATGACAATTTTCTTTTGTATCCATTTATTGTATGGTTTGGTTTACAGAAATTAGACTGAGCTCAAACTCAAAGAGCCCAACCCCATAGACAGAAAGCTGCAGCACATTTTATTCGAGCGTCTCTCTCTCTCTCTCCCCAGTTATTTGAAGAGCTCTCAGCAAGGACACACAGGTCTGGTTTATTTACTCTTCTGCTTGCATTCAAGAATCTTTAACTCATTATTTGTGCTGTTTGGTTCACTCTGAGTCCAAACGCAAGTCATTTAACCTGAGCATAGTAGGCTTCAGTTGGAGGAACTTCATGACAACACATGCACAATTAATTCTAGACATAACTAGTGAATTTTTCCGAGTATCATTGCAGCACATGATCACCAAAAAGAAACCTCCCTTCATTTATGTAATCTGTTCAATAAAATGCTTCACCCTGTTAACATTTTCACTTATATCTATAAAGAAAAAAAGGATGGGCTTATTCCTATATTGGTAAATGCTTTGAATAAATCATTACATGCATTTTGCGACGACTAACAAGGATTTCGAGGTGCCCGGGCATGGGTCACCTCCAAAATTTCTAGCTGAGATGGGCACAGCACACTTCCTCTTTCCCGAACAAGCCTGTAAATAGCACAAGAACACAAGTTAGAATATAATGGTTAGAGCTATGTTGCACGAACAAATATACGACACGACACTATAAGGGCACGGAGACACGGATACGGCACCTATTTTGGTGTGTCATAGATTATTTTGGAGTGTTCAGGATGTGTCCAATACGTGTCCAACACGATACTGTCCTAATGTTTTGAGATTTTGGGATTGTTTTTGAGTACTCAACCAAGCAACGACCAACCTATTTATAATCATAAGGTCTTTGGTCGTGACGATGGTCAAAAGTCACTTTCTAACTAGTTGATATTTTGGATAAGAAATGCTTGATCTCTAATCCCTTACTCGTTCGCCCCCTTCTCACTGACATGTGGGCCAGGGACCCGCATGCACTGCGCTTGGTCCTCGTATCGGTTAACTATGAGTAGACACAAAAGCTTCATGGATGCTTAGGTGGATTTGTCAAAATTTCCATGAGGAAATTGCTATTGGGAGTGATTTCAAATCTTATCTGACGCTTAAGAGTCTTGGAAATCTTACCTTCTCTATGACGGCTTTGGATGCATTCGAATGACAGCTTCCGAGTGAATAGCTCTGACAATCTCCGACAGGGCTTCCATAGCTTGCAAAGTCTATGGATGAGATGCTCTTTCTTCCGTAACATTGGAGATGAATGCGCGGCAGTCTATCTCGTGCAAGTACGGATGGAGAATAGGATTCGGATACTTTACCGCAAACTTGGGTAATTGAGACGGTATTTATCGTGATATCTAGCAGGTTTCCGCCCATTTCCTCAAAGAGAACAAGCAGATTCCCCGACGGCTTTAAGAAAGATCTAGGAACATGATACCTAGTAGTTGGAAGATATGTCAGTGAATCATTTGCAAGAGGCATCGAGTGATTTTACTAGGTTAAGTGGTTAAATCTTTACTCACAGTGACTGAGAAGGTTGTCCTTCGGGAGTTTTGAAAGAAACCCAGTAACGACCAATACTTTCTCCATTGATCCAAGCTTCACCCTTCCCCATACTCCCAAGGTTGAGTGCCACTGGATCTGTTCCTGGCGGTGCATTGAAGGTTGTCTGCATCAAATCAACGAGTCGTATGCATCAGTAGCTCATCAATAATGACCTGTGTGTGTTTTTGTGTTCGCACCATGTGTGCATGTGTTGCATGTGTGTGCAATTCCATGTGTGCATGTCTATGATGCCTTACCTTGTACCAAATGAGTGGCTGATAAGTAGATCTTTCGATTGCTGTCCAATCTGAGCTTGTTGATCCTTCTGGAGCGTAAATTTTTTTCCCCTCCCCAGATAAACCAACCTGCATTTTTTTCGTTGCCAAACTAATAATGTTAAGATAATCGTACAAGTTTTAACTTGCCATCTATTAAAAATCGGGACATTGGTAAACCTTATTTTTCTTCTTTTAGGAATGAATAATATGTGCTTCTTTGCAAGAACAATATCGAACAAAATCTAACAGTGAAGTGGGAATGCACTTCGACAACTAATATTACTGGAGAATCACACCTGGTATCCCCATAGATGAGTACTGAGGTCTGTAATTTGTTTTTCCTTGTTGATAATCCTCACTCTGCGGAGTCCAGCAAACCTTTTCTCGAGATATGGCCCCGAATCCTTCAAAGAGTATAAATGGGAAGTCAAACATACCATTACACCAAGGCTAATGTGCTCTATATTGGCATTATGCCTAAGGTCCTTTGCTTGAAACTTGTTAGAGTTATTTTATTTTGTTATTTATCATATGAGGGTATAATAGTAATTGTGGGTGTATTGCATATCAATATAAATAGACATGAGATGCAATCTAGGGTTTAAGGCCCTTGCAATCTCCTTTCTCATATTCTCTCTTCTCCTACTTTCCCTTCTCCTCTCTATCTCCAAACTTAACTAAACTCTTACAAAGCAATAATTATGAATATTAAAGTTTTCTTAAGATAAAATTTTAAAGGTTGTTACCTAAAAGAAGGCCAAGTAAATTTACGTGTCCCTCATAGAAGAAAACAATTGGTACACAACACATAATAGAAATTGGCTTCTCATATTTATATGGGTATAAATATTTGACTAAACCTGCAAAGTATGATAAAACAGGAATCGTAGTCCTTACCGGTAATCCAACCATGACACTCAATAATGAGATTGTGTTTTGCCCCTTCTTTAGTGATATGGGTTTTTCAAGAACCACGCCTTCCCTTAAGCCAAGCCACCCTTGTGAACTCCCTAAAATCATCATGAAAAATATTATCCAACACAATCTATCTTTAGACGGGAATCTGATGGCTTAAAACCTAAGCAATTAACTAAGGGATATTCTACTCATTAAGTATGATTTCTGTTATATAGGATAAATATAATTTTGAACTTTATTTTATCTTAAGGAAAATGCATGAACTTGGTATATTTTCTCATAGCCATCATCGACTTACCTATATATGCTCCATTTACAAAAGCATGAATGGCATGAGCTTGTGAGATGACTTGAAGTGTGAGTGGATCATCGCTTGATGTTTCTTCGTAGCTGCAATTCAAAATGTCATTTTATAAAATAGGTGTTGTAGACTGCACAAGCTTGTAGCCTATTTTTATTGCTAGTAAATGGATTATAGTAAAAAATGAATAAATGATGGAATCGCACATGTATTTTTCTACAAACATAATACAATAAAAACACTCCGCTCCGGGAAAAAAAAATAGGGATCTTCTTCTCCTAGCCAGTGGGCAGGTTTCTGTTTGTTAAAATGTTTGTGAAACATCACCTAGTTTTTATCTGAGAGTAAATCTTTGTTGGAGGTGTGCCTCCAAGAGTAACAGAGGTTATTTTACTTCCTCTTAAGAGAGGGATGATACCTCAAGAAATTAAAGCTAGCACACTCTCCATTAGGATCCAAACATAGCCATACAAGTATTTGCCTTACCTTGTTGTGTACCAGAGGTAATCTGTCGCATCTTTAATCATGGTCATTTGTTCTAATAGTTTGTTTTCTCTGGATGAAGCCCCATTAATATCTGGGACTCCATCCATGAACGCTCCCCACATGTCAGCACGGTTTAAGTATTGCACTGGCTTTGCTGATCTCACACCATACTGAGCACCCACCTGCCAGAAATGAATGAAGCAAAATATTGATCACTCGAGTTTTCTTTGATCAGTCTCTGGCCTGCTACGTTATTATATCGACTATTGAAGTACAATTAGTAATAAATAGGATTAATTTTTAACATTATTCATCAAAATGACAAGACAATGTTATAATAATCAGGTATGTGCACGATTTGTATTGTTAAATATGTATGCAGAAGTGGGACTATGGGAGGAGGAAACTCACCTCTGCAGTATTAAATGCAACATTCTTGCAGTCAGATAATATACTGATTGATTTTCCAGGCAATTCATATGCTATATTCCTAAATTGTACTTGGGCATCATGACTGTCATTGTTCACAAGAAATGCGACACACTTTCCTGATTCCATTTGAAATGCCCATGCCTGGAAGAAGGAAAGCATATATTCTAGTTTCCAATGGCACATATAAAAGGTACAGAGAAAAGCTAATATTTTTGTGAAATTTATGCATTCTTACATCTTGTGCTTGGCCAAGTGATGAATGAGTTTGTGTTCCCCAAAGTAATGGCTCGGTCGATGCTTTTATTACAGCATGCAATTCTCTGAGATGGCCCAACTTGGGTGACTTGATTAAACCTGTATGTAATCAAAATGGTTTCTTTAGAAAAGAGTACTAAATCATGAAAGAAAAAATATCTAATCATTCTCAAGGTGTACTACAGACCATATTCATCAAGAGGAGCTTCATCATAGTAACTCGTTGTTACATATGAAGAGGCATACTTTCCGAAATTTGTACCTCCATGATACTGCATTCACTTAAACCCATTAGAGGCTTTCAGGAAAATGAATTAATACCGCATAAATGGTGCATATGAAGATTGGCATGATGTAGTTCCCAGAGAAAAATTCTGACTCCAATCAAACAAGATGCTACATATTGTGGTAATTGTACTACTTTCCTATGATGTAGTTCCTTCCTTTGTGAATAGCCATTCCTTTTAGTTTCCTACTCCACAGTCAAGCTTATGTAGTCACCTCCTTATAATAACATTGTAGTTCTCTTTTCCTTTACCATCTTATGGGGAATTTGCATGTGTAATGTTTAGGGGAGGAAAAAGGAAGACATAAAAGTAGAGTTTAGTTTCAAAATCCTAGTTGTTTAGATAGCATTTCTTATGACTAAATAGCAAACCAAACTATACGATGAAACATGGAATTAATCATGTTGAGAACCAAGGACTAAGCTATAATAGTCCATCTTAGAAGGGTGTTAAGTGTAAAAGGACCAAGGGGTATTTATACCTTCTTTATCAGAAATAAATATAATTTTACTTTGGTCGAATATCTTTTCGGTATCAGAGCCACCCTAACCCTACTTCACCACTGCCGCCGCCACCACTTTCACCCGTCGTCCGCCCTCACCGCCGCTATCCACCCTCACCGCCACCACCACCCTCCTTTCCCACCGCCACCGCTGTTACCTCCTTCCCCCTCCGTTGCCGCCAACGCAGCCACAGTCCTCCGGTTCGTCGTTAGACTATGCGGCCTCGGATCGCAGCCATGCACGGGACATGAGCAACGGCTCTCGGGGACGCCGCTGCCCCTTAAGGAGGAACGGTAGACGTGGAGAGATCTACGATCGAAGCTGGAGTGCACCACCGGAACTCGCGTGCCCTAGATCTGCCACCGCACTGATGGAAAAGGAGAAGTAGACGATGAAGATGATCTAAGGCAAACTAACGGCCAAGGAGATGAAGGTTTTGGTGGACGATCTCTTGTCCAGGAGGCTGACCGGGACTAGCCCCCGTGCGGCACTGGCAGATGTAGATCCTCCACCATACAAAATGGAAAAGTTGGAGAAACTGGAGGTGAAGTTAGAGGGTACTACCAACTACTTGAAGTGGTCGCGTCAGGCTATGCGGACCCTGAAGTCAAGGAGCTTGGTGGGCTCTGTGAATGGCCAAACCAAGGCACCTGAAGTTCACTCCTCAGGGGAGTTTGTTGTTATAACAGCTCACTTCTCTCAGTTCTGCAAGATGACTCAAACGACATATCAGTACTTGGACTAGAAGTTTCAGCGGTTCACTCGGAGTCTCGCTTGGCCGAGACAAGCCTTTGTTTAGGTGGATGGCTACGATGAACCTGTCTTTGCTTGGCCTGCACACCTAAGAACTTGGATTATACATGCTAGATCGCTAGGCGATAACCCCTTGCATGGTAATAAGAACACAACGCACCTAGCTAAGGGAATAATCCTATCTTGTGTTGCTTGTGTTAGAATATGGAAATAAAACTTGTATAAATGTTGGTCCCTCGCACTATCCATTAGACCGTGCTAGCGTAATCGTTTATGTTTACCAGTATGGCTATGTCGCATGTTTTCCTTAAGTTATATATTCATATTGTTCCAATGCTTAGCTGCTTTACATATTCGCTATGTTCGTTACTTAAATGCATGCCATGACCCAATAATAATATCTTGTCTTGCATTCATCTAGTCTAGCCAGAAGACTATCAAATAGTCGTTCTGTGCAAGTATGAACCTGAAAATATTCGGAACCGTTAGGTCGCCAAGGCATTTCCCGAACTAAGGGATTGTATCATGTCAAGTAAAGCAAGAATCACAGCTCGTGGAGCAATACTCGTGCAGAATCAAGAATTAACATGTCGTGTCGTGAATCTCGTGAATCTGGAAGACCCAAGACTTGCATAGTCGCGGACAACTTATTGCACAAGGGAGATTCTCGAATCTCGTTCCACGGACGGTCTCCGGGGCACCGGGGCCGATACGATCCGGACGGAATCTCTCGCAGTCTTAATCATGTGCGAGCAGGATGACGTATAGCGTTTCGTGTTCCTCGTGCCATTCTCGTTGTAAGACTGGTTGTTGCATGTTAGTGGACGGATGGAGTGTAACGTCCCATGTTTCTTGCGTTGAGTGAACACCCTTGACCCTGGCGTTGCACCTCATTCCTGTCCCGGGCGAAGGTGGTATGTAGCGACTCTTATCACGCATCTAATATCGCTTCGATACTATAACTTGTCCTTTATGGCTATGCCAGCAACTCTTGTTCATATAGATAAGTCACCGCAATCCACGTGCGAGTCATTGCACCGCACCTAGTAATCTGGAACACCTGAACGGATATGAGTATTAGACACTTGTACATATTTAAACACTTGAAAAATCTTATGCAACACGTCTAATAATCCGTGTAACTCGTGCACCCGAATCAGAACCCGCTCGTGATACTTATGTTTGCTTATGCAATTTTTCTTGGATTTCTTTATATATATTCGTGCTTGGTTTAACTTGGTTTACCTTGGGCAGGGAATGACGGATGGTAAGTTAAGTATCGTCGTGTTACTCTTATATCGCACGACGCACTGCCACACGAGTTAGGCTTTATATCGTTGCTATGAAATTGACCCTAAGGAAAGACTAGAAAGACAACAATGATAGAGTGCACATAACTTATTGATCGTGTTTGGATTTGTTGAGCGGACGAGAAGCCTCCCCACCAGTGCATTCAATGTACTGATAACCCACCAGATTGTGTGCAAGGTGCGGGAAAAACATGTTCGGTGCAGAGTGTCCCCTCGTGCGCGCTAAGGCGTGGAGTTTGCTCTGGAGCCTTGGAGTGTTGCGTCCGGAGCTGAAGCACATATACAGGACATAATGTTGGAACATCACCTATGTATCATTTCTCGTTGTAAGCCACTTGGCATGTCTTTATTGTTTCGAGAGAGAGAGAGCATGAGCGACTTGTAATCTCAGCCTAGCGCCGCTTGTAATAATTATTCAGAATCAATAAAGAGCTAATTTTTGTATCATACTTGTGTTCGTGTCTATGCTTCTGCTATATCGACCTTGAGAACTTGTTATCTCACAGTCCGTTCTATGCCTGGCCTTGCGCGAACGCAACTTAAGCTCGCGCAGCATCACGTCCATGTGAGGACGAACGGCCCTGCAGGGCCGGGACGTGACATATTGGTATCAGAGCGTCGGTTTTACGTCCTTGGTCTCATATCGATTTTCTCTGCTTGAAACTTCGTTCGTGGGTAATCCGTTAGACTCTCTCTCAATGTTCCTCGGGATGTTCCATACAATAAGTCTAGATAGTTGAATGGATCCCATGTGAATATTTTGCTTGATCAGAATAGCTATACGGAAGACCTTGTGGGCAGAGCAATGAGTGTTACATACTTGACTTGTTTGGTGCTAGCATGCTGTGTGCGGGAATATAATGTCGTTCGGATGAGATAAGTTGGATTCGAATCACATAATTGAGAGATGTCTATCAATGAAGCTGATTTTGGAAAAGATGATACCGTTGATACGGAATAGAGGATCGTGCTTGGATTTTAAGGAACGCATCGGTTGGATGTTTAGCGATGCGAATATGGTTTAAAAGGATTTTCGTATGGCTTGAATCTGAGTGGTGTATGGAAGAACTTTGAGGAACGTTCTTGGATCATGGATTTCGGAATAGCAACGAACCGGTCAGCAACGCAAAGTCGTGCAAGAGATCAGTACAAAGCCTTAGAACTTGTGTAACCTAGTAAGATTGATATCATGTATCTCGTGCAAGAATTACTTGAACGGTTTTGTAGAAATTATGCATAAGTTGGGATGATGTCGGATAAGGGTTTAAAACGAATGACTTGGTTGAGGAAGAATAAGAAACCAAAAAAGAGAATTGAGCAAACGGATGGACTTCGTGTTGGGGATTGAATGTTTTATGGAATTTGTGGTGTCTTCACCGTAGCTTGACCAACTTCGCTATCGCAAAAGCTGGTTGAAATACATGTATCTTGGGTGCACCTTAAATATGTGTACGATCCAGACTCATCGATATGCTGAACTCGAACCAACTTCGCTATCACTAGGCTTGGTTGAAATGCATATACTTGGGGATGCCTCGAATGTGTGCACGATCCAGACTTAGCGGTATGCGGAACTCGAATGTAGCTACAAGTGAATATGATTATATGTGAATGGAACTAGTGTGATTGGAAGATAGCTTAATCAAGTGATAGCGTTAAAAGGAGTTAGCGCAAAGAGAATTCGGGTTAGACGATATGCAATGATTTGGAAGAATTGATGAATCGAATTTGAAAGTTAGAAATGGGAATCAAGTTGGTTTGATGATATGCACATGACTATAAGGAATTGATCTTGTGTATGACTTAGACATTGATAATCGGTTGAACGATGTAATTTAGTGCAAAAGAATGCTCGATGGTTATATGGACGAACTCGATGAAATAGAACGCAATGAAGATTGGTAGACATGGGCTCAAGGATTCTCTAGTTGATGAATGATAAATTTGTGATCAACACAAACTTGAGGAAATGAATGCTTGAAGATAGATCTTGGATCGATGCAAGGGGATTGATGTTTAGGAAGAGACTTGATATAAATTGTGACTCGGATGAAATGAACGCATAACAAGGGATAGCTCGATGAGTTTTGAGGAATGCTCTAGTACATGGTTGGAGAATGAATCAAAGTCAAGGATAAGTTAGCTTAGAAATTGATGCAAGTAGTGCTTGATGGTTTTGTGAATGAATACATGAATTATGTCGAACGATTTAGAGAATACGATATGTGAATTATGGTGTAGAGATTTGAATCATGACTTGGTGAACTTGACTTGGATTGATGGATAAGTAGACTTTAGCGAATTGCTTACTTCTGAGGAGATAGGCCATGCGAATTGATAGGTTGGACATGCGATATCACATGATGCATCAAGGATTGTGTTGAAATGGATTTTACCTTAGGACAGCTTTGTTGAACGAACTCGTATCCCTGGCTTGAGATATCCTTTTTGGATAGGATGATCTATGCTTGATGTTAGAAATCTGAGTGATGCAAGCTTGGGTAGAATACCCCATACGAACGAACAATGGTTTGGCCTTAGTTTTGGGTGAGCGTGGTACTCTGGATTTGCATATTGAGGATGGTGATCGTGATTGTAACTATGACCTGGTGAGCTGACCTGGTGGTTAAGCAGACGATCCCTTGACGAGATTTGACTTGGTGTGATCGACCTTAGAATTGCCTGGATAAGACTTCATAGCTGGGACAACAATAGTTAGAATTAGGACTTGGTTTTGAGATATGTGCCTTAGAAGAGTTGGTGTTCGACGTGATCTAAACAGACGATGGAAATTGGAGAATTGTCGGTGGAATTACTTGAAATCGAATGGATCGTGCAATTGAAAGTATAAGTTAATATTGAGGACTTGTCGGATTCGTGTTGGTGTTGAATATATGAAATAAATCATGGGAAAACTCGGATGACTCATTGAATAAGAATGAAATCGTGTGCTTGGAAGATGTTCTTTATGGTAGTGCAATACTAAGGATTGAAATCGAATTGGGATTGACTTGGATTTTAATCGACTCCGCTCGAGGTATCATGGTGATTTCATAAGACGAGATACTTGATGATGAATCGTGTAATAGCAAGGATTGATTGGAAACAAAAATGAAGTATTGATAAAATGATTGGATATAAGTCGATATGTGTCAGGATGGATAAGTTGAAGATCGTTCTTGAAGATTGAAAAAAAATGTGGATTTTGACTTGGTTAGGATGCAAATGATAACATCGGAATGTCTATCGTGTTTGGAAGAGTATGATTGTTATATGCATAAGGTATGAATAAGGGATTGACCGTCTTGTTCGATGAATAAGTTTTCGGAAGATAAAATATGTAGGTGTCAAGTGATAAACTTGGAAGATAGTGCAAGATTTCTAGCGTGATTGAGCAATGGCTCGGGATAGAGGACTGTGTATCAAATACGACTTGGATCTAGACTTGAGAAATGTCGCATGCAAGGAAATTGGTGGATATTGAAGTAGAAGTTCTAAGGATTTTCGGGATGTTGGTTAGACGTAACACTAGATTTAGTCAGACGATACCATGTAAATTATTGGGACGTATTCATGATTCGGAAGTTAAGTGATAGAACGTTGGGTGGTTCAACCTAGTTCTAGTTTGTCCCTTGTGTGAGCAAGTTATAGCATACCCCTGTGTTTGAGTAGTGCAGCTCTGCGCTAGGCGCAGTAAAGATTGAGGCAAATATTCAATAGACTGCAAGGGTATAGAAGGACATGGAATGGATAAAGGAACGATAAGTATACTCGTGGATTTAAAGATAAACATGATATGTTCAAGTTTGGAATAGAAGTATTGTTCTTGGATGAGTTCTATCTTAGTAAGTTTCGAGGACGAAACTTCTTTTGAGTGGTGTATTATATAACAGCTCACTTTGCTCAGTTCTGCAAGATGACTCAAACGGCATATCAATACTTGGACTTGGAATTTCAGCGGTTCACTCGGAGTCTCGCTTGACCGAGGCAAGCTCTCGTTCATGTGGATGGCTACGATGAACCTGTCTTTGCTTGGCCTGCACACCTAAGAACTTGGATTATACATGCTAGATCGCTAGGCGATAACCCCTTGCATGCTAATAAGAATACAACGCACCTAAGGGAATAATCCCATCTTGTGTTGCTTGTGTTATAACATGGAAATAAAACTTGTATAAATGTTGGTCCCTCGCACTATCCCTTAGACCGTGCTAGCGTAATCGCTTATGTTTACCAGTATGGCTATGCCGCATGTTTTCCTTAAGTTATATATTCATATTGTTCCAATGCTTAGCTGCTTTACATATTCGCTATGCTCGTTACTTATATGCATGCCACGACCCAATAATACTATCATGTCTTGCATTCATCTAGTCTAGCCAGAAGACTATCAAATAGTCGTTCTGTGCAAGTATGAACCTGAAAGTATTCGGGACCGTTAGGTCGCCAAGGCATTTCCCGAACTAAGGGATTGCATCATGTCAAGTAAAGCAAGAATCACAGCTCGTGTAGCAATACTCATGCAGAATCAAGAATTAACATGTCGTGTCGTGAATCTCGTAAATCTAGAAGACCCAAGACTTGCATAGTCGCAGACAACTTAGTGCACAAGGGAGATTCTCGAATCTCGTTCCGCGGACGATCTCCGGGGCACCGAGGCCGATCCGATCCGGACGGAACCTCTCGCAGTCTTTAATCATGTGCGAGCGGGATGGCGTGTAGCATTTCATGTTCCTCGCGCCATCCTCGCTCTAAGACTGGTAGTTGCATGTTAGTGGGTGGATGGAGTGTAACGCCCCATGTTTCTTGCGTTGAGTGAACGCCCTTGACCCTGGCGTTGCACCCCATTCCCGTCCCGGACGAAGGTTGTAACGACTCGACCCGCCTTGCTCAGCGAGAAGACTCGTTCAATGCAAAGGCATTCTAAACTTGGATCTTCAAATGGAGTTCAGACTTAGACTATTCAGAGGCGTGCTCGGAGTCTCGATCGGTCGATGCGATTCATCGCTATGGTGGGTGGCCCCAGTGAACATGTCCCTACTTAGCTGCACACTAAGAAAATGAATGATACATGCTAGTTTTTAGGCGATAACCTTTGCATGCTAATAAAAGAGATGAACGCACATAGCTAAGGGGATAACCCCGCATTATCATTGTATAAAACATGAAGATCTTACTTGCTATTTGCGTAATCGGGCTATTGAGTTAAAATATAGTAGTTTCTTATATATGCCACAAAAGTAGTTTGAGTTCATACTGAGGCATCGCACCGCACGGAATTTGACACGGGATAGAGTATAATCATGTTGCATACATAGACGAGGAAGACTATCAAGTAGTCGTTCCAAGTCAGGAGAAGGAAAGAAAATAAAGTACTCGGGATATCCAGATCACCGAGGCAGTCTCAAATCAGGGAGTTGCACAAAGAAGAAAGATCTGAGTGTAGTCCTCAGCAAGATTGAACCGACTTATTCTCGGGTAGGATTGGAAGTGGGGGAGTAGTTGCATGGTCACGGACAACTGGTTGCGCACCGGGTAGAGGTGAGTCCTTGACCCGATTGTTGAGGCATCCGAATCGTGTCGGACCGGGAGGACAATGCCAGTGTAGTCCTGGTAATACGCTAGCTGAAGTATTAGCGGGCGAGAGCGGGACATCCGGCAAGGCTTGCTACCGACCTGGATGGTCGTCGTCTCGTCTGATGGTTCGGGACGCCCAACAAGGCTAGCAACCGAGCTAGAAAGACAGTCGTTCCATCCAAGATCTTGTCCAATATGGCTAACAGAGCCAGTGACCTTCATATAGATAAGTCATGCTTGCATAGCGGCTATCCGCATTCAGAAGAGGAGTAACATGAAGGAGTACATTTGCATGGCACTTTGCATATTTAGAATGGATGCACGGTATATAACATAGTTCGAGTAGAACGAGTCTGTGGCAGAGACATAAATGTAACACTTGGAATTCATAAATGTACTTCGCTATTCAGTAGATCATTATTCATATTGCTGCATATGACAGGGAAGGCCGAATGGTAAGAAACGGTAAGACGAACTCAGTTGTTCATTATTACGACACTCTTGAGCAGACACGGATATTACTTTCATTATATTGCCATGTAACTGATCCTAATGCAAATATTAGAAAGACAACAAAATCAGTCGGTGCACATAACTAATGAACGTGCTTGTTTTGTGGCGTGGACGAGAGGCTTCCCTACCAGTGCATTCAATGTACTGATATCCAACCAGATTGCATACAGGGTGCAGGGGGAACTCGTACAGATTCGGAGATCGCTTAACGCATTGAGGCGTCGGACCGTACTTGGCATCTTGGAACGTGGCGCGCGGACCTGGAGCTCACATATATGAGACATAATGTATGGGAACATCATCATTCAGAGTGTTTCATTCAATTGTAAGCCTAAGGGCATATTCATTGTAAAGAGAGAGAGAGCACGAGCGACTTGTAATCTCGGCCTAGCACCGCTTGTAATCTTTACTTCACATCAATAAAGAGCTTGATTTGGATTCAATACTTGTGTTTATTCTATGTTTCCGCTATGACGACTCTGCGAACTAGTTATCAACGGCCGTTTCGGTATTTGCCTCGCGCGAACGCAACTCCAGGCTCGCGCGACATCGCGTCCCGATGGAAACGATCGTCTCGCGGGAGCGCTGGCGCGGTGATTCGTGCCTAGCGGGGATGGCTGATTCCTGCAGGAGATCGGGGCGTGACATTTTGGTATCAGAGCACGGCTTTACGTCTTTGGAATTCGTATCGATTCTCTCAGTTTTAAACTTGTGTATTGAAAAAGTGATAGACGCTCTCTCTCTATGTTTCGATGAATGTTCCACACAATGAGTCTAAATATTTTCGAAAAGTGCATGTGAATGATACGATTGCTTGAACGGGATTATGATGCGAGGGCCTTTGTGCCAACCTGTGTCAGACTTCGTGGGAATAGACTCGTGTTAGAATCTGCAAGTTACATGTGAACTCGAATACCGATACGTGAACACCAAGCGGGTTAGTGTGCGAGATGGAATATCGTTCGGACCGTTGTCTATGCACACAGCCTTTCGGCCAAGTTGTGTTGAGTATCGTGCGCCAAGACCCTTGGTGCTAGTGAGTTGCAAGCGAGATTTGGGTATCGTTCGGATAAGAATAAAGTCGTACTTAGAACGAAAATCGATAGATACGTTATCGGAGTACCGCTAAGGCGAATAATGGAAATCATGTTTGGATTTTGAGATATAGTTTGGACGGTTATTCGTAGTGATAACGATTCAAGACAGTTTGTATGGAGGACTATCGATAGAGGTGCATACGAGACTAAGATCGTATGCAGCGAATAGGGATCGTGCTGGAGTTCTGAGGAACGAATTGGATATACGAGTGAACGATGCGAACGCGATTCAAGAATTAATAGAATGACTCGATTCCTTAGAAATGAATAATTTTCACTCCATTGCTTGAGCCTTAGAAATGAATAATATTTACTATTTGATGTCAAGTACTACTATCTTTACTCTTCGTCTTGGCTCTTTGCAAGTCAAGGGAAGTTGGAGGGTGATCTTGGTTGTATGATCTTTTAATTTGCATGACAAAAAGGTAGTACCTACCCAGCAACGAACCTTGTAGGTTTTATGGTAATGTCTCGGTTTTGTCAGTGTCTTGATGTGGGGGTGTGTTCATCGGTTGTTCCAGAACCTCTAAATCTTATCCGAAACGGCCAAATGGTTTGGGCAAATACTTAAAACCTTGGTTTGAATTTTTTGCCCGTTCCTTTAAATGATATTTAGTATATTGACTAGTGTAACAATCACCAAGTGATACATCAGAATGCATCTGAATAATGTTTAATAGTACAAACAATAGTATAGACATCTTTCTGTCTCAGACTCTCAAAGGCTAGATATAAATGCACAAAATCTGGATCATGAACATGATAATATGATGAGTAGTAGGATAAACTCATACCATATAGTAGTTCACAAAGCTTCCATTCTTTGCTGCTATAAATTGCGCAACAGCAAAGGCAATATCTTCTGCTGACCTTAAGCGACGGTCGCCCCCATATACTTGATATCTTCATGTCATAAAATACTGCGTGTTAGTCTTCTTAGTGGTACATATGATGACTAGGGAAATATTATATTAGTTATGTTGATAAGGTAATTAGTTTTTCTTATACAACTCATCACAATTATAGCAAAAGAAAATTATATGAGACCTTATAATTAATTGACCTCTTAAGAAGAAACTAAACATGAGAGCAACTAAGGTTCAAATGACGATACTAGTATTATAGTTCCAATGTATTCAGGGGCAGATCCAGAAATATAAACTGAGGTGGGCTAGACTGGGTTAGGGTGGAATATGTGTAATTTTTTTTTTTTGGGGGGGATGGGCTCCAGCCCAACCCAAGCTCCTACTGGATCCGCCCCTGAATGTATTATGTAAATGAGTTTTAAGATAGAACAACCAATATTAGGATTTAGGATATTGTCTTTGCTGCTGCATTTGAACTTTCATTTAAGTAGTTTAATTTTGCTAGCAGTTAGTAATACCACAGTAAGCTTATAATGATTCCTAACATGCAGACCTAGATTCTATGATAAGAGAATTTTATCTTATTTCATGTAAAAAGTTAAGGAAAAAGATGATAGGTTTGTTCCTTGTGATATCTAACTGAAATGTCCAACATAAGAAATCAAACTTATATCGTTTCTTGTAATATCTTACTGTGAGGTCCAATTCTCTGTCCAAAATGCTGGTTTGTTGGGCGAATTTGGCCTTTGAAAAGTTTCACCGCATTTCAACCCATTGCAGGTATTGATCTGGATATAAAGTCATGTTTTAAATAGTATTCAAATCAAATGAATGTAAATATAACACTTGGGATGAATGTAATACTTAGGACAGGGATACTACTGACCACTGGGTCGGGTGCATCATCTTGTTTGCACATCATCCATGGGACACCTGTGTTTAGGCCTACGGCCATGGAAGCTGCCCAAAGAACATAAGGTGGCCCATTCTCATGAAATGCATCTTCAACCGTTTTGTATTCATTCTCGATCTTCCGAAAAGTAACAGTATCTTTAGTTAGGTTGGACTCACGAGGCATGGAAAAATTACTATCGGATTTCTTTGTTGAAAAAAGATCTGAGAGATTCTGACCTGAGAGAGTATAATGGGGCCTCCTTGAGAAGCATATAGTCCCTCATCCTTCATCATATTTACTATCATGGTCACAAACTTTTGCATATGAAGCTGCACGAGAACTATAAACTTAGAAGAATAGCAAGAACAAGAGAATGTAAAAGGATGATTTGTGCAGAAAACAATCACTTGTTGGTTTGTGAAGAAAAAGTGAATATTATTTATTTTGTTGTAACCATTAATCTTCATAACAATAGTCTTTGAATTTTGGCCTGCATAATTAGTGAAGAAAAAGAGAGTGATGTTTCTGATTTGTCTGTTGAATGACTTTCATATATTACTATTTGTCGATATATATGTATCAACATGGTCTTATGCCACTAAGTTTACGCACTGTTCATGTGAGATGAACCTCATTATGACGCGTCTCTTCTATGTATAGATACATGGCTTGATGCTTGCATCGGAAATTTAGTTCAAGTCAAAACTCTTTTTCTTCAGTTATTGAAAAATATGACTAAGATGTGCTTCATCTTATCTTTATTATAATTGTTCATTAGGATGATTATTGATAATGTAGAAGTTAGCAAGAGAAATATATCAGATAACATGCCACTGATTTGATGAAAGGATGTCATGATTGTCATTTAGGAGTTGGAAGTCATGTTTTATTTCTCTCAAAGTAAGGGATTTTTATATATATATATAGATTATGTGTTAAAAGTTTTACACGGAAGAGCATTTCATTCAACCATGCACCTTGAAGGGTTCATTGTTTGATCGGAAGACGATGTCTGGAATGTCGTGTAACCAAAATGGGAAGCCTCTGCACCATATATTCACTGAAAGCATTAGTGAATAGCCAAACTCAAGAAATATAACCTGAAAGAAGCTATATATAAATCTATAATTCTCTCTAATAATAAATAGGAAAAGAAGGAAGAAGAAGCTATATAAATAAATAGTTTTTGGAACGTGTCATGAAGTAGATACTTCATAGGTTAGTTTGTATATGCAAACAACAATTCAATATATACATCAAGGAGAAAGTCATTACTAGTTTAGGAAGAGCGTAATCTTAGTTACTCTATACAAGCAAATTCAATTAGTTAGTTTCAAATCCTTCTACATAACGTTCAGAAAGGAGGATAGCTTACCCGTATCTCCATTCTGATTGAATGAAGGGACCAACCCTGAGGCTCACATATAAACCTTGATCCCTAATCGCTTTAATAAACCTTACCAAGTCATATCTTCCTTGGAAATTGTACTGACGAAAAGAAATAAAGAGAACACATAAGGTCACCTAGGCATAGAAGAACTTAAGACATGCTCATCGCATATGCAGTTGTAGTGTATATTAACATATTGGAAAAAAAAGGGTACTAACCTGTCCTTGAATCGGCTCATGAATGTTCCAGAACACATAGGTCTGTATTACGTCGAGGCCTCCTTGCTTGGCTTTAGATATTAGAGCTGGCCACATCTGTGAAGAAAATTACCATGTTCTTAGATCTCTGTGGTGTTCCTGAGCAATGTATTGTACTCTGTGAAACCTTAACAGAACAAATTGGAATATGAAAAAACTTTCAGTTTTGTAATTTCATTAGTACGATTTTTTCTATTACTACCCTGAGTTACATCAACATATTCTTGCTTGCAGGAAAAGAAGACTACATTGTCATGGCAGCTGATATTATGAGACTGGTGTGAGTACCCATTATTCTCTACTCAACTGTTGTTTTCTTTATCCATCGATTCTCATCTATTCTTGGTAAGGTTGCCTAAGCACTGATTAAGTTTCAGTGGAATTGGGTAAGTTTGGTAGTTCAAATAAGTCTTCCAAATCGCCATGACAAACTGTTAACACTTGGTCATTTCCCCCCTTCAATTGAAACTGGATTTTCATCAAGTTTGAATCAAGTTTTTTTAGCAAAATCTATCCAATGGATCTTCATACCAATTCCTCCTATACAACAGGGAAAATAGAATGATGGGATTATAATATTGCATTTTCAGTATATTACAGTTGTTTGTATGTATACATAATTTTGTAGATATTGATTGTCACTCGCATATTTATTGCAGACAGTGAAATCTTATAGCATTGCTTACAACCCCAAGAACAAAAGGATATATTCACATGATTGCTTGAAATGAGTTGTGAGGATTGATAGCAAGGCCTGGAACTATTTATAAGATCTTTATGCTTCATGTTTTTTTTTTTTTTTTTTGAGATAACGAGTATAACTTATGACATTACCTAGAAATTATTTCAAAATTTAGGGATAAAGTCTTTGTTGTTATATCTAGAAAATTTTCGATAAATTTCTACAAACATATATTCCTTATTGTTGGATTATTTCAATTAAAAGGCTGAGGATATCCTTTTTAGCGATTTTCTCATGTTTCTTTATAATTTCTTTATCAAAACGAAATGAAGTCTACAGAGAACAATCAAACTTTAGAAAGGAATTCAAATATTTTGTGACAACCTATATAAATGGTTTTTCACATCAGTAATAAAGGACAGTTCAGTAGTTTTGCTACTTTATTATGGAAATTTTCGTTCTGAACCACTTTCCTATGTTCCTTGAGTTGATTATAAATCATATGAATTTCTCACCCCAAGCTTTTGCCTACTCTATATACCACTCACCTGACTGATGCAGCTGAAATTGAGCCAATTTGAGTAAGAAGTGGCAAAATTTGTGCAGATCAATATTTACGCAGTCTTTTTTTACGTGTGATCAGAATAAAAAATTGAAAACGTCTTTGGTAAGAACGTTTTTCCCAAATTATTTATTTATTTTTTCTTTGCTCTTTTTTTACGTGTGATCAGAATAAAAAATTAATAAATATGGAAAAATGTTTTTGGTAAGGACTTTTTTTTTCTAAATTTTTATTTTATTTTTCTTTGCTCTTGTTTTTTAATGTGTGACCAGAATAAAAAAAATAAAAACAAGTCCATGGTAAGGACATTTTCAATTGATTTGTATTTCTAAATACGTATAAAACGAAAACGTCTTTGATAAGAACGTTTTTGTCCTCTTCTGCTAATTTTTTAAAACGTATTTATCTTTACATAATTTAATAAAATTATAATAATCCGTACAAAAATTTATGTTTAACATGAAAAGACTAACAAGCTTACTCCTCATCATGATCATCATCATCATCATTCTTATTATTATTATTCTTCTTCTTCTTCTTTGAATTCACAATTGATCAAGAGAAATGCAACTATTTAATGCTGCACTAGTCGCCATCCTAGATAACCGTGTTTTAACAATAAAAAAAACTGTCCAAGAACAATTAACTAAGTAAACTAAACCCATCTAATATTTGGATCGGATCCAAATAACCCTGACATTTATTAGCTTGACAGTGTTTTATTCAAACTACTGGTAATATCTTTTTAAACCAAAATAATAATATTTATTGTGAGTTGTCAATATTATTTACTCCAAAGCCATGTGCACATGAATTTTAAGTAGTAACTGTAAGTGATAAATTATTACTTTGTTGAGATATTAAATTAAAACTTGGATATTGGCAATGCCTTATATATGTTCTATAACTTAGATAAAACTTAAAATGTACGATTTGAGATTATAACATGTGTTTTTTTTTTCTCAAATAAAATATTTAAGTTCTTAAATGAACATTTAGGTTCTTAACTGTCCAATCTTAATGATCAAATAAAAATTAATAGTGCACTACACTCAACTTTTGAAATTAATTTTTAATTAACAGTAGTGTAGTTTATAAAAATTCGGAAAATTTCACTCATGGCATAATAGTTTAATATATTTCTAAAAAAAGCAATAAAGTTTCAAAATTTACCAAAAAAGTATTAAAACGCCATTCCAAAGGACGTTTTACGCTTTTCCGTCCACGTACTTAACGATCAAAATTTTGACGTTAAAATAAAAAATAAAAAAAGTAAAACGCCCTTCCAGAGGACGTTTTATGTTTTTAAAATATTTTAATTTCTTTCTCTCCTCTCTCTCTCCTCTCTCTCCTCTCTCCTCTCTCTTCTCTCCTGTACATATTTTAAAAAAATTTTAGATTATTTTAAAACAAGTTATATGTACATCTCTCTCTTAAAAAAAAATAATATTTAAAGTAAAACGCCCTTTACAAGGGCGTTTTGTATATTTTTATAATTTTTTTATTAATATTTTATGCTTCCCGTCCCCTCTGTATATTCCTGCGAAAAAAAAAATTAATTTTTTAAGCAAAACGCCCTTTGCAATGGCGTTTTGTATATTTTAATATTTTTTTATTAATATTTTATACTTCCCGCATCCTCTGCATTTTTTCTAGAAAAAAAAAAATTAATTTAATGGAAAACGCCCTTAAGAAGGACGTTTTTCCTAGGAAAAACGTCCTTCTTAAGGACGTTTTCCATTAAATTAAAATTTTTTTTTTCCAGAACTTCCTCCTCTCTCCTCTCTCTCCCTATTCCTCTCCGCTCTCCCGCTGTCTCTCTCCTCTCTCCTCTCTCCTCTCTCCCGCTGTCTCTCTCCTCTCTCCCTCTCCCTCTCCCGCTGTCTCTCTCCTCTCTCCCCTCGTCTCTCTCCCCTCCTCTCTCCCCTTGTCTCCTCTCTCCCAAACGGCACCGGAAGGAGCTCCGGGACAACATCCAGGGGATCACGAAGCCGGCCATCCGCCGCCTCGCCCGCCGTGGCGGCGTCAAGAGGATCAGCGGCCTCATCTACGAGGAGACCCGCGGCGTGCTCAAGATCTTCCTCGAGAACGTCATCCGCGACGCAGTCACCTACACCGAGCACGCCCGGAGGAAGACCGTCACAGCCATGGACGTCGTATACGCGCTCAAGCGCCAGGGGAGGACACTATACGGCTTCGGAGGCTAGGGTTAGGTTAGGTTAGGTCTTTTTTGGGGGGGAATTTCTTGTTCCTGTGCTTGCTTGTTGTTGGTGTCAGATTAAAATGTTAGCTGTGGTGGTTGTGTTCGTTTTCCTGAATTGGAACATTCTAATGCTAGAATTCATTTTCCTTCCAACATGAACGCTGCTCTGATGTTAGTTTCCGTGCTCCTGATTTGACCCAAGGAATTGTTGGTTGTATCCAGGTTTAAGACGATGATTATTGGGGTTATTTGGTGATTGGATCAATGTCCAAATTGCTGTTGCTGTAAAAATGCCTTAAATCCTTTGATTTCTTCGCGTCTCCATTTGCGGCTAGGTCTAGCACCGACGACGGCGGTGACGGCAACAGAAGCGGCAGTAGCATTGGAGGCGAGCGCGCGCGCCTATGCCTCGCCGCTGCCCCCGCGCGTACTCCTCCTCCTCCCGCTCCTCCGCCTCGTCCCCTCCTTCCGGCCTCCACGCAGTCCCGTCCTTCTAGCAACAGACAGAAGGAAGCTATGTCCGGAAGAGGAAAGGGCGGCGGACAGGAGAGAGGAGAGAGAGGAGAGAGGAGAGAGGAGAGAGGAGAGAAGAGAGAAGAGAGAAGAGAGAGGAGAGAGGGGAGAGAGAGAGGAGAGAAAGAAATTAAAATATTTTAAAAACATAAAACGCCCTTTGGAAGGACGTTTTACTTTTTTTATTATTTTTTTTAACGTCAAAATTTTGATCGTTAAGTACGTGGACGGAAAAGCGTAAAATGTCCTTTGGAATGACGTTTTAATGCTTTTTTGGTAAATTTTGAAACTTTGTTACTTTTTTTAGAAATATATTAAACTATTATGTCCTGAGTGAAATTTTCCGTTAAAAATTCTGAAATAGTTTGTTTTAAGTTTTTTTTTTTTTTCGTCATTCTTGCTGTTGAATTCAATTCGAAAGTACACATAATCTGTTTCATTCTCGAATAAAAAGTTACTTTTATACGAGGAGAGGGCAAAACCACCACTTTATTTTGTAATTCTTTATCAACAACGTCAAGATATTGCTCCTTCATATGTATTAGACCATATCATTCATGATAATGATATGGACTGTCATAACACAGTTAATTTATAAAATTATTTGTTGCTTACCAAATTTTTTTTTAATAAAATATAAAAGATAAAAAAAAAAATAACAACAACAACAACAACGTCAAGATATCCATAGTGCAATGCTAGGAGGAAAACAATATGAATATTAACATCCAATTAAGAAAATTTAAGAACATTCCCTCTCAAATATTGTTAAACTAACAACAAGAAAAGTCATTCTTCTCACCACCATCATTCATCAAGAATTCACCAAAAATCCTTCAACCTCCTCTCAAGAACAATAACACCACTGTCTAATAAAAACAATAAGCCGAAAATATATAGAGAGAATACTACATTAAAGAAAGGATCTACATAGGGGGCTGGCTATCCCTCCCAAAAATCTTTTTTTTCTTCTATATATATATATATATATATATATATATATATATATATATATATATATATAAAAACTGAATATGAAACATAGTGTTCATATTCCTACATGAACCATGCACACGTGGATCAATAGAAATAGACTCCTACATCCCATGTGTACTCGTATGCTCATGTGCGCTAGCACTCTCTAATATTATTGATTCATATATACATGACTCATGATATATATATATACATATATATATATATATATATATATATATATATATATATGATTCAGTCCACCACACATAGTCTACTCTAATCCATCTAAATTGAAATTTCTGAATCCGCACTTAGACTAGGTATCAGCTTTGATCATCAAGAATTAACCGGAAAGTCCTCCAAACTGATCCTCTCAAGAACAAGTCCACCATTATCTACCTAATGCAAACAAGAAACGAAACTATATAGACAATTATAGGGAGAATAGTAGGTACACATGCATCACCATTGATGATCAAGAATTCACTTGAGATTCCTTCAAACTCCTCTCAAGAACATGCATGAACACTCATGTCTATATATGGAGAGAGAGAGAGAGAGAGAGAGAGAGGAGTATGTATGTATATATATATATATATATACCTCCGGCGTGCTCCGTGGATAATGAATGGAACCGGAGAAAAGAATCCGTCGCGCTCCGTCTATTATCAGGGCCCTCCCGTCGTAAGTCACCCCTCCCTCCGCCACCGCTGCGGACATCCACAGCACGACGAAAGCCAACTTCAACCCTTCCATCTCTCTCTAATTCTTCTTCTTCTTCTTCTTCTTACATATGAAGCATTAGCAACTAGCTGTTGCCTATGACTATATATATCCGGGATTCTTGGTTTTTTTCCTCTTCCATCAGTAGTATGTACTGAATGGAGCCAAGAAAGGGAAGGCATTAAATTAAAGTAAAATAAATGGAAATAGATCATCTCCACGATATTGTCAGCCGTTATAGAGAGAGAAAGAGAGGAGTGAAGTGAAGTTGGCGTTGAAGTGCACGTCTCGCATGTGTAGTGATATTATACATTATACACTAACAAACTCTACTACCTATATGACCCCAACTGCTACTGTACAATAAAAATAATACTATTAATCTCTTTAAATTATTTTTCTCCAAACTATTTTTTTCCTTATGTGACACTCAAAAGTAGCATTACTGTCATTATTAAAATTAATATTAATATTAAAAAATTAATATTAACCATCATGTTGACTGTTACATAATGAGATGAGAAATAGTTTGGAAGAACACTTAATTTTAAGTGACTAATAGCATTACACAAAATAATATTGGCTAATTTGTAACTTACATAGCTAGCACTTAATTTACATTCGCCTTCGTAGAGGTAGATTCAAGAATTATGGACGGTGGAAACTCATAATATAACACTAAGTTTTCAAACATAAGGTATGCTATATAATAACACTAGTCACGTACACGTACATTGTACATATCAAAATAATAATAATAATAATATTAAAAATTTAGATAAAAATATAAATTATATTAAAATATTTTAAATATAATTTGAATATATTTTATGGCTAATTAGCGTTTAGATCCTTAATTTTATATCAGCTTAGAGTTTAAGTTCTAACATGTCCGATTGGAAAGTTTAGACCTTAAATTTTTATTTTTTGTATTTTTTTTTCTATTTTACCCTCAATATGAGTACGAATGCAACAACCAATAAATGTTGAAAAGGAGGGTAATAAAAAAAAATCAAAAAAAAAAAATTTAGAGTCGAAACTATAGAATCGGACATGTTAGGGCTATTGCACATATATATGTAAAATATCAACTTTGGAATTTGAAGGGTATTTAAGATCAAATATTCCCTAATTAAAATATGAAACCGTATCTCCTTGGCGTACGGTAGGCACTGAGTACTGATTTTGTACTATCATTTGATGGTAGATGAAGCGGAAAATGATGGGCATTAATCAATCATTTCAATTTCAGCAATGGTGACTTAATTGGGAGATACATTCCTTTCTTATTTGGGAAAATGACATAATTAGCAAGTTGAGGATTAGGGGTTCATGGAATGTGGTGAACCGATTTTGGAGGAAGAGGGAATGTGATGATACATTCCTTTCTCCTTATCTTTTTTCCTCCTACATAAATAATTAATAAATGGGTGAATAAAAATATTTCTTTTCTTTCTTTTCCTGCATATTTTGATACAGTAGACGGTATTGATACAGTCTCTGTATGACACGTGGGTCTCCCTTTATTTCTTTATTTTTTTTTCTTATTCTAGAGTAAAACTTTGATACATTAGGCGGTATCGATACCACCTCTGTATGACATGTGGGCCCCCTCTATATATATTTGCACAGTGTACAAAGAAAGAGAGGAGGGCCCACATGTCATACAGGGACAACATCAAAATTTTGATACCGTCTACTGTATCAAATGATGAAAGGTAGGGAGTGAAACTTAATTAAATTCATACAACATATTGATTCTTATGTCAATAATATACAAGGCAATTAAATTAATCGTTTCAATTTTTTTTTGAATAAATTGCTAATTATTCCCAACAACTTGCAGATGCCAAGGTGAATGTTGTTCCTTCTTTTTTCATATATACTTGTGTTAGTCCCGAAGTCAGATCAAAGAAGAAGAGGTAGCCACAAAGTAGAGACTCACACAAGAGTTCGTCTCTACAAACTCCAGAAGAGAAGTTGGTGCACTAAGGTTCACACAAGAGTTCCTCTACATTGACACACAACCCCACATAAGCACTAAACAAGGAACATGTTACAAACTGACAACCCAAAGAAAATACAAATACAACAAGAATCAGAAAATTGTTCTTCTCTTTACGTTCGCAGACGCTACACTGAGAAGAACGAGAATAAGAACAGAAATACAAAGAAGGGAACTCTTGCTGGGGTGATCAAAACCACCAGAGCTCAAGGCAAGATTTACGCTATACAACGATCTGCCCCCAGGATCCAACAAGTACACATGAGAACTTCTGGAACGCTCTTGGTCACCTTCGGATCACTCGGAAGATTCTTTTGGAAGGATGCTAACTGCTGCCGTTGTCACGCCCCGATCTCCCGCAGGCAATCGGCCGTCCCCGCTAGGCTCGGCGCTCCAGCGGGACGATCGCTTGACCCAACTGGGCGTGATGCCGCACGAGCGTAAGCCGCGTCCGTGCAAGGCCGTGGTCCATGCAGGCGGTAAGAGGTCTAAGCCACAGTGTTGCACAGTTTATCCGAGTGCAGCGGAATAATAAACGTATAGGAGATTGGTAACAAGTTCACAGAGTCGTAAATAGCGGAAGCATTGAATAACACAAGTATAGAAGTAAACAAACTCTTTATTGATATTGAACAAGTGTTACAAGCGGCGCTAGGCCGAGATTACAAGTCGCTCAAGTCTCTCTCTGAAACAGTAAAAGCATGCCAAATGGCTACATTGTGGAATGATACATAGGCGATGTTCCAATATTATGTCTTGTATATGTGCTTCAGTCCGGACGCAACGCTCCAAGGCTTCAGAGTGAACTCCATGCCTTAGCACGCACGAAGGGGACATCTGCACCGAACGAGGTTCTTCCGTACCCTGCAAGCAATCTGGTGGGTTATCAGTACATGAATGCACTGGTGGGGAGGCTTCTCGCTCGCTCGACAAATCCAAACACGTTATATAGGTTACGTGCACCATCTATTAAGTTAACTTTCTAATCTTGCCTTAGAATCAGTTTTATAGCAATGATGAATAGACTAATTCATGTGACAGTGTGTCGTACGATATAAAGGAACACGGCGAGACTTACCAACTTACCATCCGTCCTTCCCTGTCCAAGGCAAACCAAGCTAAAACAAGCACAAGCATTTATTATGAAATCCAGGGGCAAATAGCATTTGCAAACACAAATATTGTGAACGAGACTATGTTTCGGGTGCACGGGTTATACGGATTATCAGGTATATGCATAAGAAGTTCAGGTGTTCGATGGATTGCTCAGGTTGTTCAATTTGTATAGATGTCTTATAATCATACCGTTCAAGTATTTCAAAATCTGGATGCGATGCAATGACTCGCACGCGGATTGCCGTTAAGAGATGATGACTTATCTATATGAACATGAGGTCACTAGCATAGCCATAAAGGATAACGCATAGTCTCGGACGGAGATGATGCGTAACGAAAGAGTCATTGGGCGTTAGCCATCATATCGACCAAATATTGTGAGACTACCGTAGATCATAGAGTCAGACGGGTTATCTGTGAGTAGGATGCACTACCAAGGGCCCGACCGCTGTATATTGCGTCGCCCCAAACCGGAGAGCATCCTACAGATTTGGTCACGCAATACCATATTTCTCCTAGGACGGTACGATACCGGTGCCCCGGTGATCGTCCGAGGAATCCATGTTATCACCTCATGCACGAGTTATCCGTGACCATGCAAGTCTTGGGTCTTCCAAATTCACATCTTGACAAGACAATCCATGATTTTTGTTCTGAACGAGCATTGCTCCATGAGCTATGATTCTTGATTGTGCTAGACATGATTCTTGTTCAGATGTAAACTTGACATAATTCTCGTTCAGAGTTCAACATGATGCATTCTCCTGGTTCAGGGATTGCCTTGGCGACCTAACGGTCCCGGATACTTGCAGGTTCACATTGCACATAAGGACTATTTGATAGTCTTCTGGTTAACAAGATGCATGCACGATACACGATAGTATTACTTGATTGTGGCATAAGTTTCATTATGACAAGTATTGGATCGAGGAAACATTATAAGTTAACATATAAGCAGGCAAGCATGTATTTATATAGAACATAAGCATTTACTTTGGCATGGGTCTAAGGGTAGAACGATGAGTAAAACCGTAAAGGGACATACCGAGCGACATAATCTATGGGCGTGCAGTGTAGCAAGTGAAGCAGTGCACTTCGAAGAGTACATACATATTGTTCTACTCGAGGCATAGCTGGGTCTAGTTGCACAAGGCAAATGTAGCGTGCAAGGGTCTAATTATAAGCAAAATTTTATTTACATGTTCTAACACAAACAATACAAGTTGGGATTACTCCCATAGCTAGGTGTGTTGTATTCTTTATTAGCATGCAGGGGATGATTCATCTAGCGACTAGCATGTATCGTCCATATTTTAAGTGTGCTGGCTAAGCAAAGATAAGTTCATTGTAGCCACCCACCTTAGCGATGATTCGCCTCGGTCGAGCGATACTCCGAGCGAGCCTCTGAAAGCCTAAGCCGTAACTCCTGAAGGGCCAAGTCTGAAAATTCTTTTGCCTCAAACGAGTATTCTCGCTGAGCAAAGATGGTCGGATTATTGCATTTTTTATGTTTGAATCAGCTGTCCGCTTGAGCGGAACGGGTCGTTACAGTCGCAGGTCCTGTTGGTGCTCTAGGTTTTTTTTTCTCTCTCTCTCTCTCTCTCAATTTTTCCAACAGTATAAATGAAAGAGGAGAGCATCTATTTAAAGAGGATTTCAGCTTCCATGCGGCCTGAGAAAAAAAATAGGCTGCATAAGCCGTCAGCGTCGTTGTACTGCACAGAGCAGACAGCGCCGTCAGGCGCCGAAAGCTGCAGCCGCATGGCACAGAGAGCCACGAGCCATCTACGCCGCCCACAGAGCAGACAGCTCTGCACCGAGCCGCCAACAACAGTCCCTGTCCCCTCCACACTTGACTCGCTCAAGCTAACTTACTTGCCGCATAGTGCCTGGCCGTATAGCTTTAGGCCGCATGCGCCCCTGTTCGCATGGGCTCCTGGCCTTATTCGCCCATGACCGCATGCGTTCCTGGCCGCATGGCCCCTGGCCGCATGGGTACCTGACTGCATGGCCCCTGGACGCATGGGCATATGTCCGCATGGGCACCTGTCCGTATGGGTACCTGATCTCATGGCCCCTGGCCGCATGCGCACCTGTCCGCATGGGCACCTGACCGCATGGCCTCTGACCGCATGCGCTCCAGGCTGCATGGTTCCACGAAGCATGCGCCCGAGCAAGCAATCGTGCATGTAACTCGTACATAAAGGAGTGCACGAGCGACATGCGACGATATGCTGACGTGCAAAGTGCGCCAACAAAGCGCCACTTCGCGCCCTTGAGTCAGAGTCGGAGTCGCTACGCCCCTTTAGGGCATAGCTCCTAAAGGAAATTTTCCAAAGGTGGTGACAAAATAAAGATTATCAAATGGGGTTCACACTTAATCCCTCTAGGAAAGTGTAAGCACCCTGATTTTCTATAATATAATTTTAAATTTATTAATATTGGTATTCTGAAATTTTTGTGATTAAGAAATTTTTTTATTTTATTTTTAGATAATTATAATATATAATATAATTGAATTTATAATTATGTGTATTTAATTAATTATTTATAATATGCAAAAAATATATTTTTGGTGTACAACTATTATTAGTGTATTGTATAATTTTTCTGGAATTTATTGATGTCTAAAACTATTTTTAATCGCCACACACACACACACACACACATATATATATATATAGCTTATAACATAAAACCCTAACCCTAATTGTAATCCTCCTGATTTTCAAAATTTTGAATTTGGAAATCTCACCATTTTCTGGAATTTTCTGTGAATTTTTTGTAATTTTTAGCAATTAAACTTAAGTATTTTAATTATTCAATGATTTTTAAATGATAATAAATAATATTAAAATATTATGAAAATAATATTTTATGGTGTAAAATAAAAATCTAAACATAGGGTAATTTTCTGAGAATTTATTGGACCCCGGAAATATTTTTAAAAGCAAAAAACCTATTTTTAATTAATTATTAAGTTAAACCGGGCTGAACCGGGTTCAAACCGGCCTGAACCCGGTCCAGCTGAACCGGACCGGCCGAACCGCCTAGCGGGTCGGGCCGGGTCAGCCCAACCCGCACCCGTCCACCCGCCAACCCGCAGACCCGCCCGACCTAACCCCTCTCTTCCCCGATCACTTCAGCTCCCCTCCGGCCGTTGCGCCGCCGGCGACCCTCCGGCTTCCCTAACGTCCGCCGCCGCCCGCTTGCATCCCGACCCTTCGCCTCCGCCGGCCGCAACCGCCGCCGCTCCCTCTCCCATCCCCGACCCTATATAAACCCTAGGATCCCCGCGTCACCCGCCCCTCGCCTCGCCTCCACCGCCCGCAGCTCCTACCTCCGCCGACGACGACCGCCCGGCGCCTCCACCGCTGCAGCCCCCTTCTTCCTCCCCTCCCCTTCGTCTCCGGCAACCACACCGGCAGCAGCAGCAACCCGCAGCGCCGCTGCCACCCTGCCCAGCCCGCCGTCGAGCCGCCAGCGCCTCCGCCGCGTCCTCCGGCGCGCCGCCACCTCACCGCGCTGTCCCCGGCCGCCCAGCCGCCGTCCCGCCGGAGCTCGGCCACAGTAAACCCTAACCCTAGCCCCTTTATACTGAGCAGTGGACACAGTATCAGTGTCGTGTCGGACACAAGTCGGACACGAAGGAGACGCTATTTTCAAGCCCACTTCAGGTATTCATAACTTCTTGCTCGTAGCTCAGATTTTGATTACGTGAATTGTATCGCGTAGCCTGTATGACCCTCTCGGTGCCCGGACAAATCGCTCGGGGCATCGCGTCCTGTGGTGATCGCACACCGCGATCCAAAAACAGGAAAAACCAGACCCTGATTCACCCCGGAACTGAGTACGCCCCGCCAAACGGGACGACTTGGTCGCGTGCGATCTTCACAGATACGTGCGCGTCGTTGATACGGACGTGCGGGATTTCGCAGAAGCTGATTCGTATGTGCGTACACCCCGAAATCAGTGCGTATCTGCGGACATCGTTCCGTATCCGACTTTTCTGAATCTTACTGTAACTTAGTGTACACACGTCGGATCGAGACAAAACTTGCACCATCGGACTCGTAGCAATACGCTGGTCCTGTGGGTCAAGTTTGGTTCGATTCTGAGAACGTTGACAAAATCGCGTGTCGTGGGCCCCATAGGCTCCACCTGACGGGCGATTTTGAGAACGGCTCATCGGAATCCAATTCTGGAAGTTCCGTTGGGTTCGTATCATCGTTCCTGACCTGTTGACACTAAGTTGGACTGATTTGGAGACCTTTGACCCTGACGCATTTTTCGGTGCAAGCGGGCCCACATGTGGACCCCGTTTTGACCCGAAACTGACTTTTTGCCCTTGTCTCCAAATTGGACCCAAGGACAGACGTTTCTAGCTGATTGATATTTTCTGGATCTGATGGTGATGTTTGTTTCAGCAGCCGGAGTACTGCCTGCAATCCCAGCTGAAGCCCGAGCTACAATTGGAGCAGGAAACCCAAGCAAGTGTACCTTGCCAATATCTGCAGTTTTTGCTATTTATTTCCTTGACATATATACTTGTTGTACTTGCTTATACCTAGGGCCGTGTGGCATACTTAGCGTCCGATTACAGTCGGGTGCCAACCCCGTACGCGGAGTTGTGTATGTTATTAGAGATGGACATTCGAGACCCTTTACATTCTGGTACTTGTCTTATCAAGTACATTATACCCAGGACACTTGACACAGATCCTGAACAGAATCTTCCTGAAATATTCAAGGTGGTTCTGTGTAGGATATAGAATGGACATAGACATTATATTTTTAGATGTTATATTCATAGACATAGTATGACTAACTGCATTAGAAATGATTGTGCGTGACGTGGACATGGTGCATCGTGGATATGAGACGTATGATTACATTGGGTGGGGAGAGATACACAGGCTACAGGCTGATTATATATATAAATAAAATCCATAGTAAACACATAGTAAAACACATAGTATAAGTGCTACCGGCTCCCCGACACAGAGCTTGTAGTGGTATCAGCCTTAGTTTTAGTGATGCTCTCAACTTGCATTTCACATAGATGGTTACTTATTCACCCTGTTTATTTTATTTACTATTTCACTGCATTATTTTGGCTTGTATTATCTGTACCTTGCTATGTCCCCTGAGGACCTGGATCCGGATTATGTCCCCAGGGTTAGCAGACGAGATCTACCCTGAGGTGTACGGAACAGGAGCACTTCTCGGAACAGTACCAGTATCAGAGGACGAGGTGATCGCTGAGGATTTCTCCTGAACATCTGCTTCCCTAAGCTCAGTTTAAAATATTTAATTAAACTCTTTTCATGTTTATGAGAACAATTGTACCAGACTTTATATCGGGTTGTTCCCCGAATACTTTGCTGAGACTGGATGTTTAATTTACTTTCCTTATTGCTGTTGATTTTATTATCTTTTCTGTGGATGAGATTAGTTCCGACTTGTTGTTATAGACCTTATATACAGCTTAAGTATGCCCTGATGGATCCATTAAATTGGGTTGTCCATCGGTGCGTGCTGCTGGCCATTGCCACGTGTCCCGTCCCTCGATATTCTGGGACTGGGGCGTGACATGGTTTTTGTGGTGGCCCATGCAGGTCAACGACTAAAATTGTTCGGTTTCAACTTAGGGACCGAACAGGCCTGCAATAAGAATATGATAATTTTTTTAGGATCTCATCCACTTGTTTGAATCATTTTTGATATCTGTATCGTATTCAAACTAATTTGTGACTTGCATCTTGCCTTGATTCCTGTGCGCCTCTTATAGTTTATTGTTGATGCAGAGAAATGGATTCACAAGAAAACAACGGAACTCCAGCAAGAACACCAATAGGTGCTGAAGCCACCTACGGAGAAGATGAAGTGACGCTATTGAGTGGAGATCCCTCTACTCCCCGAAGCAGACAAGCAGATCCGCAATCTTCTAGATTTCGGCGTGATGATATTCCACCTCCGCCCCAGTTCACTCCTCAGATGCCTGTCTTTCCACCAGGGCAAGCAATGGACGGGCAGCAAATGTTCCAGATGTTTTATGCTATGATGCAAGCTCAACAACAAGTTCAACAGGAGGCACACCGTCAGGAGGCAGAGTACCTAAGAACCAGCCTAGTAAACGCATTGGAGCAAGTGAACCCACAAGCTAGGCGACCAGCGACGGGATCTATCACTGATTTCCGTCAACTCAAGCCCCATACCTTTTCGGGCAAAGAAGGACCAACCGAAGTTCATGAGTGGCTCACCAATATACAACACCAGTTGGAAGCAGCTGAACTACCGAGGGAACGTTGGATGACCGCCGTCAGAATGCAGTTGACGGACAATGCCCATCACTGGTGGATATCTGAAGAGACCAGGCTCGTACCAGACCGAGTCACTTGGGAAGAGTTCTCCAGACTCTTTCAAGAGATGTACATTCCGGCCATCGCTCGATCAGAACTGAGGGACAAGTTCAATCGCCTCACCCAGGAAGCTATGACGGTGGAAGAATACAATGCCGAGTTCATTCGTCTGAGTCGCTTCGCTCCTACTTTGATCCCGACAGAAGTAGAGAAGGCTGAGAAGTTTTTCGACGGACTCAACATCGAGCTACAGAAATTGATTGGATCTGTCGCACCCACTTCGTACTCGGACGTTCTCGCTGCAGCCCGACGCATGGAGCGCATCACCAGGAGAGAAACCAGTCTAAAGCGGCCTACCCCATCAGCAACATCCAAAGCACCTGTAAACCCCCTCGACCAGATTCCAGTATTTTAGGAATATTTTCACAATTTAGGATTTGTTGCAATATTTTAATTTATTTTGCTTACATATCCTATTGACTTGTGCACCTGTCCATCACCTAATTATTTGGAGCTTTACCTCGACAGTATTCCCCGAACGAAGTTCACATACCTCTCCTAGACTTGCCAGTCTACTATCCTGCACTTTGTGCAACTCCCAGATACTCAGTTTTGAGCCTCGTATGAGACGCACAAATCTCGTTACAAACGCCCGTATTTAATTCCTATTTTAATTCCCAGACCTGTACCCATCCCTGTTCCAATAGAGATTTGAGGCCCAACATGCAACCGTTTTGCCCAGACAAAAATACATTATTTTTCTACACTGAGTATACTACATTTAGTGTATTGACACCGTAGAAAAATTATGACCCTACCTGCCTCTAAATAATTAGAGAACACCGTGCGCAGTATTTATTTAATTAAATAAATACGATGGCCCGTATCACCCCGAAACCAGGCCCAACCCCTGCCCAGACTCACCCCCACCCCCTCAGGACCCTCGCACAGCAATTTCCCTTCAATCCTGTGAATTTTAGAATTTTCAGGAATCGGGTATTTTTCCAGACAATTTCGTAATTGCGTAATTTTCCAAAACTAGGACTTTACGCAATTTATAAAATTACAGGGACTTTCCTGCAAATTTCAGTGCGAGGTATCACCCCCTCATTGACCGGTGAACCTGCACCGTCCATTTGGAGGCGGGACCCACCCGAAAAGACCCCGAAAATATCCCAAAAATATCTCGAAAATATCCACAAAATATCCTGTAAAATATCTTTAGATATTTTACTTATTATATTAATAAAATTCTTTTATAAAAGAAAAGAAAATAAAATAAAAATAAAATCCTAAAAACCTACCCCCCAGCCCGCAGCCGATCCCCCCCCCGGCCGGCGGCGAGCCCCCCCCCCCCTCGCCGGCGTCACCCCGCGACCGCCGCCCGCGGCGGAGCCGACCCCCCCCCCCCCGCTCAGGTCCCTCTCTCTCCTTCTCCCCAGCTCCTCCTCCTCTCTCCTCCGGCCCCATCCCAGTTCGCCACCACCGCCATCATCACCGTTGCCATCTCCTCCACTCCGCCACTCGCCACCCCCCCCGGCCGCCCCTCCTCCTCCAGCTCCCATCTCCACCGCCACCTCCATCTCAGCCTGCCGCCATCACCATCCTCCACCACCAGCACCAACGCCACCACCACCTCCTCTTTCCCCGACACCCGGCCTCGCCCAGCCGACTCCTCCACCCCCACGACCCCCCCCCTGACCCGCTCCTCCTCCTCCTCTCACCACCACCCTTCACCACCATCATCATCACCATCACCTCCCTCCCCGACCCGACATTCCCCCCCTCTGCTCGACTCCGCCCCATTCTCCACCACATCCTCCACATCCTCGGCCACTCCACCGTCCGGCCAGCACCCAGCCACCCTCCGCCTGACGACTCCCCAGCTCCCCCCGATCTCCTCCCTGACTTCCTCCCCCACGGTCCCGAGCAGCACCTCAAACCACCATGTCCACCACCCATCACAACCACTTGTCTTCCTCCGGCGACGCCCTGAGCCGTCACGGCGAAGCCTCGGCGAGTCCCCGCTGAACTCTGACCGGACACAGTGACCAGGACAGTACAGCAGCTGGACACGGCCCGGACACGTCCAGGACACAAATCCTGTGACAAGACGACTCACGAGGACACGAAGAATTCGGTTTCTGGAGCCCTGTTCAGGTATCGTTTTCTCCCTCCTCGTAATTCCGATTTCAATTCCGTCAGTTGCTTCGTGTAGACTATGTAACCACCTCGGTGTCCGTGCAACCCGCTCGGAGCATCGCGTCCTGTGGCGATCGCAAACTGCGATCCAAATACAGGAAAAACAACGACCCGATTCACCCGGAACTGGGTACGCCCCGCCAAACGGGACGACTTGGTCGCACGCGGTCTTTACCGAAATGTGCGCGACGTTGATACGGACGTGTAGGAATTCGGAGAAGTTGATTTGGATGTGCGTGCACACCGAAATCAACGCGTATCCGTCGACACCGCCCCGTATCCGTCAGTTCTGGAACACGCTGTAACTTTGTGTATACACGTCGGATCGAGACGAAACTTACGCCATCGGACTCGTAGCAATACGCTGGTCCTGTGAGCCAAGTTTGGTTCGATTCTGAGAACGTTGACAAAATTCCGTATCGTGGGCCCCATAGGCTCCACCTGACGGGTGATTTTGTGACCGGCTCACCAGAATCCAATTTTGGAAGTTCCGTTGGGTTCGTATCATCATTCCTGACTTGTTGACACTAAGTTTGACGAATTTGGAGACCTTTGACCCTGACACGTTTTTTGGTGCAAAGCGGCCCACATGTGGACCCCGCTTTGACCAGAAACTGTCATTTTTGCCCCTGTGTCCAAATTGGACTTAGGGACAGACGTTTCTAGCTATTTGATATTTTCTGAGACTGTTAGTGATATTTATTTCAGCATCCGGAGACTTTTCTACTGAGGCCATAGTTTCTGACTTCTTGGCATTTGACATCTGGACATTGTATTTTGCAGCTCTTGCCAGGCAAGTATACCTTGCCTTGTTGTACTGTTTAAATTCAGTTATTGTTAGTTACATGTTTTAATATTATATAAATGTGCGCGTCCGAGAAAACTCGGGTGCAGTCAACGATGGCGTTGACGTTAGGACTTGTGTCTGACCTAGTGTCTAGTAGACCCACCTAAAGTTGTGAAGTTATTGATATAACTTTCCAGGCCTTGACACGTATCATTACACGTCACAGAGTGAGTACATGTAGGGACGCGTACCTCATGCGCGACTGGCCATCAGTGTGAGCAACACGTGTAGCGGTATTTAGCTCAGTTGTTTATTTCATAGAGACTTGCATCATAGTATGAGATGTCCACGTCGTTTTCACGATTTGTACACCTACATTGGGCGGGAAAGATTACTAGTAGGCGTATGGGACACCCCCCTCCATGATGTTTTATCATTCGTACCATGCTCCTCGGAGATGGTCGATTGCGGAGCTACCCGTGTGTCCGGGGGCATATGACACATATACTAGCCGGTCATGACGATTGGTGAATTACGTCAGCATATGTCAAGCCTACACATTCCCATGCGTACTATCAGGTCTTTAAATTGCATTCACTTAGATGGTTAGCACACCCTTTATTTATTCAATATTTACATTATGGCATGTCATTTTTCTGTATCTTGCTATGTCCCTCTGAGGACCTGGTCCCCTGCCAGGTGTATATGTTCTTGAGTACTCGTAGGAGCACAGATCCGGACAGGCTACTTATTTTCCGAGGAGATCTTCTCTTCGAGCCTCGTGATTGTCAGATGTTGTTCTTATATGGTGTGTATCTGGTTCCTTTTTATATTCTATTTCGGCAGTAGATTTGATTCCATCCGACTGTCATTCTTTAGATACTTATTTATTGAGATCTAGTTACCTGGTTATTGGTTATTCATGTTTATATGATTTCTGTGGATGAGATTTAGATATTACCCTGTGACTTGGAGTTAGTTTTACCACTTATGAATTATTGTTCATTATACAGCGTACGCATGTATATATGGTTTCCATATATTGGAGTTGCCATATATACGGGCCAGCTGGCATGGTTACGTGATCTAGTCCTACGTATTTTGGGACTGGGACGTGACATATTTTTAGTGGTGGCCCATGCAGGTCGAGAGTATATTGTCTCGGTTACGTTACTGTACCGAGCAAGCCTGCGTCACAGAGCATATTGTCTCGGTTACGTTACTGTACCGAGGAAGCCTGCACCTAGGATTAGAGCATAGGATCTCATCCAATTGACTATGACTTATCTTCCTTCCAGTCTGTTCTACTTACATAATTGCATCCTGCTTGATTCAAGTGCTTCCCTGATAATTCTTTTAGTATAGCCCCTGCTAGAATATAGACATCCCTGTTGATAGGATGATTATTAGAGTAGTATTCCTATTAAGAATACCACTAGGGCTTTGACATATCCTTAAGTTCGGATTACTAAATAAATCCTAGCCTTCCTGATTTCCTAAATAAACCCTAGCCTTCTTTATTACCTAATAAACCCTAGCGTCGCTTACCTATAGATTTACTTTCCATTATCCCTTGGCGTATTTATATATGACTTGAGTATAGTATGAACACTACTAGGATTAGTTAGAGATAGGATTATTAGAGATTGACCATAGTATTGACCCTAGCCTAGAGGAACCCATAGAAATCTAAGGAGGAATATTAGGACAGAAACCTCATCCTATATTAGATAAACCCAGTTTTACGCCAGAGACCCTTTACCCTTGTTGGCGTAAAACCCATTTGACCGTTGTTGACGTAAAGCCAAACCACTGCCTAGTTGGCGTAAAAGCCAAATCATGTAGAAGCTTGTCCCCTTTACGCCGCCCTTAGTCTTCCTTATCCTGCGTATGACGCATCATGCCAGCCACGTAGGTAACTGCCCTGCGCAAACATGATAATTCATAGATAACCAGCGTAGAGTAACCTGTTTAGGCATAACATAAGAATAGGATGTTAGCGTATTTGTTACAGCCTTAGCTTTCCCCAGACACGACCAAATCCTGCGCAGAGATACGCCTCGAGCCCCGTGCAAAAAAAAAGAAAAAGAAAAAGGAACAGGTTTTGACAGGACATCTGATTTTGTCTCATCTCAAGCGTAAATGACTTATATCCAAGCTCCCTAAACGACAACCTGGGACTCCGTGCAAATTCATCGTCACAACCGACCACTCGATCGTCGTGCAAGTACTTTTGTCAGAGGACAGGATTCATTAACTTAATTGACAAACTCATGAATTCTCGTACAACTTTACGCTGCAACGAATGCTAGACTTTACGCAGGAGATTTTACGCGCATACTTATCACGCTGGCAGATTTTACGCAAACCTTTTAGGCGAACTTTACGCAGGCAGACTTTTATACAGACTTTACGGTCCGCTAAGCTTAGGCGCAGATTTTTAGCGCAAAACTTTTACGCTCAGACTTTTACCCAGACTTTTACGCAGACTGTTACGCACAGACTTTTACGCGGACGGCTCTGATATCCCTACTTTACGCAGACTACCTTAATCTTTATTTTATACGGACAACCTATAGTGTATATTAAGATTATAGAACTTAGAAGGCCATACCTCTTTTAGGTCAACTAGCGTCTTAGAGTAGGAGTTAGAATAATAACTGTAGAGATTGTAGGGTCTTGTCTGTTTGTGATTTTGAATTGTTTTGAGATTTCTCACATCATAATCTAGCGTACTTATATTTACCGTACTACTTTGACTTATGTCGCTATTATAGCCTAGTTTTGCAAGCTTATTCTTTATCAAGCTTGTTCTTGAGAGATGTATTATTGGAGTACTACACTAATACATTTCAGAATCAGTGTATTACGGTCTGATCAACCATAGTGCACTTGGTTCGCCCTTCGCATAACTACTCTACGTGGATTGAGATATATAGTGATTAGTAGATAGATGTACTTGCCCGTTGGATATGCCTGAGCATATCGTATCAGCTACATAACTGTGCTGATCCGAATATGTGAATAGGGATTCCCAAAATAGCATCTCAATTCCACAACTGCTTTGACAATTCCCGTTGAATTCTTTAAACTCATTGATCCCCACACATTTAATCTATTACCCCCCTTGAACTCTTGATTATTGTTTATCGTCTTCCCTTATTTCGGAAAGGCGAAACCTCGTGCCTCGTACAAATACGAGGTGTATTGTTTCTGTAGCTATTCCTGTTTGTTTCTTGGGTAATTACCAAACCCTATTATTAGATTGGATTGCAGTTTAAAAACTGTGCTATCCCTAGAATGACCCTACCTACCTACCTACTTTCCTGATACATGCATCATTATGACAGCATAGAATTTTGCCTCGTAACTTGGGTCAAGTTCAGAACTCAAGTATTACGATGAAGAATATATCATTTTGCTGACAGGAGTCTAAAATGATTTCACCTGGAGGAACAATTGATTGACTCCTGAATGGATAGCAGCACCTATGACTAGGTTGACTTGTAAGGATTAAGAATTCCTATGAACCAACGAGTGTCAAGCCGCTTTCGAGGAGTTCAAGAAGCGTCTGACCACAACACCCGTATTGACTATTCCATCCGGAGCAGGAGTTATGTGATCTACAGACGCATCAGGAAAAAGTTTGAGATGCGTATTAATACAGGATGGCAAGGTAATGACAGATGAATCTAGACAGTTATGAGTGCATGGGAAGAATTTGGAACTCGCAACCATTGTAATTACTCTGAAGCTATGGAGACATAACTTATTTGAGGCAGATCGTAAGATTGTACGGTATACCAGTCAGCATTGTACCAGACAAGGATTCGTGTGACCAGAGTTGATGGTCAACCGAAGAGACAGTTAAGTAAATACAAGGATACTGGCGAGCAGTACAAGACAGGCAGAAGCAGTAGACAGACCGTCGTCATCATCCCTTGGAATTCAAAGAGGACGATCATGTTTTTTTGAGGATATCACCATTAGGCTAAGTCCTGTCGTATCAAGAGCAACCCGTGGGAATCCTTGAACATCAAGAAAAGTATTGAAGAACCAGTCTATTCCCTTGATCTGCGTAGCATGGAAGCATGACGCGCCAGGAGAATCAACTCGGAAGCGCGAGTACGACATGCGTAAACGTCTTCGAACCTATTCTTAACCCAAGATATAAATTACTTTGTTAAATTATATCTTATGCCGTCTTTCCCTTCTACCATGGCTTAGTTTAATTTCGAGGACAAAATTTTTATAAGTTGGGTAGATTGTAAACCCCCTCGACCAGATTCCAGTATTTTAGGAATATTTTCACAATTTAGGATTTGTTGCAATATTTTAATTTATTTTGCTTACATATCCTATTGACTTGTGTACCTGTCCATCACCTAATTATTTGGAGCTTTATCTCGACAGTATTCCCCGAACGAAGTTCACATACCTCTCCTAGACTTGCCAGTCTACTATCCTGCACTTTGTGCAACTCCCAGATACTCAGTTTTGAGCCTCGTATGAGACGCACAAATCTCGTTACAAACGCCCGTATTTAATTCCTATTTTAATTCCCAGACCTGTACCCATCCCTGTTCCAATAGAGATTTGAGGCCCAACATGCAACCGTTTTGCCCAGACAAAAATACGTTATTTTTCTACACTGAGTATACTACATTTAGTGTATTGACACCGTAGAAAAATTATGACCCTACCTGCCTCTAAATAATTAGAGAACACCATGCGCAGTATTTATTTAATTAAATAAATACGATGGCCCGTATCACCCCGAAACCAGGCCCAACCCCTGCCCAGACTCACCCCCACCCCCTCGAGACCCTCGCACAGCAATTTTCCTTCAATCCTGTGAATTTTAGAATTTTCAGGAATCGGGTATTTTTCCAGACAATTTCGTAATTGCGCAATTTTCCAAAACTAGGACTTTACGCAATTTTTGAAATTACAGGGACTTTTCTGCAAATTTCAGTGTGAGGTATCACCCCCTCATTGACCGGGGAACCTGCACCGTCCATTTGGAGGCGGGACCCACCCGAAAAGACCCCGAAAATATCCCGAAAATATCTCGAAAATATCCACAAAATATCCTGTAAAATATCTTTAGATATTTTACTTATTATATTAATAAAATTCTTTTATAATAGAAAAGAAAAGAAAAGAAAAATAAAATCCTAAAAACCTACCCCCCCCCAGTGTAAACTCCCTCGACCAGATTTCAGTATTTTAATATTATTTTTAGTTAATTAGAATTAGTGCAACTTTTTAAATTTATTTATTATATATTCTATTGATTGTACACCTGTTTATTACACAATAATTTAGGGCATCACACTAGCTGTTAACCCTAAACAAATTTCACATACCTGCCCTAGACTTGCTAGACTACATTTTCTGTATTTTTAGCAACTCCCAGAAACCTCGTTTTGTGCTTCGGTTTAGTCGCACAAATATCGTTACAAACGTACGTATTTAATCCCTATTTAATTTTCTGCTCTTTACCCACCTCTATACCCTAGAGATTTGAGGACCAGTAGGCACCTGTTTTGCCCAAACAAAAATACGATAATATTCTACACTAATTGTATTACAATTATCGTATTGACACCGTAGAAAAATTATGACCCTAACTGCCCCTAAATAATTAGTGAACACCGTGCGCAGTATTTATTAAATAATAAATACGGTGACCCGTTATCACCTAAGAAATCAGACCCTGCATCTGCCCAGGCTCACCCCACACTGTCCAAAACACTTTCCCAGCTTTCCCTCTCAATTCTGTGAATTTTAGTAATTTTTAGAACCAGGTGATTTTCCAGACAAATTGCATAAATTGCACAATTTTCCAATTTTTGGACTTTTATGCAATTTATGAAAAGTCAAGGGTTTTTATGCAAAAATTCCCATGTGAGGTGGCATCACCTCATTGGTTATTGAATAGGTGGAGTAGGACCCACAAAATATCAGATTAATATCTATAAATATCTGAATTAGATATTTATTAAATAAATTACTAGAATACCCTAAACATTTAACCTAATTCCAATTCTATCCTAAAACCTAACCCTATATATAATTCCCCCCCCCCCTCACCGAACTCCTCTCACTTCCCACACCCCCTCCGACCACAGCCCACCGCCGGACCACCACCAACCTCCTCGCCCCTCCCCCGGCTACCTCCCCGTCCATCGCCACCCTCTCCGGCCACCGCCTCCGCCGCCCTGAGCCACCGCAGTACCCCTCCCTTCACTGCCCGACAGCAGCTCCTCCCCTCCCCGACGCTCCTCACGGCCACCCCGACCACCGTGGATCACCGCCACCACCACCAAACGCCTCGCCGCCACCTCCTCCATCGACCTGACCAGCTCCCACCGCCCCACGACACCCTCCGCCGCCGGCAGCTCCCCCGCAAGCCTCCTCCCTCAACTGCACAGCGACTCCTCCCCTTACCTCCGACCGTCCCCAACCGCTTCTCCGACAGCCTCCGACCTCCGCCACCACCACCAATATCTCGACCACCCTCCCCTCCTTCGATCCCTCCGCCTGCCCGGCCGTCCCCGCCTCTGCTCCGCCGCCGGCAGCCCCCGGCTAGCAGCTACTGCTACTGCTGTTGCTCCTCCGGCCGGCCGCCGTCGACTCCGCCGCCGACCTCCCGCCGACGACCCGCCATGAACCCCACCTGCCACCTTGTCAGGTATAAATACCCTATTATATACGTATTTATATATATATATATGTATATGTATGTATATATGTATATATATATTTATATATATGTATATATATATATGGTTATATATATTATATATATTATAGTATATAATATATACTATATAAATACTGTATAAATATATGTGTAAGTATAAGTATTATTATTCTTATTATTATTATTATTATTATTACTATTGTTATTATATGTATATATCTATGTATATATATATATACATGTATATATATGTATATGTATGTATATATATGTTATCATATATATTATTATTATTATTATTATTATTATTACAGTATTTACTAAAAATAGTATATATATTTTCTTATATATATATATTTTTTGTTCATTTTTAATATATATTTAATATATGTATATGTATATATATATCTACATTCTATATATATACTTATATATGTACAACTATGTATATATATAGGTATATAATATATATAACTATATATATGTTATGTAATAATTATTATATCTATGTATTTATACTATGTATATATATATCATATATATGTGTATAGTATACCCTATATTATAATTATTATATTACTGTGAATATATACAGTATATATATATATACTATGCATTTTATTTTTTATTATTTATATGCATTGTATTCCTTTTATTTTATATGTATATATATATCAGTGTTATATATACACTGTTAAATATACTACTATAAACAGTGGTCACCTATAGACCCTGATAGTTACTTACTGTATATAACAGTGGTCACATATAGACCCTGATATTATATTGCTGAATAAGTACAGCATTTATATATACATTTAAATTCCTGTACTGTCATTTCAATTTACCTATATTATATCTCAGTGGATATACCCTGACTATTATATTTATTATTATATCAGAGGATACACCCTGATAATATTATAATATTATATATCTATCGCAGTGGATATACCCTGCTACTATTTACCTGCATTTGTCTGTTCTTTAAATACTATATATATACTGCTATATATATACTATATCTATATACATACTATATATATATATCTATATCATATATATGTATATAAGTATAGATGTATACTTATTATTTGCAACCAAGATATTCACAAACACTATCTGTTGTAACAGAAACTAACTTCAGTACAGCCAGTGACCCCCTGTCACCAGCACCTTCAAACCTGACTGTGAGATCAGGTTATCAACAATATCAAGGAGTAGGCAAGTATACCTTGCCAAGTACTGTTTAAATTCTCAATATTGTATATGCTCTTGTTTTTGTATTTCATATACCATGATTACCTGAGACTGCCTTGGGTACAGTCAGTTGATATGTTGACCTTTAAAATCATATTACAGACTCACCAACAATTATGAGAGTATTCTAATATTTTCCTAGACCCTATCACAGGAACACGCAACATGGTTGCAATGCATATTGGGATGCGAGCTGCGTATTTGATTTGCTACCAATACGTGTGACCCGCATCACGGATTAGAATAATTTAGGAAATGTACGACTTGACATTTAGTTATATTGGGCGGGAAGGACGACTAAAATACGTATGGGACACCCACCTCTTTACCATGTGCCGCACTCGACGGAGTGATACGGATGATATATATATATATTCATGTGACCATTCTCATCGTAGATGGAAAATTGTATAGTGCCCTTGAACGGGGGCATATGTGGCATATACTAGCCAGTCACCACAGATTGGTGAATTACGTCAGCATATGTCTAGCCACACATTTCCCATACGTACTAGGTTGTCTCAAATTGCATTTCACTTAGATGGTTAGCATCCTGTATTTATTTTATTCAGTAATTTATTTATTCAGTATTTACATTACATGGCATGTCATTTTCTGTATCTTGTTACGTCCCTCTGAGGACCTGGTTCCCTGCCAGGTTTAGCTGAGACATTCCACCCCACAGTACCTGGACCTGGACAGGAGTCTGGACATGCCTCGGAGACGGAGTTAGAGGAGATGCCATCAGAGTCTACCTGAGTGCACCTGGAATTGAAGCTACATATTTTGAGGATGTTACGCTAGTTTATCTTATTTTACTCCTGCTTACTTTTGTAGTGGGATTGTTCCCACCTGACTTTATCTGGGTTGTATATGACATTTCAGATATAGCATCTATATATTCAGCATTTTCTCTGTTATTCTTGTGGATGAGATAGATTTACCTGTATTTAGACTTGTAGTATTTTAGGACAGCGTAGCACATCACTTCGGGTCCATTAAATTGGGTAATCCCTTAGTGACGTGTCAGCTGGCCAGTGACACGTGGCCTAGTTCCGTATATTTTTGGGACTGGGGCGTGACACGGTTTTAGTGGTGGCCCATGCAGGTCGAGTTAATTGCTAGTAACATGATATCATGTTCAGCAAACCTGCAATAGGATAGGAATACTAGGTCTCATCCACACTGACTTCATCCATAAATTTTGCATCCTGCTTGATTATCATCTATTAAATCCTTCGTACTTTTCCAAATTTTTTTTTTCTTTTACAGAAATATGGACATACCCGGAAAAACTGCGATTGATGGAACTGACCAAGCAACAGACCTCTCGCCAGATGTCCAAGGGACACCAATCCCGAGAGACCAATCTCCGAGAAGGATGCTGGTCAATCCAACAACCTCGTACCTTCACCAGGATCCGACCCAAGAAGCAACACCATCCAGCAAGAAGGGCAACCTTCTCAGGCACCAACCCTGCAGGCGGAGATACCTTTGCCTCCACCTCCAGTTCTCGCAGCCCTGATGCCACAAATTGAGAAACAATCTCAGATGTTCCAAGCCATATTGCAGGCTCAGTGGCAACAGAATAAAGTCCTGAGACAATGCTTGATGACGGTTCTGGAGAGGACAACTGCTCTAGCACCAGCCCCTGTCCAACCAGCTAGCACTGTTCAAGGCTTTAGCCGGATGAGCCCGAGAACTTTTAAGGGCAATAAAACTCCGGAGGAGATCTCAGACTGGATCTCCAATACGGAAATACTGCTAGAAGGTTCACAACTTCACCCTGACCTATGGATGACCGCAGTAAGGACCCTACTCCTCGGCAACGCCCATCACTGGTGGGAATCTATCGAGCGCAGCACCGGCAAGAACCATACTTGGGAACAATTTCTGGAATATTTTAATGCAAAATATTTCCCAGCCACGGTCAGAGATGAACTGTACTTCCAGTTCCTGCATTTGGAACAAGGGAATATGACCGTCGACGCCTATGATGCAGAATTCAGTCGACTAAGTCAATTCGATGCCATCCTAATACCAACCGAGCTGAAGAAGGCCCTAAAGTTCCATCACGGCCTTACCCCCGAACTCCAAGGGTATACTACGGCACAGTCGAGGATTTCATACGAAGAAGTTCTTTCAGAGGCAAGGATACAAGAAGCCATTGGCCGAGAAGCAAGATGTTCAAATCCCACCATACTAGCCCGAGACCAGACTGGAGCAGGAGGACCAATCCGTCACCCAGGAAATCAGACACAACACCAGATGGGGTCATATCAAACCAAGAAATTTTTGACTTGTCACCATTGTGGCAGGAAGGGACATTATGCCAAAAACTGTCGAAGGAAGTATAGACTATGCTTGATATGTGGAGATAATCAGCATAGGGCCAAAGACTGCCCACAACACAGAGAAGCAACACTCCAGCATGGGCAAGGACCAGTAGCACCAGCCCAGAGAATGCAACCCCTACTAGAGGTCAGCATTTCCCAGCATCTGGAAGATTTCAGAGGGGACCACCCTTAGTCACCCAAGACACGCAGTACTGCCTAGCCAGACAACAAATCGGTAGACAAAGGCACGAGCAGGCCTTTGTACTAGCTGCAGTTGCAGAAGAACCGGAAGGTGAAACCATTTCAGGTATCATTATAGTCGCATTATTACCAGCAAACCGCATTATTTGATTCTAGAGCTACACTATTTTTCACATCTAGTAGTTTCGTACCCATACAAATAGCCAGGTTTACCGAAAAAGGCATTGTTCCAGTTACCAACATTACTAAAGCATGTTAGTAGTCATGTATAGTAGCGTAATGAGGACGCGATTCTCGATACTTTCAATACCAAACTTCGACGTTGACTTAGACTTGGACTGGCTAAGCCAAGTACAAATACTATCCTAGACTACAGGAAGAGAAGCGTCATTCTTAGACCACCAAGTTATCCATTCGGATATCAGGACTAAGAAAACACATCTAGGTAAATTGCTAGACGTTGATTGTTAGGCTCAAAACATGTGAATGTAGTAATAGCTGAATACTACAGGTAGTTTCCAAATTAGATTTGATATACATGACTTATTAGGGTAGTCAGTAACTTCTAGTCTTGTGTTTTCACCAATAGATTAATTTCAGCTAGTATCGAGAATAGATCAATTAGATTGAAGGAGAGAGGGTAGACAGATGTTAGTCTTGAGAAAACCATCAAAAAAACTACCAATAATATGCGACCTGTTGTAAATCTGGTGATACCCATATAATCTGGATAAAGGGTACACATAGAGTAGAATAGGAAGACATATGTTTTCACCTACCCGAGAAACTATCAGACTTGGAAGAAGTGGAAAACTAAGCTCGAGGTACGTCATACCCTTCGATGTGTTGGAACGCATCAAAGAAGTTATTTGCAAGATAGCATTACCTCAGACATTGGAAGAAGTACATGACGTCTTCCACATATTCCAATTAAAGAGGTACGCTCTGGATACAAGTCATGTGCTTAAATGCGGACAACCTATAGTGTATATTAAGGTTGTAGAACTTAGAAAACCACACCTCTTTTGGGTCAACTAGCAACCTAGACTAGAAGTTAGAGATTATAGAATCTTGTCTTTTTGTGAATTTGAATTGTTTTGTACTTCTTATATCCTAATCTAGCGTACTTATATTTGCTATACTACCTTAAATTATGCTCTGCTATTATAGCCTAGTTTTGCAAGCTTATTCTTTATCAAGCTTGTTCATTAAATATGTATTATTGGAGTACTACATTAATACATTTCAGAATCAGTGTATGACAGTCTGATCAACCATAATGCACTTGGTTCGCTCTTCGCATAACTACTTTACATAGATTGAGATATATAGTGATTAGTAAACAGATGTACTTACCTCTGCGCATATCGTATCAGCTACATAACTAGGCTAATACGAATATGTGAATAGGGAGTACCAGAATAGCATTTCCATCCACAACTGCCTTGATAATTCCCATTGAATTCTTTAAACGTCTTGAATCTCCATACTTCTAATCCATTACCCCCTTGAACTCTTGATTACTGTTTTCCGTCTTTCCTTATTTCGGAAAGAAGAAACCTCGTATATAGTATAAATATGAAGTGTATTGTTTCTATAAGCCATTTCTATTTGTTTCTTGGGGAATTACCAAACCCTATTAATAGATTAGATTGCAGTTTAACTCTGTTCTTATTTTTAGAATGATTTCTGTTACCTACCTTACGTTGTATTACGTTCCTCTAGTTCATATTGCATGAAAACATCATGCACCAGGCAAATCAACCTGGGAACGTGTAGAGGATATCCGATAATGTTTCCCCCATCTATTTCCAGATCAGGGTATGTCCAAAATATTTCAAATCAAATCTTCAGTTATGACTATGTCCTCATATGTCCTTAATCAATCTTTCGTTCTCAATATATGTTTGTTTTTATTTCGAGGACGAAATATTCTAAGGAGGATAGATTGTAAACTCCCTCGACCAGATTTCAGTATTTTAATATTATTTTTAGTTAATTAGAATTAGTGCAACTTTTTAAATTTATTTATTATATATTCTATTGATTGTACACCTGTTTATTACACAATAATTTAGGGCATCACACTAGCTGTTAACCCTAAACAAATTTCACATACCTGCCCTAGACTTGCTAGACTATATTTTCTGTATTTTTAGCAACTCCCAGAAATCTCGTTTTGTGCTTCGGTTTAGTCGCACAAATATCGTTACAAACGTACGTATTTAATCCCTATTTAATTTTCTGCTCTTTACCCACCTCTGTACCCTAGAGATTTGAGGACCAGTAGGCACCTGTTTTGCCCAAACAAAAATACGATAATATTCTACACTAATTGTATTACAATTATCGTATTGACACCGTAGAAAAATTATGACCCTAACTGCCCCTAAATAATTAGTGAACACCGTGCGCAGTATTTATTAAATAATAAATACGGTGACCCGTATCACCTAAGAAATCAGACCCTGCATCTGCCCAGGCTCACCCCACACTGTCCAAAACACTTTCCCAGCTTTCCCTCTCAATTCTGTAAATTTTAGTAATTTTTAGAACCAGGTAATTTTCCAGACAAATTGCATAAATTGCGCAATTTCCCAATTTTTGGACTTTTATGCAATTTATGAAAAGTCAAGGGTTTTATGCAAAAATTCCTATGTGAGGTGGCATCACCTCATTGGTTATTGAATAGGTGGAGTAGGACCCACAAAATATCAGATTAATATCTATAAATATCTGAATTAGATATTTATTAAATAAATTACTAGAATATCCTAAACATTTAACCTAATTCCAATTCTATCCTAAAACCTAACCCTATATATAATTCCCCCCCCCCTCACCGAACTCCTCTCACTTCCCACACCCCCTCCGACCACAGCCCACCGTCGAACCACCACCAACCTCCTCGCCCCTCCCCCGGCTACCTCCCCGTCCATCGCCACCCTCTCCGGCCACCGCCTCCGCCGCCCTGAGCCACCGCAGTACCCCTCCCTTCCCTGCCCGACAGCAGCTCCTCCCCTCCCCGACGCTCCTCACGGCCACCCCGACCACCGTGGATCACCGCCACCACCACCAAACGCCTCGCCGCCACCTCCTCCATCGACCTGACCAGCTCCCACCACCCCACGACACCCTCCGCCGCCGGCAGCTCCCCCGCAAGCCTCCTCCCTCAACTGTACAGCGACTCCTCCCCTTACCTCCGACCGTCCCCCACCGCTTCTCCGACAGCCTCCGACCTCCGCCACCACCACCAATATCTCGGCCACCCTCCCCTCCTTCGATCCCTCCGCCTGCCCGGCCGTCCCCGCCTCTGCTCCGCCGCCGGCAGCCCCCGGCAAGCAGCTACTGCTACTGCTGTTGCTCCTCCGGCCGGCCGCCGTCGACTCCGCCGCCGACCTCCCGCCGACGACCCGCCATGGACCCCACCTGCCACCTTGTCAGGTATAAATACCCTATTATATACGTATTTATATATATATATGTATATGTATGTATATATGTATATATATATTTATATATATGTATATATATATATATATGGTTATATATATTATATATATTATAGTATATAATATATACTATATAAATACTGTATAAATATATGTGTAAGTATAAGTATTATTATTCTTATTATTATTATTATTACTATTGTTATTATATGTATATATCTATGTATATATATATATATATATATATATATATATATATATATATATATATATATATATATATATACATGTATATATATGTATATGTATGTATATATATGTTATCATATATATATTATTATTATTATTATTACAGTATTTACTAAAAACAGTATATATATTTTCTTATATATATATATTTTGTTCATTTTTAATATATATTTAATATATGTATATGTATATATATATCTACATTCTATATATATACTTATATATGTACAACTATGTATATATATAGGTATATAATATATATAAGTATATATATGTTATGTAATAATTATTATATCTATGTATTTATACTATGTATATATATATCATATATATGTGTATAGTATACCCTATATTATAATTATTATATTACTGTGAATATACACAGTATATATATATATACTATGCATTTTATTTTTTATTATTTATATGCATTGTATTCCTTTTATTTTATATGTATATATATATCAGTATTATATATACACTGTTAAATATACTACTATAAACAGTGGTCACCTATAGACCCTGATAGTATTTATACTGTATATAACAGTGGTCACATATAGACCCTGATATTATATTGCTGAATAAGTACAGCATTTATATATACATTTAAATTCCTGTACTGTCATTTCAATTTACCTATATTATATCTCAGTGGATATACCCTGACTATTATATTTATTATTATATCAGAGGATACACCCTGATAATATTATAATATTATATATCTATTGCTGTGGATATACCCTGCTACTATTTACCTGCATTTGTCTGTTCTTTAAATACTATATATATACTGCTATATATATACTATATCTATATACATACTATATATATCTATATCTATATCATATATATGTATATAAGTATAGATGTATACTTATTATTTGCAACCAAGATATTCACAAACACTATCTGTTGTAACAGAAACCAACTTCAGTACAGCCAGTGACCCCCTGTCACCAGCACCTTCAAACCTGACTGTGAGATCAGGTTATCAACAATATCAAGGAGTAGGCAAGTATACCTTGCCAAGTACTGTTTAAATTCTCAATATTGTATATGCTCTTGTTTCTGTATTTCATATACCATGATTACCTGAGACTGCCTTGGGTACAGTCAGTTGATATGTTGACATTTAAAATCATATTACAGACTCACCAACAATTATGAGAGTATTCTAATATTTTCCTAGACCCTATCACGGGAACACGCAACATGGTTGCAATGCATATTGGGATGCGAGCTGCGTATTTGATTTGCTACCAATACGTGTGACCCGCATCACGGATTAGAATAATTTAGGAAATGTATGACTTGACATTTAGTTATATTGGGCGGGGAGGACGACTAAAATACATATGGGACACCCACCTCTTTACCATGTGCCGCACTCGACGGAGTGATACGGATGATATATATATATTCATGTGACCATTCTCATCGTAGATGAAAAATTGTATAGTGCCCTTGAACGGGGGCATATGTGGCATATACTAGCCAGTCACCACAGATTGGTGAATTACGTCAGCATATGTCTAGCCACACATTTTCCATACGTACTAGGTTGTCTCAAATTGTATTTCACTTAGATGGTTAGCACCCTGTATTTATTTTATTCAGTAATTTATTTATTCAGTATTTATATTACATGGCATGTCATTTTCTGTATCTTGTTACGTCCCTCTGAGGACCTGGTTCCCTGCCAGGTTTAGCTGAGACATTCCACCCCACAGTACCTGGACCTGGACAGGAGTCTGGACATGCCTCGGAGACGGAGTTAGAGGAGATGCCATCAGAGTCTACCTGAGTGCACCTGGAGTTGAAGCTACATATTTTGAGGATGTTACGCTAGTTTATCTTATTTCACTCCTGCTTACTTTTGTAGTGGGATTGTTCCCACCTGACTTTATCTGGGTTGTATATGACATTTCAGATATAGCATCTATATATTCAGCATTTTCTCTGTTATTCTTGTGGATGAGATAGATTTACCTGTATTTAGACTTGTAGTATTTTAGGACAGCGTAGCACATCACTTCGGGTCCATTAAATTGGGTAATCCCTTAGTGACGTGTCAGCTGGCCAGTGACACGTGGCCTAGTTCCGTATATTTTTGGGACTGGGGCGTGACACCCAGCCCGCAGCCGATCCCCCCCCGGCCGGCGGCGAGCCCCCCCCCCCCCCCCCCCGTCGCCGGCGTCACCCCGCGACCGCCGCCCGCGGCGGAGCCGACCCCCCCCCCCGCTCAGGTCCCTCTCTCTCCTTCTCCCCAGCTCCTCCTCCTCTCTCCTCCGGCCCCATCCCAGTTCGCCACCACCGCCATCATCACCGTCGCCATCTCCTCCACTCCGCCACTCGCCACCCCGCCCCGGCCGCCCCTCCTCCTCCAGCTCCCATCTCCACCGCCACCCCCATCTCAGCCTGCCGCCATCACCATCCTCCACCACCAGCACCAACGCCACCACCACCTCCTCTTTCCCCGACACCCGGCCTCGCCCAGCCGACTCCTCCACCCCCACGACTCCCCCTGACCCGCTCCTCCTCCTCCTCCTCTCACCACCACCCTTCACCACCATCATCATCACCATCACCTCCCTCCCCGACCCGACATTCCCCCCCTCTGCTCGACTCCGCCCCATCCTCCACCACATCCTCCACCTCCTCGGCCACTCCCCCGTCCGGCCAGCACCCAGCCACCCTCCGCCTGACGACTCTCCAGCTCCCCCCGATCTCCTCCCTGACTTCCTCCCCCACGGTCCCGAGCAGCACCTCAAACCACCATGTCCACCACCCATCACAACCACTTGTCTTCCTCCGGCGATGCCCTGAGCCGTCACGGCGAAGCCTCGGCGAGTCCCCGCTGAACTCTGACCGGACACAGTGACCAGGACAGTACAGCAGCTGGACACGGCCCGGACACGTCCAGGACACAAATCCTGTGACAAGACGACTCACGAGGACACGAAAAATTCGGTTTCTGGAGCCCTGTTCAGGTATCGTTTTCTCCCTCCTCGTAATTCTGATTTCAATTCCGTCAGTTGCGTCGTGTAGACTATGTAACCACCTCGGTGTCCGTGCAACCCGCTCGGAGCATCGCGTCCTGTGGCGATCGCAAACTGCGATCCAAATACAGGAAAAATAACGACCCGATTCACCCGGAACTGGGTACGCCCCGCCAAACGGGACGACTTGGTCGCACGCGGTCTTTACCGAAATGTGCGCGACGTTGATACGGACGTGTAGGAATTCGGAGAAGTTGATTTGGATGTGCGTGCACACCGGAATCAACGCGTATCCGCCGACACCGCCCCGTATCCGTCAGTTCTGGAACACGCTGTAACTTTGTGTATACACGTCGGATCGAGACGAAACTTGCGCCATCGGACTCGTAGCAATACGCTGGTCCTGTGAGCCAAGTTTGGTTCGATTCTGAGAACGTTGACAAAATTCTGTATCGTGGGCCCCACAGGCTCCACCTGACGGGTGATTTTGTGACCGGCTCACCGGAATACAATTCTGGAAGTTCCGTTGGGTTCGTATCATCATTCCTGACTTGTTGACACTAAGTTTGGCGAATTTGGAGATCTTTGACCCTGACATATTTTTCGGTGCAAAGCGGCCCACATGTGGACCCCGCTTTGACAAAAAACTGTCATTTTTGCCCCTGTGTCCAAATTGGACTTAGGGACAGACGTTTCTAGCTATTTGATATTTTCTGAGACTGTTAGTGATGTTTATTTCAGCATCCGGAGACTTTTCTTCTGAGGCCATAGTTTCTGACTTCTTGGCATTTGACATCTGGACATTGTATTTTGCAGCTCTTGCCAGGCAAGTATACCTTGCCTTGTTGTACTGTTTAAATTCAGTTATTGTTAGTTACATGTTTTAATATTATATAAATGTGCGCGTTCGAGAAAACTCGGGTGCAGTCAACGATGGCGTTGACGTTAGGACTTGTGTCTGACCTAGTGTCTAGTAGACCCACCTAAAGTTGTAAAGTTATTGATATAACTTCCCAGGCCTTGACACGTATCATTACACGTCACAGAGTGAGTACATGTAGGGATGCGTGCCTCATGCGCGACTGGCCATCAGTGTGAGCAACACGTGTAGCGGTATTTAGCTCAGTTGTTTATTTCATAGAGACTTGCATCATAGTATGAGATGTCCACGTCGTTTTCACGATTTGTACACCTACATTGGGCGGGAAAGATTACTAGTAGGCGTATGGGACATCCCCCTCCATGATGTTTTATCCTTCGTACCATGCTCCTCGGAGATGGTCGATTGCAGAGCTACCCGTGTGTCCGGGGGCATATGACACATATACTAGCCGGTCATGACGATTGGTGAATTACGTCAGCATATGTCAAGCCTACACATTCCCATGCGTACTATCAGGTCTTTAAATTGCATTCACTTAGATGGTTAGCATACCCTTTATTTATTCAATATTTACATTATGGCATGTTATTTTTCTGTATCTTGCTATGTCCCTCTGAGGACCTGGTCCCCTGCCAGGTGTATATGTTCTTGAGTACTCGCAGGAGCACAGATCCGGACAGGCTACTTATTTTCTGAGCAGATCTTCTCTTCGAGCCTCGTGATTGTCAGATGTTGTTCTTATATGGTGTGTATCTGGTTCCTTTTTATATTCTATTTCGGCAGTAGATTTGATTCCATCCGACTGTCATTCTTTAGATACTTATTTATTGAGATCTAGTTACCTGGTTATTGGTTATTCATGTTTATGTGATTTCTGTGGATGAGATTTAGATATTACCCTGTGACTTGGAGTTAGTTTTACCACTTATGAATTATTATTCATTATACAGCGTACGCACGTATATATGGTTTCCATATATTGGAGTTGCCATATATACGGGCCAGCTGGCATGGTTACGTGACCTAGTCCTACGTATTTTGGGACTGGGGCGTGACAGCACCACAAGAAGAAGCTGCAAAGAGGCCTCATATATACCAGCCACCCAGAGCCTCTCCGCAGACATTACCTACATGTCAATACTGTGGCAAGGTAGGCCATACTGAGAAGGACTGCAGACGCAAGTTGGGATTATGCTTGATTTGCGGGACCAATCAATACTTAGCCAAGGACTGTCCTTATCATCGAGGAGGAGCACCAAGAGCAAACCAACAAGCTCTACCAGCACCAGGAGGGAATCAACCAAGGCCACCATTGGCACCACAAGCAGCACTTTTCCAACAAGCCCAGCAGCAGCAGCAGCAACAGAGGAATCCACCAGGACGCGGACAAGCCTTCGCGATGACTTTGGAAGACGTGCAGAACCAAGGAGTAGCTAGTGCGCGTAAGTTTTTATAGTTTTTTCGTTCCTAGTATTGTTATAATTCGTGCCTGCTGGTTCGTGACCCCAGACTTAACCTGATAACCTTGACCTGATAACTTTAAACTTGCTATTAATTGATAACCTAGGGTTAACTTTAAACCTGTTAATAATTGATAACCTAGTGTTAATTTTGAACTTGCCAATAATTCAGAATGATTTATAAATGTTAACCTAATAAGTTTTAAAAGATAACCTGGTTTTATAAAAACAGTAATTTTCTGGATTTACCATATTTGGGAAATTGCATAACTTCTACTTAGGGAAATAATTTTTCCTATGTGTTCAAACCCTGAACCTTGATTTTCTTTATTGTGATTCGAATAAAATTTGTAACCGTGTCATCCCTGTTGACCGGTTATTCTTTGATTGCGAGGACGCAATCCTCTTAAGGGGGGTAGATTGTAATCCTCCTGATTTTCAAAATTTTGAATTTGGAAATCTCACCATTTTCTGGAATTTTCTGTGAATTTTCTGTAATTTTTAGCAATTAAACTTAAGTGTTTTAATTATTCAATGATTTTTAAATGATAATAAATAATATTAAAATATTATAAAAATAATATTTTTTGGTGTAAAATGAAAATCTAAACATAGGGTAATTTTCTGGGAATTTATTGGACCCCGGAAATATTTTTAAAAGCCAAAAACCTATTTTTAATTAATTATTAAGTTAAACCGGGCTGAACCGGGTTCAAACCGGCCTGAACCGGCCTGAACCCGGTCCAGCTGAACCGGACCGGCCGAACCGCCTAGCGGGTTGGGCCGGGTCAGCCCAACCCGCACCCGTCCACCCGCCAACCCGCAGACCCGCCCGACCTAACCCATCTCTTCCCCGATCACTTCAGCTCCCCTCCGGCCGTTGCGCCGCCGGCGACCCTCCGGCTTCCCTAACGTCCGCCGCCGCCCGCTTGCATCCCGACCCTTCGCCTCCGCCGGCCGCAACCGCCGCCGCTCCCTCTCCCATCCTCGACCCTATATAAATCCTAGGATCCCCGCGTCACCCGCCCCTCGCCTCGCCTCCACCGCCCGCAGCTCCTACCTCCGCCGACGACGACCGTCCGGCGCCTCCACCGCTGCAGCCCCCTTCTTCCTCCCCTCCCTTTCGTCTCCGGCAACCACACCGGCAGCAGCAGCAACCCGCAGCGCCGCTGCCACCCTGCCCAGCCCGCCATCGAGCCGCCAGCGCCTCCGCCGCGTCCTCCGGTGCGCCGCCACCTCACCGCGCTGTCCCCGGCCGCCCAGCTGCCGTCCCGCCGGAGCTCGGCCACAGTAAACCCTAACCCTAGCCCCTTTATACTGTGCAGTGGACAGAGTATCAGTGTCGTGTCGGACACAAGTCGGACACGAAGGAGACGCTATTTTCAAGCCCACTTCAGGTATTCATAACTTCTTGCTCGTAGCTCGGATTTCGATTCCGTAAATTGTATCGCGTAGCCTGTATGACCCTCTCGGTGCCCGGACAAACCGCTCGGGGCATCGCGTCCTGTGGTGATCGCACACCGCGATCCAAAAACAGGAAAAACTAGACCCTGATTCACCCCGGAACTGAGTACGCCCCGCCAAACGGGACAACTTGGTCGCGTGCGATCTTCACAGATACGTGCGCGTCGTTGATACGGACGTGCAAAATTTCGCAGAAGCTGATTCGGATGTGCGTACACCCCGGAATCAGTGCGTATCCGCGGACATCGTCCCGTATCTGACTTTTTTGAATCTTGCTGTAACTTAGTGTACACACATCGGATCGAGACGAAACTTACACCATCGGACTCGTAGCAATACGCTGGTCCTGTGGGTCAAGTTTGGTTCGATTCTGAGAACGTTGACAAAATCGCGTGTCGTGGGCCCCATTGGCTCCACCTGACGGGCGATTTTGAGAACGGCTCTTCGGAATCCAATTCTGGAAGTTCCGTTGGGTTCGTATCATCGTTCCTGACCTATTAACACTAAGTTGGACTGATTTGGAGACCTTTGACCCTGACGCATTTTTTGGTGCAAGCGGGCCCACATGTGGACCCCGTTTTGACCCGAAACTGCCTTTTTGCCCTTGTCTCCAAATTGGACCCAAGGACAGGCGTTTCTAGCTTATTAATATTTTCTGGATCTGATGGTGATGTTTGTTTTAGCAGCTGAAGTACTGCCTGCAATCCCAGCTGAAGCCCGAGCTACAATTGGAGCAGAAAACCCAGGCAAGTGTACCTTGCCAATATCTGCAGTTTTTGCTATTTATTTTTTTGACATATATACTTGTTGTACTTGCTTATACCTAGGGCCGTGTGGCATACTTAACGTCCGATTACAGTCGGGTGCCAACCCCGTACGCGGAGTTGTGTATGTTATTAGAGATGGACATTCGAGACCCTTTACATTCTGGTACTTGTCTTATCAAGTATATTATACCCAGGACACTTGACACAGATCATGAACAAAATCTTCCTGAAATATTCAAGGTGGTTCTGTGTAGGATATAGAATGGACATAGACATTATATTTTTAGATGTTATATTCATAGACATAGTATGACTAACTGCATTAGAAATGATTGTGCGTGACGTGGACATGGTGCATCGTGGACATGAGACATATGATTACATTGGGTGGGGAGAGACACACAGGCTACAGGCTGATTATATATATAAATAAAATCCATAGTAAACACATAGTAAAACACATAGTATAACTGCTACCGGCTCCCCGACACAGAGCTTGTAGTGGTATCAGCCTTAGTTTTAGTGATGCTCTCAACTTGCATTTCACATAGATGGTTACTTATTCACCCTGTTTATTTTATTTACTATTTCACTGCATTATTTTGGCTTGTATTATCTGTACCTTGCTATGTCCCCTGAGGACCTGGATCCGGATTATGTCCCCAGGGTTAGCAGACGAGATCTAGCCTGAGGTGTACGGAACATGAGCACTTCTCGGAATAGTACCAGTACCAGAGGACGAGGTGATCGCTGAGGATTTCTCCTGAACATCTGCTTCCCTAAGCTCAGTTTAAAATATTTAATTAAACTCTTTTCATGTTTATGAGAACAATTGTACCAGACTTTATATCGGGTTGTTCCCCGAATACTTTGCTGAGACTGGATGTTTAATTTACTTTCCTTATTGCTGTTGATTTTATTATCTTTTCTGTGGATGAGATTAGTTCCGACTTGTTGTTATAGACCTTATATACAGCTTAAGTATGCCCTGATGGATCCATTAAATTGGGTTGTCCATCGGTGCGTGCTGCTGGCCATTGCCACGTGTCCCGTCCCTCGATATTCTGGGACTGGGGCGTGACACTAATCCCACGCCTTCACCACACCACCACCACCTCCGTCGGAGAGCCGCCGACCGCCGCGCCGCCGCAGCAGCCGCACGGCCGGCAGCAACAGCGCCTTGCGGCCCCTCCTTCGCGCACAGCTTCTGCCCTCCTCGCTCGTCTGATTCGTGTCTCGTCTTCGCTGGTATGTTCACAACCTAACCCTCTAGTATTTTTTTCAAGTGGAACGAATTTAGGCACCCCGGTTTGATCGAAAAATCGACCGAAAGTTAGCCGAAAAACTGTTCGGAAACAGTTCAGAATTTCGGTCCAAGTACCCCTGTTAATGTCCAATTTTTTACCAACTCGTTAACTATTTTCAAAATATAATTGAAGAAACTTCTTCACAATATAACCAAGATTTTTATTGTTCTTTTAGTTTTTATTAGTTTGCTTTAATGGTAAAATTATTCTTGTTCCAAAACGACCAAAAATTTGTTTTTAAAACTGTCAAATTTGCCACATGTGGACCCCACTTTAACCTAAAACTGTCAATTTTGTCCCTGTGTTCAAATAGGACTTATGGGTAGTCAATCATAGCTATTTCAAGTATTCTGAGGATATTGGTGATGTTTGTTTCATCATCCGGAGGTGTACGTACAGATTCTACTTTCCCAGAAGCAGTTGACGGAGTTCAGAACCCAGGCAAGTGTATCTTGCATGATGTATCACAGTTTCTTGCCTTTATTATCTTATTCAGTTATTATAGTTATTTGATATGTGTGATGTGTGTGTTTATCTTAGGACCGTGAGACGTTGCTTAGCGTCCGAACAAGATTCGGGTGTCGACGCCGTACGCAGAGTCGTGTAACGTCACTTAGAGAGTTGATTCCATGATCCTATTTTTACGTGCATGATTTACCAAGTACGTCATACCCTACGACACTTGACACTATTTTATGTGACAGAATCTTTTTTGAGTTATTCATGGTGATCTGTATAGGCTTACAGGATTCGTGATATGAGACTTGCATATTATATTAATATTATTATGACTCGTTGCACTAGCTAGAGGTCATGATCTTACGTGTTATGGACATGAGACGTTGTGGACATGAGACGTGAGGTTACATTGGGTGGAAAGAGACACACCATACTATACTGGAGTCCTGATACTGTAAACCCCCTGATTTTTCAAGATTTTTTAAACTGGATTTTTCAGAATTTTCTGGGATTTTCGAGAATTTTTGCTAATTAAAAACAAGATATTTTTGGCATTAAATAAAATTAAATATTTCTAAAATATATTAAAATATTATGAAAATAATATTTTTGGGTGTAAAATAAAATACTGGACTTAAGGTAATTTTCTGGGAATTTATTGGACCCCGAAAATATTTTTAAAAGTCCGAAAACTATTTTTAAAATTAAATTAAAATTGAACCGGGCTGAACCGGGTTCAAACCGGTCTGAACCGGCCTGAACTCGGTCCAGCTGAACCGGACCGGCCGACCGCCCTGGCGGGTCGGGTCGGGCCCGCCCGACCAAACCCGCACCCGCCCGTACCCGAACCCGCTTCTTCCCAGTTCACCCGATTCCCCCGCCCGAGCCTGATTCGTCCGCCGCCCCGCCCGGCCGCGTGCCGCCCGCTCCGCCCGGCCAACTCCCCCGTGACCTCCGCCCCCGCGGCCACGTCGGCCCCCTCCTCCGCTCCGCCCGGCACCACGACCTCCCTTCTCAACCCTATTTAAAATCCCTCCCCTCTCTCCGCCAAGCTCCGACATCCTCCCCGCCGTGCCTGCGCCACCGCTCCCCTCGCCGTGCCGCCAGCGCCGCCGTGCCCCGCCCTCGCCTGCGCCGCCATCTCCTCCTTCTTCCCCGATGCAGCGGCCCCCTCGAGAAGCAGCAGCAGCGGGCCAGAGCTCCGCCGAGCCCCGGCCAGCCTCGACCCGGTCGCCGTCGCGCCGCCTCCGGCCGCCCTCGCCAGTGCCTCCCCAGCCAGCTCCGGCCGCCGCAGAACCCTAAAACCCTAACCCTAGGACATAGGATCCGGACACTTCGTGTCGTGTCGGACACTAGAAAACGCAGTTTCTCGAGCCCTGTTCAGGTACCCATTTCTCTCTCCTTGTTTACCCGTTTACGATTTCGTCTGTTGCATCGCGAACCCTGCGTGACCCTCTCGGTGCCCGTGCGACCCGCTCGGTGCATCGCGTCCTGTGGCGATCGCGAACCGCGATCCAAAAACAGGAAAAATAACGCCCTGTTTCACCCCGGAACTGAGTACGCCCCGCCAAACGGGATGACTTGGTCACGTGCGGTCTTCACCGATACGTGCGCGCCGTCGATACGGACGTGTGGGATTTCACAGAAGTTAATTTGGATGTGCGTGCACACCGAAATCAACGCGTATCCGCGAACACCGTCCCGTATCCGTCAGTTCTAGAATGCGTCGTAACTTAGTGTACACACGTCGGATCGAGACAAAACTTGCGCCATCGGACTCGTAGCAATACGCTGGTCCTGTGAGCCAAGTTTGGTTCGATTCTGAGAACGTTGACAAAATCGCGTGTCGTGGGCCCCACAGGCTCCACTTGACGGGCGATTTTGTGATCGGCTCATCGGAATCCAATTCTGGAAGTTCCGTTGGGTTCGTATCATCGTTCCTGACTTGTTGACACTAAGTTTGACGAATTTGGAGACCTTTGACCCTGACACATTTTTCGGTGCAAAGCGGGCCCACGTGTGGGTCCCGTTTTGACCCGAAATTATCATTTTTGCCCTTGTCTCCAAATTGGACTCAAGGACAGGCATTTTTAGCTATTTGATATTTTCTGGATCTGATGGTAATGTTTGTTTCAGCATCCGGAGACGTTCCTGGAGATTTCACAAATACTAGAGCTACAGTTGGAGCCAGAACCACAGGCAAGTGTACCTTGCCAAAACTTGCAGTCCTTGTTACTTATTTTCTTGGCTTATATATACATATATTGTGGTTCATGTTCAACCTAGGACCGTGTGACTTTACTTAACGTCCGATTAATAGTCGGGTGCCAACACCGTACGCGGCGTTGTGTATTGTCATCTAGACATGGATACCGAGACCCGATATTTCTCGTACTTGTCTTATCAAGTACATCATAACCCAGAACACCTGACACTATTCATAAGACAGAATCTTCCTGAGACATTCATGGTGATTCTGTATAGGATTCAGGTTCATGACATATTCTTTACATATATGCTTAGAGCTTATTATGACTTGCTGCATTAGACTTGATCCTGCGTGGCATGGACATGAGACGTTGTGGACATGAGACGTATGATTACATTGGGTGGGGAGAGACACACAGGCTACAGGTTGTTTATATTATGCCGGCGTCTTAGTCTCACTACGAGCTAGACAACCACATGATATCACTGCTACCGGCTCCCCGACACAGAGCTTGTAGTAGTTTCAGCCTGAGTTCTAGTGCTGCTCTCATCTTGCATATCACTTAGCTGGTTACTTAGTGTTTCCCTATTGTTCCATTTATTGCTGGAGAGACACACAGGCTACAGGTTGACTATATTATGCCGGCGTCTTAGTCTCACTACGAGCTAGACAACTACATGATATCGCTGCTACCGGCTCCCCTACACGGAGCTTGTAGTAGTCTCAGCCTGAGTACTGGTGATGTTCTCACTGCATTTCACATAGATTGTTACATATTTACCCTGTTTATTTTATTGACTATTTTACTGCATTATTATGGCTTGTATTATCTGTACCTTGCTATGTCCCCTGAGGACCTGGATCCGGATTATGTTCCCAGGTATAGCCGAAGAGATCCATCCAGAGATATACCGTACAGGAGCACTTCCAGGAGCTGTACCAGAACCTGAGAACGAGATCGTGCCAGAGGATCTCTCCTGAGCATTGCCTTTATATAGTCAGTTATTTTTGTTTCTATTTTCAGTTCCTTTATTTCCTGTCTATTGCATTGATGTATCAGACTTGTTCTCGGATTGTTCACCGAGACACTTTTATTGAGATTTGTTAGTTTATTCTCTTTGCATTATTCTGGCATTTAATCTGTGATTATCTGTTATGGATGAGATTAGTATAGACTGTGACTTGTAACACTTGATCTATTTATTGTTAGACTACAGCTTAAGCATGCCCTGATGGATCCATTAAATTGGGTTGTCCATCGGTGCGTGCTGCTGGCCATTGCCGCGCATCCAGTCCCTCGGTATTTTGGGACTGGGGCGTGACAGATACTACTAGAGGTGCCTTGGACTCTGTCTCAGATCTTTGGCACCTATACTGAGTCTTGATACTACTTCCTGCTATGGGCTCCCCGACACAGAGCATATAGTGGTTTCAGCCTGAGTACGAGTGATGCTCTCACGTGCATATCACTTAGATGGTTACAGTAGTTTACCCTTGAGTATGTGGCATTATATTATTTTACTTTTGGCATATTGTTTCTTGTACCTTGTTACGTCCCTTTGAGGACCTGGTCCCCTGCCAGTTTTTGCATCATAGACGGTTATGGAGCCTTTGAAATTGCTGATGAAGTTGCTTGTCTTGTAGGCATTGGTACCAGGTACTTATATCATTTTTATCGGAGTTATGATTATTTATTCATATTGTTTATTTATCTGCTGATGTAGCATAGTTTTATAGACTCATATTTTTTTCTCGAGTCTATTCGAGTTTGTGTGTTACTGGGCGGCCGACTTTAGCACATGTAGCTCATTCTTGTGTATTATGTTCATTGTGGATTGAGGCATATATATTTATATTTACTTGATTATTTGGATAGTGACCATTATAATACAGCTTATACGTATTCGAGTCGGACCAGAGTCTGAGTGTACCAACTCCAGAAGATCTGTGCTTCGGTTCACTCTTTTGAATGATTTTCTGTCGATCTTTGTCTGCGCACAGACTTCACATTTCTCCACCTCCTTATCCCCACATTTGGAGATAAGGCCTAGACTAGACATCTTGTTAATGTGTTTACAATGCACACGTCCTAGTTTATTATGCCATAACTCAAGAGAATAACCAGAAGTAGAGATTGTATTGATACAAACAGAAGGAGTTACAGAATATAGTTTAAACTTCCCTTCGGTACAGAAAGCTTTTTCGAAGTATGTTCCCTTGTAGGACATCATCATCTGATCGACATTGATATTCATTCTCAAGCCTGCCTTGAAAAGCAGACTCCCAAAAACCAGATTCTTGGTGATCATTGGTACGTGCTTCACATTCTCCAGTGTAAATGACTTTCCAGAAGTCAGCTTCAGTACTACCGTTCCGATCATCAGTACTGCAACTTGAGACTTATCTGCCATTGAGACTTTCTCAAAGGTAGGCTCATACTTGGCGAACAGCTCCTTCTTAGAGCAGACGTGGCAAGATGTACCAGTGTCCACCCATCAGTCAGTATCCACGCCATGTGATTCAACCTGCACAATCATAACAACTAGGTTAAGATTACCTTGCTCTTTCGGTTTAGGCTTTGACCTGCAGTCGTTCTTGTAGTGACCCTTTTTGCCACAGTTGTAGCATGTCACATCAATCTTCGGCTTTGGCTTGAACTGAGCCGACTTCACCTTCAGCTGGTTGAAGTCCTTCTTTTTCTTGTAGGAAAATTTTTGCTTCCCTTTAGAGTCACTAGCATGTGCCATGTTGGCCTTAGCCAACTGCTTGGACAAGGAGTCCAACTTCAGTTGCCCCCCGGCTTCATCTTCAATGTGAATCCAGTGAAGAAGATCTTCGAGCTGGATCTCTATCTTTTTACGGTACATGTCAGTCTTGAACCTGATCCAGCCTGGAGAAAGTTTGGTGACGATAGCCCCCACCATAAATTTGTCTTTCTGCTTCATGCCATTTTCCTCCAGTTTATGATGCATCTTCAGAAGTTTCTTAACTTGTGGTAACATCACCTTCTCGTCCTCAAATTGCAAAGTGGAGAACTTCTCGACGAGATAGATTTTAGACATTTTCTCGTCAGTTTTATAGTGCTTCTCAAGAGATTCTCCGACATATCTTGCCTTCTCCTTCTTGTTGTAGGACTCTGCCATCGAGTCATCCATATCATTGAGAATCAACAACCTGCAGAGGTTGTTGTCTTCCTTCCACTTGGAGTGCGCGTCCTGAGCCACACCAACTGCAAGCTCTCCTCCATCTTCGGAATTGGTAGGTTCATGATCAACCAACACATAAGCAAATTTGACAAGACAAAGATTCAAGGATATCTTCCTCTTCTAAATGTTGTAGTGTTCGCCATCAAACTTCTCAAGCTTGTGAAAGCTAGTATCGAGAAGGTTTGAGCGGTTGTCCATTCTAACTCGGATCTTGCCTTGAGATTGTTAGCCCCGAAGTCAGATCAAAGAAGAAGAGGTAGCCACAAAGTAGAGACTCACATAAGAGTTCGTCTCTACAAACTCCAGAAGAGAAGTTGGTGCACTGAGGTTCATACAAGAGTTCCTCTACAGTGACACACAACCCCACAGAAGAACTAAACAAGAAATATGTTACAAACTGACCACCCAAAGAAAATACAAATACAACAAGAATCAGAAAACTGTTCTTCTCTTTAAGTTCGCAGACGCTACACCTAGAAGAACAGAAACAAGAACAGAAATACAAAGAAGAAAACTCCTGCTGGGATGATCAAAACCACCAGAGCTCAAGGCAAGATTCGCGCTATACAGCGATCTGCCCCCAGGATCCAGTAAGTTCACACAAGAACTTCTGGAACGCTCTTGGTCACCTTCGGATCACCCGAAAGATTCCTTTGGAAGGATGTTAACTGCTGTCGCAGGTCCTGCTGGTGCTCTCGGTTTTTTCTCTCTCTTAATTTTTCCAACAGTCTAAATGAAAGAGGAGAGCCTCTATTTAAAAAGGATTTCAGCTTTCATGAAGCCTGAGAAAAAAACCAGGCCGCATGAGTCGCCTGCGCCGCTGTACTGCACAGAGAAGACAGCGCTGTCAGGCACCGAAAGTTGCAACCGCGTGGCACAAAGAGTCACGAGCCGCCTGCGAGCTGTACTGCATAGAGCAGACAACGCCGCACCGAGCCGCCAACAGCAGTCCCTGTCCCCTCCACACTTGACTCGCTCAAGCTAACTTGTTGGCCGCATAGCGCCAGGCCGCATGGGCTCCTGGCCGCATGCACCCCTGACCGCATGCGCACATGTCCGCATGGGCACCTGACCGCATGGTCCCTGGCCACAATCCCTCCAGGCCGCATGGCTCCACAAAGCATGCGTCCGAGCAAGCAACCGTGCATGTAACTCGCGCATAAAAGGAGCACACGAGCGTCATGCGACGATGCTGACGTGCAAAGTGCGTCAACAAAGTGCCACTTTGCGCCCTTGAGTCCGAATCCGAGTCTGAGTCTGAGTCTGAGTCGCTAAATCCCTTTGGGACTTAGTTCTTAAGGAAAACTTCTCAAATATGGTGACAAAATAAAGATTGTCATAATGGGGTTCACACTTAATCCCTCTAGGAAAGTCAGCCCATATGGACCATCATCCCATGTGCATATAATCATACTAAACAAAACTATATATTGAGATATATATATTGGTGGTTTTCGACTAAAACTTCTAAAGCAAAGTGAAAAATACTAACAACTTGTTGACTATAAATACACAAAATTTTGCTAATTTGTCTTCTGGAGTTGCTTGTTCAAAGAATGTTGCATATCTATGAAAATCAATGTACAATTAACAAAATTTGGTTAGAGAAGAGACTATCTACCAATAGAAGAATCTAAATGGTAGTCTCTGAGTACATTCACTTCCTTTTTCAAACAAAAATAATATAGTAAAAAAAATATACATCCCCACTCCACTCACATCACATGGTGTTGGGCTTGGCTTGTTGCATAGATCTGGAACTGTAACAAAACATGTACTCTCACGCACCCCATCAATTTGTCTGCTCAGAATACTCTTTGATATAGTTCAGTTGAAGTCAACTCCCTATGAGCAACTTTTACTTCATCCTTTCGAATTCAAATGCATGGGCCACTGATAAACTTTCTTGACTTAAACGTTTGACACAGTTCGTAGTCAATTAGGAGACGTTTGATATTTAAAATATTATATAGAAAATGATATGTTGTTCGTAGTTTTGGACCCTACTCCGTGACTACGGACAACGGACCGAATCTTATTTGCCTTTTCTATTAACCTGAAACTCGCTGCCGATTGATTTGTCAATAAAGAACTGTTACGTGGACCGTAGATCAAAAATGTGGGCCAACAACGTCGTTCACATAGCATCGTTATACTATATAAACGAAAATTTGGAAATCAAATTTCGTATAATTAAATTTTATAGAAAATTATATTTATATGTTTGATGACTATATAAATATTTTAGAATTATTTTTTGAAAAATGATAAAAAATAAACTAAAATAAAAAATAAACGTATTATCCACCTCCATTATGCACCATCTAAATATTGTTTGCTATATTTGCTTACATGTGATTCTACTGCATCTCAAGAGTCAAGGATCTAGTGCTCTGGCAAAGGATTACTGGTTTATCATAATGTTCTTATTGGAATTTAAACATATTATCCACCTCCATCGTGCTTACTGCTTATTCGTGCACCAAGTATATATTCTAGTGTTTTAGTTTAATGGAAAGCTTCTTCTTTTTTTCTTTGGCAAGTACGTAAATAATCCAGCTCTCAATCCATATATAGAATGAGTATTCGACCTATATGGAAGAGCTTGTTCGGTATGAATATATTAACATCCATCACTACTCACTCGCCAACATTAATAGGACGTTTGATTGCAAGATGATAAATATGTAAAAAAATTAATTAATTTTATGGAATTATTTTTTTAGGAAAAAAATTCTATGTAAATTAAAAAAAAATTATGAAAAACTTAATTTGGTGTTTGATTGTTATTATTTTTCACAAAAAAAAAATATTTTTCTATCGGTTGGACAAGTTTTATTTTCCATTATTTTGGAGAAAAATATAAAAATTGATATTTTTTTTGAAAAATAATTCAATGAAAAATATAAGTTATCTAACACTACAATTGGTGAAAATTTTGTGATGAAAATATTTTCCATGAAAAAAAAAAATGCAAATCAAACACAGCCTAAAGTTTTATATATACTACAAATTAATAGGTCAAGGTGTATAATGGATCGGGCGGTTCGGAATTCGGCCCGGGACCGGCCTGGTCTGGGCCGGCCTGGACCCGGTCAATGATTCGGACAGGCTCGGCCCACCCCTTCCGCGGGTCCGGACTGGGTCGGCAAAATCAGTCCGTAAGTCCGGCACGAATGTGCAACCCTGCAGTCCGGTCCGGTCTGATTTATTATATATATATATATATATATATATATATATGGGAGCGGATCAAAAGATCCGCTTTCGGAGCCCCGTCGAAGTCCCGCCCCCATGCACCATCGGATCAGAGGGTCCGCGTGGGAGCCACGCGTGGGCCTCCCGCAATCCAATTATTGGGAGCGACGGGGATCCCGAGAGGCTCCGAATCCGCTCCCATATATATATAGAGCAGGACTTCGAAAGCGGATCTTTTGATCCGCTCATATATATATATATATATATATATATATATATATATATATATATATATATATAATTTAAAAATATATATAATTTTTTTATGAGTTTTTATTTATTATAATTTTAAAAAAATTATAATTTTTTATTTATTATATACATAATATATTATAATGACTTATATTATATATAATATATAAAAATATGGGCTGGTCCAGTCCAATTCGAAATCAGTCCGGATTCACCTCGGTCGACCCGGACCGCAAACCACCGGATCATGGGTCCGGACTTGGTCGGCCTTCAGCGCCTACGGACCGGACCGGCCGGAACCATTCCACGTCTGAATTTGAATCCGGACCGATCCGAATTCGGTTAAAAAGGTCAAACTGAAATTCGAGTCGGTCCGATCCGACCCATTACACACTTGATTAACATGTACTTCAAAATAATATGTACTACATGGCTCGAGTTTTCCTCTTCTTCTCCACGCGTTAGAGTTCTTTCGTCCTATTGTGTGGTGCAGTAGCGGAATCACTAAGGGACTGTACTGGACGCCCATCCAAAAAAAAAAAAAAAATTTATTATTTTATATAAATTAGTCTACACCTTGAATTTCACGTTGTCTTTGGTGTGGTGTTTCCTTCTCTCTTTTTTTTTTTTCTTTTTTTTTTCTTTTCTTTGGTAGTCTTTCTTCACTTGCGTAGTCCACCCCTTTGGTTCTAAGCTAATTACGACCCAAGTTCCAAACTCTGAAACTCATAAAAATAATGTTCTAAGCACAAGTGGTGGTGTTTATAAAGTCTTTTCTCTTCTCCTTCTTCTTCGTGACATTAAGGATGGGATCAAGCAAATTCCAAATTAGATCCAGCCGAATTTTATTAATATAAATCATTAAACATTGTATACGATATCAACTATTAAAAGTTAAAGCACCGTGAAATAAGCTACAAAGTCAAGTTTAATCTGAATGGAAAGTGAATGAAACTTTCCTGATATTCTGAGAATTGTATGGCTTCACGTATGAAAGATGGTCATTCAGTCATTGAGTATCGGGTTAGCAACATCTCTAACATTAGCACAATTTACTTCTTACGTTGAGGTTTTTTTAGTGAACACTATGTGACTCGAGGTGTCATTCGAATCTGAATTGGTCCATGAGATATGATATTAGACTGGACATATACTTAAAAAAAAAATATCATGTAAAGTCTAAACCAATATCAATTATCTATACTTCATGGTACCACCAACTTCCTATCTGACGTGGAACTAAATTATCAACTCCACATTTTTAGCGAGCAATCAAGCATCTTGATTATCTTTGTTCGTTCCCATCAGCTGAGCACCCTGGAGATCCAACATATCGTCATCTCGATTCGTTCGGCCACTGAACCAAAACAATACTTTTATCCACACCACGAACCAATTAAAGTCGTCCAAACCACATCACAATATATCTCGAAACAATAAGAGATGTCCAAACCAGTCCCATAACTTTGGACTATAATACCGCTTTATCACTCCCCGTTTTCGATATACGTATTTGGAATGTATTTTTATTTTAGCATGGTTGCATGTGCATGGTGACTAGACCCATTCTTTGGTTTAACCTTCCTCATGGTTTATTTTGTGGGTTAGTTCAACTCATGAGAACCTTTGGTTCAACCCTCAAACCCTACCATATATAACCCAACATTTTCTTTCTCTCTTCACTTCTTCATTACTTCCTCTTTATTTAGTTTTCTCTCCCCATTTTCATAGGCAAGTACACATTACATGAGAAATGGAGAAACTCTCCATATTATTGTTTCATTATGTTTATTATGTGTTTCTAACACTTTTAGTTCTTGGAGTTTTCTGTTTTGATGGATGGATTAGTGTAGATCTACATTTCAAAACTTAGATTTTTCATGAGTTTCATGAGTTTTTCTTGGTTTTGATCTATTAAACTTATATTTTAGAAAACTAGTTTCTGCTACATGATAGAGCTTTCAATTTAGAGCATTTTGGCTTTTGGTTCTGTCACGTCTCGCTTCCCAATATACAGTGAGTCGGGTACGTAACTATATCTCAAGGCTACGCCCCAGACAAATACTATCGTACTCGTATCAGCGATTGTCGCCTGTATAATTCTAGGATGGAATGCAAGTCATACTAAAATACTTTATTACTACAAACTATAATTATACAACACAGATTAAAGTACAACTATACAAGTCTTTACAACAAAACCATCTTAATTCACATAGTTCCAACTACAAAATATTGTTTGTTGTATTCCTGAAAACCACTTGAAGATCACTCCTCGACTTCGTCCACGTCATAAAGAGGTAACACATCACAAAAAATTTTATCTTCCCCTAGTGAACAATATTAGGTCGTCAGAACGACAACAAGTCATCGGTCAAGAACGATAAAAGAACTGAAGATATGATATGATAAAATAATAGAATAATTGAAAGACATTTTCGTATAGTTGGATCTGAGTTTGATATAGTTAGAAGTATTATAGTTTAAACTTGAAATATAACTCTAACAAAGATCTATTCTAGTGATCTCTCAGTGTCTAATCAAAACAATCAATACAACCTTAATTCATTACCACAATCACAAACAAGTTTCCTATATGATGATACAATTTTGAAAACACATCTGGATCACATACATCGTATTTTATCAGTAATAATCCCGTGACCAGAGATCAGGTTGTGTCTCGGTGGCACGGTGCTTAGAATCTGGTCCCTCTCGCGCAGGGAGTAAAACTTGTAACTTCTAAACTCTTAAATTCTTGTTTTTAATACAAGAATTTATAGAATCCGAAATCTCTCTTGGTGAGCGAAGCCTCGCCCCCAACGTCGTATGGCTTTACGATGCAGAAAACTCTACTGATCAGTTTTTATTTATTTATTATATTGCAGAGATTTTTGGTGTGATCCAGCTGTTCTCTCCCGTCCAATGCACTAACCTAAAGCTACAAACAATCATATTATATTATCTTGCATTATGTTTTTGCTGGGTACATGTAACCCCCTGATTTTGCAAGAATATTAAACTTGGATTTTTTCACAATATTCTGGAATTTTCTGGAATTTTTCTGTAATTAAAATCAGGGTTTTAATTATTAAATAATTTTTAAATGATAATAAATTATATTAAAATATTATGGAAATAATATTCTTGGGTGTAAAATGAAAAACTGGACTTAGGGTAATTTTTCTGGAATTTATTGGGCCCCGGACCTATTTTTAAATCACCTAAAACTATTATTATTTATTTATTTATTCATTTATTTATTTATTTATTTATTATTTATTTATTATTTATTTATTTAATTCCGGCCCAGCCCAAACCCTGGCCCAACAGGCCCAAACCCAGCCCAATACCAAACCGGCCCGTTGGCCTACTGGGTCGGGTCGGGTCCACCCGCACCCGAACCCGCGCCCGCTGACCCGTTCCCCAGCCTCCCCCTGACCCGTTCTTCCCCGATTCTTCCGTCGCTTCCGCCGTCGGCGCCGCCGCGCCACGCCGGCCACGCTCCCCCGCGACCCCGCACCGGCCTCTCCCCGCCCGGCCACGACCCGCCTCCCCTCGCCGTGCTCCGCCCTCGCCTGAGCCGCCCCCGGCGCCGCCCGGCCGCCAACACCTCTGCCTCGCCCCGCCAGTGCCGCCCTAGCCCCCGGCCGGCCTCCCCCGCAGCGGCGCCGCCCTCCTCCGGCCGCCGGAGCTCCACAGCAAACCCTAACCCTAGTTTCAATTGTGTCGGACACGTGTCGGACACAGTTTTTTTGGGTTTTTCTGACCCTGTTCAGGTACGCGTATTTTTCTGTTCGTAACCCCATTTCTGATTCCGTCTTTTGCGTTGCGAAGCCTGCATGACCCTCTCGGTGCCCGTGCAACCCGCTCGGGGCATCGCGTCCTGTGGTGATCGCACACCGCGATCCAAAAACAGGAAAAGTAACGACCTGATTCACCCCGGAACTGGGTACGCGCCGCCAAACGGGACGACTTGGTCGGACGCGTTCTTCACAGATACGTGCGCGTCGTTGATACGGACGTGTGGGATTTCGCGGAAGTCGATTCGGGTGTGCGTGCACACCGGGATCAACGCGTATCTGCGGACAACGTCCCGTATCCGCCTTTTCTGAATCACGTCCTAACTTTCTGTTTACACGTCGGATCGAAACGAAACTTGCGCCATTGGACTCGTAGCGATACGCTGGTCCTGTGACCCAAGTTTGGTTCGATTCTGAGAACGCTGACGAAATCGCGTGTCGTGGGCCCCACAGGCCCCGCTCGACGGGCGATTTTGTGATCGGCTCATCGGAATCCAATTCTGGAAGTTCCGTTGGATTCGTATCATCGTTCTTGACCTGTTGACACTAAATTTGGTGAATTTGGAGACCTTTAACCCTGACACATTTTTCGGTGCAAAGCGGGCCCACATGTGGACCCCGTTTTGACCCGAAATTATCGTTTTTGCCCTTGTCTCCAAATTGGACTCAAGAACAAGCGTTTCTAGCTATTTGATATCTTTTGAGCATGATGGTAATATTTATTTCAGCATCCGGAGACATTTCTGGAAATTTTCCGATGATAGAACTGTAGTTGGGATCGAAACATCAGGCAAGTACCTGTACTTCAAGTTTATTCTTTATATTGTGATAATTAGTTCCTTGCTCTACTAGCACCATTGGATGGTTATACGTAGTGTTAGAATACTGGATTTCATGTCTTGCTTTTTGTGTCGGGAGGGTGAATACTAGGAGGCATGTGGTTTACCCTTCCCCCTGTCATGTCTGATAGCTGTTGGTACGCGACTGTACCATCAGCCTGATACTCGATTATTCATGTCTGATAGCCGTCTATGATGGCCTGATTAGCCTTATAACCCCCTATATGCCGACTATGTATTCTAAATACACACTTACACACACATAGTTTCTTGTCGTGTTGCAGTTCCTGTTATCTTGTTGTAGTTCCATTTTCCTGTCTCATTATATTTCCTGTTTACTCATATTCCTGATTTACAGCAATTAATCCTTAGTTATTGTTACTTCTTATTTATGCATATCCTTAACATGATAATTGTCAGTTCTTTTCTACTTGTCATAAATATTTAGTTTAATCTTTGTTGTGCATTGTGTACTTTGCTCCTTTCCTGACTGGATCCGTAGATTTAGGCGATGATGATGACTATGCCCCCACCTTTTATGGTCCCTATGAGGGAACAGATGATACTTTTGAGGAGCCGGTTCCCACCCAGGAAATCACTTCTGAGGAGTAGTTAGCAGTTAGTTATTATTTTCCTTTCAGCTTAGTAATCGGGTTTGTCCCCTATTTATCTTCTGGTTCTGTAATAAACTATGGATCTGTTTGTCACATTTTGTTTTATGAAATCTTAGCATTCCTATTTTCTGTTATTATCCTTGCCTATTTATTTACTGTGGATGAGCTAGAGATTACCTGTGAAGATGACCTAGACAGCGTACTACCGCCGACACTGCGGCGTAGGCTGGACGTACCCACGTACTCGTGCCCGAATATTCGGGTGCGGGTCGTGACACGTTTTTATGGTGGCCCATGCAGGTCAAGAATCCTTAAATAGTGTAATATCCTAGGACAGAGGATGAAATAAGATTGAGGATTTTAGGAAAAGCTCATTCACAGAATAGGATCTTTTGTTTCAAATCTCGATATCGTTCCTAGTAAAAAATTTCTATCGCCCTTGATTTCCAAGTAATCTATTCTAATCCTCCTATCCCTTAACCTTTCAGAATGGTTCAGACAAGGAATACCGTAGGAGGCACATCCGAACCCGCCGAGCAGACTGTGCCTGAAACTCTTGCGCTCCCTCCGCCTCCAACTACTCCGACAGTTACTATGCATGGGGCACAACTACTCGGAGTGTTCCAGGGACTTATAGAATCCCAGAAGGAACAGACTGCCCTGCTACGAACTAGCCTTTCGGATGCTCTTCGCTCCCAGGAGTCACCACAAAAGAGGCCAGGAAGTGCCAAGGACTTCAAAAACCTTAAACCCCTGGAATTCTATGGGACTGAAGGTATTCTCTATGCCGATGAATGGATAGAGAATGTGGAGCGACTCCTGAAGACTGCTCGGGTCCCTGATGATCTTAAAGTGGAATCTGCAAGCCTGCAACTATTTGACATAGCTCGGACCTGGTTTAGAGATGAGCCTCAGTTATCTGCTCCTGAGCTAACTTGGGAGGATTTTAAGAGGCTGTTCAAGGAGAAGTTCTATCCCGAAGTGGCTCGGGAAGCTCTCGAAAGTCAATTCGAGAAGCTGGAACAAGGAAATCTTTCTGTTGATGAGTACACTGCTAAATTTAGCATACTGAGCCATTTTGCAGAATATATGGTTCGTACCCCTGAGGATAGAGCCCGTAGATTCAAGAAGGGGTTGTCTCCTGATATTCGCCTTGCTGTCACCACTAGCCGAGCTCGTACCTACGAAGAAATCTTGAGCGTGGCACAAGGTGTTGAGAGAGACATGGGACATAGACTAAAGCGGGAGAGAGATACTGGAAGTATGGGACCCCACAAACGTCCATTCCAACCACAACAGAAGGCCCCGCAGCAAATCCAGCATCCTCTCCCTCGAGCTGCAGCGCCCCAACACCAGACTCAAGGACAGAACCAACAAGCTCTCACTTGTGGCTTTTGTCATAAACAAGGTCACATTTGGCGAGTTTGTAGAAAGAGGCTAGGTGCCTGTCTATATTGTGGATCAACAGCACATCAAGTGAGGGACTGTCCTGCTACTCAAGAACGCGGACAAGCTTACGTGATGCTCTTATTTTGCATATCACTTAGCTGGTTACATAGTTTGCCATATTGATACATTTTTATATACTATATTTATTTGGCTTGAGTTATTCTTGTACCTTGCTATGTTCCCTGAGGACCTGGAATCCGGATTATGTCCCCAGGTATAGCAGAGGAGATCTACCCTGAGGTATACGTGACAGGAGCAGACATTGGAGCAGTACCAGCACCAGAAGACTAGGTGATACCAAAGGATTCTCCTGAGTATTTGCTTTATATACTCAGTCATTTCTGTTCTTGATACTCTATTTCATGTCTCGTGGATTAATATATTAAACTCATTATCGGGTTGTTCCCCGAGACATTTATTGAGACTTGTTGATTATTATTTTATCTTGATTATTTTGATATTGATTGTGTTTATCTTCTTTGGATGAGATTAGAATTAGAAATATGGCATGAATCATAGACCCTTATTATTGTTTTACAGCTTAAGTACACTCTAATGGGTCCATTAAATTGGGTTTGCCCATTGGTGTGTGCTGTTGGCCATTGCCACGTGTCTAGTCCCTCGATATTTTGGGACTGGGACGTGACAGAATAACCTTACATTTAAGTTCAAAGTCAACACTGAGGTCATCTAATTATCCAGGTGTATGTAAATACTCCACCTAGCCAAATGACAATTATTATACCAATTAAGTATAATTTTAATTTTCGGACAGAATTAAATAAATATGTATAACCATGAATAGTTCACAAAAATCATAATTCCTAACAACCAAAACCAAGTATAAAAGCATTCAGGAGTTGGTGTGTCCGTATCGTGTTCTAATACAAGAGTACTTATCATACCACAATTCATACTTAACATAGTCCCTACTATACTTATTTATGAAATATGGTTTCAAGTTACTTTTATAAATTATAACTAACTAAAATACTCATAATTTGGAAAAATGAAAGAACAAATTTAAGACACGGTCCCAAAAAATTGAAACTGAAAAGGTGAGGAATTGCCTTTGGTGTTGATCCCCTAACCGAAATCGATCTTCGATTTTTTTGATTTCTTCCAAATATCACCTATTACCAAAAAAATTAGACATATTCCCATTTAAACATCCTGAGCTAGGTTTTATTTTGAAAGAAAATAGGTTTTAAAGAAATGAGAAGGAGTTATACCTAGATTTGGAAGATACTCCCAAGGAGAAGGAAGTGTTGGAAGTTGTCGTCGGAGGAAAGGAGGAGCTGGAGAAGGGGGTCAAGGGTCTGAGACGGCGGCGGTCGACGGCACGACGGGCGACGGCGTGGTCGGCGGCATCCGGCGTAGTGGCCGCAATAGCAACGCGGACGCATTAGTAGCAGCGGTCAGTAGCTGCTACGGCAACAGTAGTAGTAGAAAGAGAGGAAGAAGGAGATGGAGAGGATGGAGATGAAGATGAGATAAAGAAGAAAAGAGGGTGATGGTGATGGTATTAAGTAGATGGGGTTTGTTTGTGTTGGAACTTTAAGGTGAAAGAAAAATTGTCATGTATACACATAGAAAGATGAGGAAGAATGAGGGATGGCCAGCTCTTAAAGTTGGGTGCTGAGTAAGGAGAAAAAAATTGTGGGTAGGTGGTTTTTGTTGAGGGTTTCCACATTCACTTATTTTGTTTAGTATTTAACCAATAAACCCTCATAGAATTGAAAACTTTTGCAAAAGGGTCAAGTTGCAAACAAAAGATTGCATATACTTAGATATTTACAAACTCATAAATATACCCATATATATAATAAAATAAAATAAAAATACAGTAATAACAGGTTCACCCGATTTGGACTGAAAATGAGTATTTTATGGACAAAAAAAGATTTCAGTTTTTGGAGCTTTTCTGCCATGACTGAACTTATTGTTTGGAGAAGACGAAGACTTCATGCGGCTAGCGAGCTATGCGGCTGAGAATACTATGCGGCCCGAGAGGGTTATGCGGCCTAAACTCTTGCCGCATATTGACCAATATGAGTCCATCATGTTTGACGCATGACTGCCATCACACAAGTGTCCTTGAATACCTTGTGCTTTCACTCGCTGAATGAATGAGAATTTCGCTAAGTCCAAGAGAACTCTATGCGGCACCGGCACATATACGGCATTGGAGAGTATGCGGCCACCATTTTCTTGGACGCATGACTCCGAAACTGTGGCACTTATTTCTATGGTTGTCTTTTCTTCTTGACACACTTTATGGCTTGTCACATCAGTCACATTAGTCATTTTGTGTCACATCACTGACACTTCATTTATTGACCGTCACTTCCACACTTGTCCCAAGGAGTAGACCTTAACCCTGAGCATGCGGCCAGGATCCATATGCGGCCAGGATTCATATGCGGCTAGGACTTTCCATGTGACCCTGACTTTTCATACGGCCTAACTTCCCATGCGGCCTAGAGACACATGTGGCCCTGCTTGTTTGATTGAATGTTTCTTATTCTTTCGTGACCCAATGTATAATTGGTAATTTGACTCTAATATTGTATTCGTACTGATACCACTATTGCCTAATAATTGTTCATGATTTAATGTGCGCTGAGGTACGACACATTATGTCACGCGTTAAGTGAGTATATTTGGGTTGTGCTTCGAGAATGCCTCAAAATTTCTAAACGCGTGATATTATAAATATACATTGTTTTCCAAGCACGGTCATAATAAGTGAGTCAACTACCAAAAGTGTGGCTAGGTTATTGATTGTCTGAATGTTGCATACACGCTCGAGTGAATCCAGATTTGACTTCCATTGAATCGTATCTAGCATGGCCGAACCTTGTACGACATCTTTAAAAAAAATCTCATGTGATCACGTCTTAAGATTTCAAACACAACATAGGGCTAATTAGGTAACTAAAAGTGGTAGTAATATTGGAGGAAACAATATCCCGAGATCATGCCAACGAACCTTCCCACAGAGATTCATTCTAAGTGCATTGTGGGCAGGCACCATAGATACTGTATATCATCTTCCTTAGTGGAGTGCAGTATCTGACTTATTATTATATCGAGCCATTGTTTCACTATAGGAACACTGGAACCGCTAATACCGTATTTTTAGCGCAGTGGACCTACGAAGAACTGGTACATCTTGCAAGTGGCTGCTTTATTTATTTTGTTTCGGTTAGCTCATGTTTGGCACTAGCGTGATATGAGGATACTTATTATGCATTATTTCTGAGATAACCTCAGACTCCACAAAATAGAAAACCGTACAAATGATTGGTTGATTTAATAAAATGGACTTCATTGTGATTGTATTATTCGGTTAGTAGCCTAGGAAAATAGACTATCATAGTGTGATGGTTAAACCCTTGCCCTTGTTTGGTTGTAGGGTTGGACATTTGCGCTAGGATATGCCATGGACCTAAGTTACGACACCGAACTTATGTATTTATTATATATTTTTCTTGGATTTTGTTTCTCTATTTTGTGCTTTCTTGTGGTACTTGTTATTTGGGATATGACCCTACTGGTTTTGCATGGCCAGGTTTTGAGCCAGCACCCGAGGATCCAACGTATCTTCCCCTAACTCATGGCGCATACCAGGAATATGGTCGCAGAGGATAGCGAGTGGATTTTCTGCTTTCCTGCTCGCCATGCATATTTACTTCTTTTGGGTGTTTAGCCACTGACACATGTTAGCCGGCTCGTCTAACATTAGTTTTTCTTACATGAATGTATTAAATCAGACTACAGCTGATCACTGCCATGTACTTTTATTACTCTACCAGCTTATTATTTTGTACAACTGGACTCCAGAACATTTTGAGAAAGTGTTTGGGGCACCTTATTGCTTATCACATATGCTCCATGCTTACTGTTTCTTGTTTGAATAATTGAGACATAGAAGTTCTTGACCCTAGGAGACTTGATTGTAGCATGCACCCCCTTGTCTTATACAGTCGTGATCGTCGTACAATGTATAGCACCTTGTACGGGGTAGTTGGCCATGTCCGTCTCCGTATTCCGGTACTGGGGCGTGACAAAATTTTAGCGGTGGCCCATGCAGGTACGTTCTTCAGACTTGTGGGGTATCATGATCATAGAAGTCTCAATCAAACATGATCCTTCTTGAAACACTGAATTCGTCATCTTCAATACTCAGCTTGAATTTTTCCAGATTGATTGCTTCCTTGTTCCTTCACATCTTGTTCTTGATTGTTTCTTGTGCCCTTCTTTAGGGCTTCTCCTTCCCCGGATGTTGAGGCAGAGTTGCCAGTGAAACAAAATCCTGTTGAACCCCAGCCAAGGATCCGAATTGATCCCATGATGAATGGTACAGAGCAGCAGGCTCTAGGTGTTCCTGTACCTCCCACAATGCCGACAGTACCGGATACCCCAGCCTTGCTAGAGATTATCCGTAGATTATTGGCTGCCCAACAACAGCAGATGGTGGTGCAACAACAATAACAACAACAATATTAGCAACAACAGCTCCAGCGGCAAGAACAGAATGTCATGTTGAACCAGAATTGCAGACAACCCTAGAACAAGGCGGAAGAACAGATTTTTGCAGACTAAACCCCAGATATTTTGATGGCACGGAGGATGCAATCACGACATATGATTGGCTCCACGATATTGAGACAATTCTGACAGAGCTAAAGTTTTGGCCAAGGAACAAGTTAACCTGGTTCGCCTAAAACTCCAAGATCTAGCAAGAGATTGGTGGGCTACGATGGAGGTAGGATTGAGGCGTCCTATTTCATAAGACAATTTTAGGACCCGGTTCAAGGCAAAGTACTTTGGGATTGTAGCTCAGTGTGAGTTGTAGCAAAGGTTCATTAACCTTAAGCAAGCTGGAAGGACAGTAGACGGCTATGCGGCAGAATTTTGTCGACTTAGCAGATTTGCTCCAACCATTGTGGCAACAGAGTTAGAGAGAGCAATAAGGTTCTAGCAGTTACTTCACTTGGAGATCTTGGACATGGTATACGTGCACGACTACCAGACTTTGAGGTGGTATTGATAGCAGCTATGAGGGTTTAGCTTACTTCTCAAAGGATGGCATCAAGAAGAGTGGATCGAAAGAGGCCTCATGGATAGAACAATGAGGGAGGACCAGTACCCCGAAAGTCGACACCATCACCTGGCGTTCGTATACATGATTCAGCGTCACGGAGGATGGCAGTTTCAACAGTGACAGTACCAACTCGGCAACAGCAGTCGAGGCAACAACAACAACAACAACAACAGCAACAACAACAACGGGGAGCGCCGTCAGGTTGTACCTACTGTTGCAAGGGAGGTCATACCCGGGATATTTGCCGGACAGCTAACAGACTATGTTTGAGATATTGGAGCCTTGATCACAAGGTTTCCACGTGGCCATTGATGTAGAGGCCAGGAGGACGAGTACAACAATTTTCTGTATTGGCAGCTCCAAGGGCAGTGCAGCAAGGAGGACCAGCAGTAGCAGCACGGCCTTTAGCTCAGCGTCCGTTGCCGACTCTGTAAACCTCCTGATTTTTCAGGATTTTTCAGGATTTTTAAATCAATTTTTCAGAAATTTTTCTGGATTTTTCACTAACTAAAATCAATGTATTTCGAAATTAAATAATTTTAAATATTTTTAATAAATATTAAAATATTATGAAAATAATATTTTTGGGTGTAAAATAAAATATTAGACATAAGATAATTTTTCTAAAATTTATTGGACCCCAGAACCATTTTTAAAGACCTAAAAACCAATTTGTTATAAAAACCAAACTGAACCGGGTTGAACCGGGCTCAAACCGGGTTGAACCGGGCTGAACCCAGTCCAACCGAACCGGACCGGCCTAGACCCTAACGGGTCGGGTCCTACCCGACCCGACCCGGATCCGACCCGCTCACCCCTCACCCGCATCCCCGTAATTTTTGGACTCCCCGTGCCTCGCCCGGCCACGTCTCCGCCCCGCCGGCGTCGCCCGGCCACGTCCCCGCCCCGCCCGCGCTGCCCGGCCACGATCCCACTCGGCTCCACCTCGCTCAGCCCCATCCCCGCCTCCGCTGCCCTATTTAAACCCCCGCTCCGCCTCCGCCACCAGTCCTCCGTCAAACCCTTCGTCCCCAGCCTGCCACCGCCCTCTCCCCTCGCCTCCAGCGCTCCGCCGCCACCCTCTCCCCTCGCCGCCAGCGCTCCCCCGCCACCGATGCCCTCGCCCCCGTCTCCTCCGCCTGCACGACGCCTCCAGCAGCAGCAGCGACGGCCGTCCTCCGGCCTCCAGAGCTCCCCGGCGCCGCCCGGCCTCCCAGCGAGCTCCGCCGCCTTCGGCGACGCCTCCCTGTCGCCCCTCCGCTGTCCTCCGTCCGCCCCGACGAGAAACCCTAACCCTAGCAACCGCGTCGTGCCGCCTCGCGAGGACGAAATTTCGGTCTTCTGTGGATCCCTGTTCAGGTAGCTGTTTCTCTCTCCTCGTTGTCCCGTTTCCCGTTCCGTCTGCTATGACGCGAACCCTGCGTGACCCTCTCGATACCCGTACAATCCGCTCGGTGTGTCGCGTCATGTGGCGATCGCAAACTGTGACCCAACATCAGGAAAAATAATACCATGTTTCTCCCCGAAACTGAGTGCGCCCCGCTAAACGGGACGACTTGGTCGCGTGCGAACTTTACCGAAAGGTGCACGCCATTAATACGGACGTGTAAGATTTTACAAAAGTTGATTTGGATGTGCATGCACACCGGAATCAACGCATATCCGTCGACAATGCCTCGTATCGGCCCCGTTCTGGAACTCGTTGTAACTTCGTGTACACACGTCTTATCGAAACGAAACTCGCGCCATCGGACTCGTAGCAATACGCCGGTCCTATGACCCAAGTTTGATTCAATTCTGAGAACGTTGACAAAATCACGTATCGTGGGCCCCACGGCTCCACTTGACGGGCGATTTTGTGACCGGCTCATCAAAATCCAATTTTAGAAATTTCATTGGGTTCGTATCATCGTTCTGGACTTGTTGACACTAAGTTTGACGAATTTGGAGAACTTTGTCTCTGACACGCTTTTTGGTGCGAAGTGGGCCACATGTGGACCCCGCTTTGACCAGAAACTGTCACTTTTGCCCTTGTGTCCAAATTGGACTCAAGGACAGGCAATTCTAGCTATTTGATATCTTTTGAGTATGACGATAATATTTGTTTCAGCATCCGGAGACGTTCCTGGAGATTTCACGAGTACCAGAATAGTAGTTGGAAACCAAACACCAGGCAAGTGTACCTTGCCAACCTTGCAGTTCTTGTTATATATTATTTCCTTCTGAATTAAATTCAATGGGATCTATAGAGACCATATCTTCATCCATAGGATCCCAAGTGCCGGGATCAATCAAAAGACTTATTTATATGTTGTACATGCCTAACCTAGTACCGTGTGACATTGCTTAGGGTCCGATTAATATTCGGGTGCCAACACCGTACGCGGAGTTGTGTAACGTCACCTAGTGATGGATATCGAAACCCTTGACATTCTCGTGTTTGCATCATCAAGTACGTCATACCCAGGACACCTGATACTATTTATGACACAGAATATTCCTGAGATATTCATGGTGATTTTGTATAGGTTACATGATTCATGACATAGATATTGCATGCTTAGCTATTATTGTGACTTGTTGCATTAAATATGATCTTGCGTGACATGGACATGAGACGTCGTGGACATGAGATGTGTGATTATATTGGGTGGGGAGAGACACACAAGCTACAGGCTGATTTATATATATATATTTATTATGAGGCCTCAGACTCTACATCAGAGCTAGGCACTCTACTAGTGATATCTCTGCTACCGGCTCCCCGACACCGAGCTTGTAGTGGTCTCAGCCTGAATTCTAGTGATGCTCTCATTTTGCATATCACTTAGCTGGTTATATAGTTTTCCCTATTGATTTATTTATTGCTGCACTGCATTTATTTTGGCTTGAGTTATTTTGTACCTTGTTATGTCCCCTAAGGACCTGGATCCGGATTATGTCCCCAGGATTAGCAGACGAGATCTACCCCGAGGTATACGGGACAGGAGCATTAGCAGGAGCAGAAGCAGGAACAGTAGCAGGCACTAGAGCAGTACCAGATCCAGAAGACGAGGTGATCGCCGATAATTTCTCCTGAGTATATGTCTTATCCATACTCAGTATATGATGTTGTTATCTTATTTCTTGACTATTGTACCAAACTCATTATCGGGTTGTTCTCCGAGTTATATTTATTGACATTTGATATTGCACTATGATTCTGGTATTGATGTATTCATTTCTGTGGATGAGATTAGTATATTAGACCTTTATTGTTGTACTACAGCTTAAGTACACCCTGATGGGCCCATTAAATTGGGTTTGCCCATCGGTGTGTGCTGTTGGCCAGTGCCACGTGTCTAGTCCCTCGATATTTTAGGACTGGGGCGTGACATGGTTTTTATGGTGGCCCATACAGGCCAACGACTAAATTGCTTCGGTTTCAACTTAGGGACCAAGCAAGCCTGCAATAAGAATAGGATAAGTTTTTATGATCTCATCCAATTGCTTAAATCGTTCTTGATCACTATATCGGATTCGAATTAATTTATTGACTTGCATCCTGCCTTGATTCCTGAGCGCCTCTTATTATTTATTTTGGATGCAGAATTATGGATCCACGAGCAAACGACGAGACTCCTGCAAGATCACCACGAGATGCTGCGGTAACCAACGAAGATGAAGTAACACTAGTGGATGGAGGTCAATCAGCTCAACAATACAGTCAAGCAAATCAGCATGCCTCGAGAATCCAGCAAGATGACACTTCGTCGCAGCTCACTCCATCAATGCCCGTATTTCCACAAGTGCAGGATATGGATGGGCAACAGATGTTTTAAATGATCTATACAATGATGCAAGCCCAACAGCAGATTCAACACGAGGCTCTGCGTCATAGCCTCACAATCGCACTAGAGCAGGCGAATCTACCAGCACGACGGCCAACGACGGGCTCTATCACCGGTTTTCGCAAGGAGGAGCCCACTGAAGTTAATGAGTGGCTCACCAACACTCAACATCAATTAGAAGCAGCTGAGCTTCCAAGAGAACGTTGGATGACTGCCGTCAGAATGCAATTGACAGACAATGCACATCACTGGTGGCTATCTGAGGAGACACGGTTCGGACCAGACCGAGTCACTTGGGAAGAGTTCTCTAGACTCTTTCAGGAGATGTACATTCCAGCCATCGCTCGATCAGAACTTCGGGACAAGTTCAATCGCCTCACTCAAGACAGTGTGACAGTGGAAGAATACAATGCGGAGTTCATTCGTCTAAGTCGCTTCGTCTCTACCCTGATTCCGACAGAAGAAGAGAAGGCTGAGAAGTTCTTCGACGGATTAAACTTTGAGTAACAGATACTGATCGGATCCGTTGCACCTACTTCTTACTCGGACGTACTTGCTGCAGCCCGACGCATGGAGCGCGTCATCATGAGAGAGACTAGCCTGAAGCGGCCTTCCACATCCGCACTAACCAGAGCATCACAAGAGGAGTTTGCGCTCAACAGATAAATCCACCACCGAGAGCAACACCAAGAGTCTCATTCCTTCCTACTTGTCACTACTGTGGCAAGGTAGGCCATATTGAGAGAGAGTGCAGACGCAAGTTGGGAATGTGCTTGACTTGCGGATCCAGACAACACTTAGCCAAAGATTGCACAACACATCAAGCAGAGACATCGATGATTCACCGAGAAGCCTTACCAGCACCGAGAGGGTATCAGCCGAGGCCACCTTTGATACCCCAGGCACTACTCTTCCAGCAGGCCCAGCAACAGCAGAGGGTACCACCACCAGGACGCGGACAAGATCTTGCAATGACCTTAGAGGACGTGCAGACTCGTGGAGTAGCAAATGTGCGTAAGTTATTTTTAGATGCATTGCTTTAGCTCGTGCCTGTTAGTTCGAGACCATAGCCTTAAACCTAGTAATTTGGAACCTGTTAATAATAACCTAGTTTTTCTAAAAGTTGTAGTTTCTTGCTTTAACTAGATTTTCTTCACTCTTGAATTTACATAACTTTTATTTCTTAGGAAAATGATGTTTTCCCTAGGTGTCTTGCTTAAAACGTAATCCCTTATTCTCCTTGATCATGATTCGTTGATGATGTCGCACTTCGAACCTGTTTTGTGGACCGTGTCATCTCTGCTGACCGGTTATTTCTTTGATTGCGAGGACAGAATCCTCTTAAGGGGGGTAGATTGTAAACCCTCTGATTTTTTAGGATTTTTAAATCAATTTTTCAGAAATTTTTTTGGATTTTTCTGGGATTTTTCACTAACTAAAATTAAAGTATTTCAAAATTAAATAATTTTAAATGTTTTTAATAAATATTAAAATATTATGAAAATAATATTTTTGGGTGTAAAATAAAAGATTAGACATAGAGTAATTTTTTTGAAATTTATTGGACCCCAGAACCATTTTTAAAGACCTAAAAATAAAGTTGTTATAAAACCCAAACTGAACCGGGTTGAACCGGGCTCAAACCGGGTTGAACCGGGCTGAACCCGATCCAACTGAACCGGACCGGCCTAGACCCTAACGGGACGGGTCCTACCCAACCCGACCCGACCCGGATCCGACCCGCTCACCCGCATCCCCGCGATTTCCGGCCTCCCCGCGCCTCGCCCGGCCACGTTTCCGGCCGCCCCGCCCGCGCTGCCCGGCCACGGTCCCCCTCGGCTCCGCCTCGCTCGGCCCCGTCCCCGCCTTCGCTGCCCTATTTAAACCCCCGCTCCGCCTCCGCCACCAGTCCTCCGTCAAACCCTTCATCCCCAGCCTGCCACCGTCCTCTCCCCTCGCCGCCAGCGCTCCCCCTCCTCTGCTGCCCTCGCCCCCGTCTCCTCCGCCAGCACGACACCTCCAGTAGCAGCGGCGGCCGTCCTGCGACCGCTAGAGCTCCCCGGCGACGCCCGACCTCCCAGCAAGCTCTGCCGCCTCCGGCGACGCCTCCCGCAGCCCCTCCGCCGTCCAACGGCCGCCCCGGCGAGAAACCCTAACCCTAGCCACCGCGTCGCGCCGCCTCGCGAGGACAAAATTTTGGTCTTCTGTGGAGCCCTGTTCAGGTAGCCGTTTCTCTCTTCTCGTTGTCCCGTTTCTCGTTCCGTCTGCTGTGACGCGAACCATGCGTGACCCTCTCGATACCCGTGCAACCCACTCGGTGTGTCGCGTCCTGTGGCGATCGCAAACTGCGACCCAACATCAAGAAAAATAATACCTTATTTCTCCCGGGAACTGAGTGCGCCCCGCTAAACGGGACGACTTGGTCGCGTGCGGACTTCACCGAAAGGTGTGCGCCGTTAATACGGACGTGTGGGATTTCGCGGAAGTTGATTTGGATGTGCGTGCACACCGTAATCAACGCGTATCCGTCGACAACGTCCCATATCGGCCCCGTTCTGGAACTCATTGTAACTTTGTGTATACACATCGTATCGAAATGAAACTTGCACCATCGGACTCATAGCAATACGCTGGTCCTGTGACCCATGTTTGGTTCGATTCTGAAAACGTTGACAAAATTGCGTATTGTGGGCCCCACGGCTCCACTTGACGGGCAATTTTGTGACCGGCTCATCGAAATCCAATTCTGGAAATTTCGTTGGGTTCGTATCATCGTTCTGGACTTGTTGACACTAAGTTTGACGAATTTGGAGAACTTTGTCTCTGACATATTTTTTGGTGCGAAGCGGGCCACATGTGGACCCTACTTTGACCAGAAACTGTCACTTTTGCCCTTGTATCCAAATTGGACTCAAGGACAGAGAATTCTAGCTATTTGATATCTTCTTAGCATGACGGTAATATTTGTTTCAGCATCCGGAGACTTTCCTGGAGATTTTACGAGTACCAGAACAGCAGTTGGAAACCAAATACCAGGCAAGTGTACCTTGCCAACCTTGCAGTTCTTGTTACATATTATTTTCTTGACTTATTTATATGTTGTACATGCTTAACCTAGGACCGTGTGACATTGTTTAGCGTCCGATTAATATTCGGGTGCCAACACCGTACGCGGAGTTGTGTAACGTCACCTAGTGATGGATATCGAAACCCTTTACATTCTCGTGCTTGCATCATCAAGTACGTCATACCCAGGACACCTGACACTATTTATGAGACAGAATATTCTTGAGATATTCATGGTGATTCTGTATAGGTTACATGATTCATGACATAGATATTGCATGCTTAGCTATTATTGTGACTTGTTGCATTAGATATGATCTTGCGTGACATGGACATGAGACGTCGTGGACATGAGATGTGTGTTTACATTGGGTGGGGAGAGACACATAGGCTACAGACTGATTTATATATATATATATTTATTATGAGGCCTCAGACTACATCAGAGCTAGGCACTCTACTAGTGATATCTCTGCTACCGGCTCCCCGACACCGAGCTTGTAGTGGTCTCAGCCTGAATTCTAGTGATGCTCTCATTTTGTATATCACTTAGCTGGTTATATAGTTTTCCCTATTTATTCATTTATTACTGCACTGCATTTATTTTGGCTTGAGTTATTTTGTACCTTGTTATGTCCCCTAAGGACCTGGATCCGGATTATGTCCCCAGAATTAGCAGACGAGATCTACCCCGAGGTATACGGGACAGGAGCATTAGCAGGAGCAGAAGCAGGAACAGTAGCAGGCACTGGAGAAGTACCAGATCCAGAAGATGAGGTGATCGCCGATGATTTCTCCTGAGTATATGTCTTATCCATACTCAGTATATGATGTTGTTATGTTATTTCTTGACTATTGTACCAAACTCATTATCGGGTTGTTCCCCGAGTTATGTTTATTGACATTTGATATTGCACAATGATTCTGATATTGATGTATTCATTTATGTGGATGAGATTAGTATATTAGACCTTTATTGTTGTACTACAGCTTAAGTACACCCTGATGGGCCCATTAAATTGGGTTTGCCCATCGGTGTGTGCTGCTGGCCAGTGCCACGTGTCTAGTCCCTCAATATTTTGGGACTGGGGCATGACAGACGCAGGCCCAACTTTATAGGCAGAATCAGCAGGGGCTGCAACCATGACACCAAGGTAGATAGCAGTAGGGAGCTCAACAAGTCTAAGGACAGACACTCACCTTGTCTTTGTAGGAAGCAATGGCGTCGGGCGACATAGTGGCAAGTAATATTTTTATTACAACCTTTCCTGCCATAACTTTAATTGATTCTGGAGCTCGCACTCATTTATATCTACACAATATGTGACACGTATTGGATTGAAGTTTGAGACATTGCCAGCGAGGTTGAATATACTCACTGGCAATAGGATCGTAGAAGTTAGTAGGGTGTGCCTAGCATGTCTAGTCGTAGTATGTAGGTATTTATTACCTGCAAAGTTGATCGAGTTCCCTATGGATAACTTTGACGTTATCTTAGGCATGGACTGGTTGAGAGACAGTCATGCAACGATATACTATCGTAAGGGTAGAGTGTTGTTTAGAATTCTCGGTCTAGAAGAGTTTGTCCTTAGCAGAATAGCAAGAGATCAGCACAAGGGATGAGTCACAACAGTAGCAAAGAAAGAAAACCCGCTGCCCAAAATAGTTGAAGAGTTCATGGATGTCTTTTCCAACGATCTTCCCAGATTACCCCCAGTTAGAGCAGTAGAGTTCTGTATAGAGTTGACGCTAAGAGCAGAACCAGTATCCCAGAAGGTGTACCCGATGTCATCATCAGAACTTGATCAGTTATATTGACACGTGCAAGAACTGAATGCGAAGAAGTTTATTCGGACCAGTGCATCAACGTGGAAAGCACCAGCGATATTGGTAAAGAAGAATGATGGATTGACACGGTTGTGTATGGATTACAGGTGGCTTAATGCAGTAACAGTGAAGAACAAGTACCCATTACCAAGGATTGATAATTTGTTTGACCAGTTAAGTGGAGTAAGAGTCTTCTCCAAGATAGACTTACGATCAGGATATCATCAGGTGCAAGTTAGGGAGCAGGATATACCGAAGACAACATTTAGGTCACGATATAGGAATTATAAATTCTTAGTTATGCCATTCGGACTGACTAATGCTTCAGCAATATTCATGGACTTGATGACATCCTGGTATATTCTCGTAATGAGGAGGAGCATGAAGAACATCTTAGGATAGTTCTGCAGACTTTGAGGGAGCATCAGTTATATAAAAAGCTTAGTAAGTGTGAGTTTTTTCTGGATCACATATCCTTTCTTGGACATATTATTTTTGGAGCAGGAGTGCCAGTTGATCCCAAGAAGGTAGAGGTAGTATAGAACTGGCCAATTCCAAAGACAGTAGCAGAAGTGAGTAGTTTTTTGGGCTTGGCAGGATACTACAGAAGATTTGTCTCAGATTTTGCTAAAATCTTGGCACCATTGACTCGGTTGACGCACAAGAAAGTTAAGTTTATATGGTCATTGGAGTGTCAGGTAGCCTTTGAAGGGTTGAAGACGAAGTTAATCTCTGCACCAATCCTTACTCTTCCAGCAGTCTCCGGAGGATTCACAGTGTACTGTGATGCATCTGGAAAAGGACTTGGATATGTTTTGATGCAACAAGTGAGAGTGATAGCGTATGCTTCTCGGCAGCTCAGATATCACGAGAAAAACTATCTAACTCACATTTTGGAGCTAGCAGCAGTAGTGTTTACACTTAACCTATGGAGGCACTACTTATATGGTGATCAAGTAGAAATATTCACAGATCATAAGAGTTTGAAGTATGTGTTCACGCAGAAGGACCTGAACATGAGGCAGAGAAGGTGGCTAGAGTTGTTGAAAGACTATGACATGGAACTTCAGTACCATCCAGGCAAGGCTAATGTAGTAGCTGATGCACTTAGCAGAAAAGGTAGAAAATTTATGTTGACTACTCAGAAGCACATTCTAGAAGACTTACGAGAGATGTGTATCGAGATAGTACTTCTACAGAGTACAAGAGTTCATGTTAGCCTACAGATTCAGTCAACTTTGGTAGATAGAATCAAACTAGCTCAGGAAGAGGACCCGAAGATTCAAAAGCTACGAGAAGAATGTGAGTCGGGCCTTCGGAAGGAGTTAACAATACATGCAGATGGAATGCTAAGGTTTGGTAATCGTCTATGCGTACCAAGCTAGGGATATTCGGCAAGAAGTTATGACTGAAGCACACAGTTCCAAGTATTCCATTTATGCGGGAGGCAAGAAGATGTACCAAGATATCATGCAATACTTTTGGTGGAACGGAATGAAGAGAAAAATAGCACGCTTCGTACACTACTAGAAAAAGCGCTATTAGCGACGTATTTTAGCGACGTCAAAATAAACGTCGCTAATAATATATAATTAGCGACTCCTTATAAAAACGTCGCTAGGCGTCGCTAAATGGCGACATTTAGCGACGTTTAGCGACTTTTATTAAGATTTTAAAAGTTAAGTCGCTATAAGTTAAATAAAGGTCGCTAAACGTCGCTAATATGTCTAATTTAGCGACGTTTAGCGACGTATATAGCGACCTTTTTATTAAAAATATTTAGCAACGTGTTTAGCGACGTCAATGACGTCGCTAAAATTTAAGTTAGCGACGTTTTACTTGGACGTCGCTAAACGTCGCTAAAATTTGGTTAATTAGGGCTCGGTTTCATTTTTCCCCATCTGCTGAAAATTCGAAAAGAGAAAAACTCCCCCCCCTCCTGCGCGCTCCGTCGACCGGCTCTCCACCCTATTCCGGTAAACCCTACTCTCTCTCTCTCTCTCTCTCTCTCTCTCTCTCTCTCACAGGACACATGTGACATTGACACAAACACTACACATACAGACACTGACACAGACACAGACACGGCACACACACACACTGACACAGACACTGATGAGGACCTAGGGTTAGGGTTAGGGTTAGGTTTGTTGACATGGGGTTAGGGTTAGGGTTAGGGCCGACTGGCCCAAGTCTACGAGAGAGGTAACAGCAGCAGTGAGCACTGCTTACTAGCTTTGATTATCAAATAAAATAAATTGATTATCAATTCGGTTCTGTTTCGGTTATAGATAATTTATTTCAGCTTTGGGTTTTTAAAATTTTTACTTATTCGATTTTTATTATTTCGGTGTTGAAACCGAATAACCCGAACGCCCACCCCTAGCTAGACCTGACAATTGGACCGGGATGACCAGCCCGGCACGAATCCGGCCCGCAAAACCCTGTCCGAATTATCGTGGGCTCGGCCCGGCCCGACCCAATATATAGGGACGTGTCGGACCTCATATCTCGGCCCATAAGAGAGGTCCGGCCCCGAAGCCCAGGCTCGTTCCGACCCAAGGCACAGCTCGGCCCGGCCCGACACGCTGCTGCTTGCTAGCCTAATCGACAACCTGGTTTATACTATTTGATGTATTATACACATCCATGTATTACATAGTCCTACGCCAATCTATGGGATTTGGTATGCATACAATCTGCCAAGTTCTTGTATATAGATTGAAACAAATGGATTGTGAATCTCCAAGACAAATATGAAGCAAGAACTTGCAGTGTGTTATTTTTTTGTGCTATGTTTACATATCCCAAAGTAGAGAAGTTCATCCGAGAGAGCATACCATCTGTGTTGTTTCTCCCGGAAACAAATGCGCTCCCAACCATCTCCTATGCACATTCAACCCTACACTTCATAATTTAAAAATAAAATGTTAGTTGTTCTTCAATCTCTACTTTGAAGTCCTTGTAGGGTTCACGGAATCCCAAGTCCGATCCGGTCCGGCTCGGTCCAGTCTGAAACTCACTGTGCCGTGGGTCACGTGTCGAACTGGACTTAGATTTTTACCCTTAGGTCCGGTCTCGGCCCACTCGACAGCTCTACTCCTAGCTATGGCATATTTTCATAGAGCAATAGCCCGTGTACTTGGAAAACTTTTGATGCAAAAATTGTTCAAGCACCAGGTGCCTTAGTGCAATGCCATGACTGCTTTTCCCATAACGGACACTGACCTAGGAGTGTGGTTGGGGGCAGCTGCAGTTCTATAGTATGACACACTATTTGTAGTGTTGACTGCACACTTATAGTGTAGTTCATAGTACTATGGGGTTGGGGGCAGCTGCAGTTTTGATAAATGAAAATATGTATTATATCAGTTATGATTTTTATAGTACGGTTAATTTTGCATGTAATGATTTATATGATAGCTTATGTCAATTTTGCAGAAGTTTCTAGAAATGGATATGAATTACTATCTGCGTCATCGTTCGTGGATGTACAACCGTCATCCTGATGACATGTGCGGTATGCGGGATGAATTCATTGAGGGTGTACAGCAGTTCCTGCAGTTCGCAAAGGCGTTCCCTCAATACATGGACGGTACCAAAATTAAGTGTCCGTGTGTGAGATGTCGCAACAGGAAATATCATCCTGAAGTGGAAGTTACATATCATTTATACTCGAAGGGCTTTACGCCGAATTACTATCAGTGGACCGCGCACGGAGAACTTGTATCTCTAGCATCGGAGTCGGAGCCCTATGTGGAGCCGTATATGGATGTCCAAGACCACGATGCTTACGACGACGGGTTGGTGAACATGGTTTATGATGCTGCGGGGCCTAGTTTCAATCCTGACAATTATGATGCGGCGGGACCTAGTTTCAATCCCGACAATTATGATGCAGCTGAGGAGGCACCGAATGCCGATGCTGCAAAGTTTATGGAGTTGCTTGAGAATGCAAGGACTCCACTATATCCTGGTTGTGAGGATCATTCACCGTTGGAGGTGGTTACAAGATTATTGAGCATCAAGTCCGATTTTAACATGTCGCAAGAATGCTATAATCGAGTGCTCGATTTGATTATAGAGATCTTGCCCGAGGGTGCAAAGTTGCCTAAAGACTTCTATCGATCTAAGAGGATGGTGAGATCGCTTTGGATGGGATACGAGAAAATCGATGCATGTCGCAACGGGTGCATGTTGTACTACAAAGACGACAAGGATGAAGATGCGTGCAGATTCTGTGGTGCTGATCGCTACAAGGCCACTGTTAGAGGAAAGTCTGTCGGTGCAAGGAAGCCTACCGATTCGATGCACTACTTGCCTTTGACGCCGCGGTTGCAGCGGTTGTTCATGGTTAAGGAGACTGCAGAAAACATGAGTTGGCACAGGCGAAAACAGATCGAAGGAGTATTGGATCATCCATCCGATGGAGAAGCATGGAAGCACTTTGATCGAGAGTATCCATATTTTGCCGAGGAAGCGCGTAATGTCAGATTGGGGCTCTGCTCTGACGGTTTTACCCCATTCGGACTTTCGGGCTCCCAGTATTCGTGTTGGCCTGTGATCGTCACTCCGTACAATCTACCGCCTTGGATGTGCATGAAGACTCCGTATATGTTCCTAACCGTTATTATCCCGGGTCCGAACAATCCGAAGAGGAACATCGATGTGTATTTACAGCCTTTGATAGATGAGTTGAATCAGCTGTGGGAAGTCGGTGCCAACACGTACGATGTTTCTAGAAAGCAGAATTTTCAGATGAGGGCAGCACTTATGTGGACCATCAACGACTTTCCGGCCTATGGAATGTTATCGGGATGGAGCACCCATGGTCGTCTCTCATGTCCGTATTGCATGGACCGTTCTCAGGCTTTCCGTTTGAAACACGGAGGCAAACCGTGCTTCTTCGATTGTCATCGACAATTTTTGCCGAACGATCATCCGTACCGGAGGAATCGGAATGCTTTTCGTGCGGGAGTTGTGGAGAAGGCCAATCCACCGCCAAGGTGGCCCGGATGCACGATATGGGAAGAGGTAAAAGATTTACCAAGTGCTATCCAAGAGCCTGCTAAGGGGTACAAGTGTGACGGATTTGGTCGCACCCATAACTGGACGAAGAGGAGTATATTCTGGGATCTGCCATATTGGAGCACCAATCTGATCAGACATAACCTTGATGTCATGCATATCGAGAAGAATGTGTTTGATAACATAATTAATACTGTAATGGATGTAAAGGGGAAGACGAAAGATAATCCGAAGGCGAGGTTGGACTTAGAAGACATATGTAGACGTCCTGCATTGCATTTGATAGAGGAGGGGAATGGAAAGTTAAAGCAACCTAAGTCAGTTTTCTCACTGGATAAAGAGGATAAAGGTAGACTTTGTAGGTGGATTCAGGGTCTAAAGTTTCCAGACGGGTACGTGTCGAACTTGAAAAGATGCGTCGACCTCAAGGAGAACAAACTAGTAGGTATGAAGAGCCACGATTGTCACGTATTCATGGAGAGGTTAATTCCGATTGCATTTCGGGAATTCTTACCGCAGGTCGTTTGGGACCCATTGACAGAGCTGAGCATATTCTTCAGAGATCTTTGTTGTACTAAGTTGCTCGTCGATCGTCTAGAAAAGCAAGAGAGGGACATTGCGGTAACACTATGTAAGCTCGAGAAGGTGTTTCCTCCTGGATTCTTCGACTCTATGGAGCATTTGCCAATTCATCTTTCCTATGAGGCACGTGTTGGCGGTCCTGTCGGTTATCGGTGGATGTACCCCTTCGAGCGCCATCTGAATCACCTAAAGAGAAAGGTGAAAAATAAGGCACGGGTTGAAGGCTCTATTTGTGAAGCTTATGTTCTCGAGGAGATTACAAACTTTTGCTCGACGTATTTCAATCCGCATGTTGCTACTAATAGGACGAAAGCTCCCAGAAACGACGACGCATATCAGGAATCTAATGATGCAATACTCAAAGTATTCAATGCATCCGGAAAGCCCTCGGGAAAAATAAAGAAGAGATATTTGAATGACGATGAGCTAAGGGCTGCTCAATTGTATATATTACTCAATTGCGACGAGGATGAAGTGGAGAAGCTAGAGGGGTAAGTAATTAACGTCCACGTTTACATCATCTCAATGTAATAGTATAAGATACTATTATGCTACTAATCAGCAGTTGCTTCATTGTTTTTCAGCACATATAATGATGAGTTGAGGTCGGTTAGGCCCTACATAACAGACGAAGAAGTAGAACAAGATATGAGATACCATTTTCCTTCTTGGTTGAGCGCATATGTAAGATGCTTGGTAATTACTTTTTATTTCTGCACTTGCAAAACAAATAACTTACTATCGCTACTTTGGTATTTAGGTCGATCGTCTAATATCACCTGAGACTGAATCTATTAGGACTCTAGCCAAGGGACCAATTACTGCCGTAAAAATATGGCCAAGTTTCTGTGTGAATGGGTTCAGGTTCAAGTCAACAAATGCTCCTATTAGAGACAGCTTTCTGGATCTTGATTCCACGAAAAACAGTGGTTTGTGTATCAAATCTTCAAACTACAAAGACGTCAATCCGGGCAATAATTTTTTTGGCATCTTACGAGAGATTGTGGAGTTGACATATAATTATGGCCCAGAACCTGCTAATATCGTGCTATTCAGGTGTGAATGGTTCGATCCGATTCAAGATCAAGGTTGGAAAATTGACAAGCATGGCCTTGTGGATATAAACTACAAGCGTAGATATCAAGGCTACGAACCATTTGTCCTATCAAGTCAGGCTCAGCTCGTGTACTTCGCAACTTATCCTAGACGGGGGACAGCGAGGTCGGATTGGTGGGCAGTATGCAAGACTAAAGCTAGAAATACCTTTGACATTGACGAAATAGCTTATCAGGAGGACGATCTACCTCTTGTAACAAATATTGTAGATGTGGACTCAACGGAAGTTACTCATTACACGAGTAATAATGTAGAAGATGTAGAATTATCCGGAGAGGACGACGAAGTAGATGAAAGTGAAGACGAGGAAGAGGAAGAGCAGGACGAGGAAGGCGAACAAGATGAATTTTCTGAAGATGATTGAAAATATAAAATATTCCATGTAGAATGTAACTATATTTGGACTATAAATATTGCATGTAGAAGTAGATGTTGACATTAACGAATATATGTATTATATTTTGACTGTATAATACTTTGAGATATGTATCACATTCTGACTGTAGAATGTAGTATATATTTGTGTTTCTCTATATTCATCATATGTTGTTATCAGATATGACAGGACGACGCGGAGGATTCGGCAGGTCCCGAGGTAGACAGAGTGCCACTCCGGTACTGCCTACTGTTGGTTCCGGATCATCGTCGCCCAGTACTCCAGTATATCGAGCAGCCACATCTCCGACTGCGACGACGTTGCGTGGCATCACTCCTGGGACGAGTAGTTCCAGGCGTGATAGTACTCCCTCGTCCAGCGTTCCTCCTGCTGACGGAAGCATGAAGACAGATGAGCATGTAGAGGAGGTCGTGCCGACGTTGTCCCAGCATCAGCAAGATCCTCCATGCGCACCACCGGAGGAGACGAGGACAGAGATTTGGGCCGACGGTACAAAGTAAGTCAATTAGATGGTTTAATATATATTTGTGTTTCTCTTTATTCATCGTATATTGACTTTTTCAGTAATCTAAATTATTATTTCTGTATAGATATCGTCCATCGTCGGTTCAGAGACGCCTGGGCCAATTTCTGAGAAACAACTACGGTGGCCCTTGGATCAACTATTCGGAGGCTCCGGAGGAGAGGAAGGCGTTCTGGTTTGCGCACTTCCAGGTAAAAATATATTAAATAAATCCTCTAATTTATGCATATTCGTGATGCTAACTTAATGAATTATTTATTGTAGCAAACGTATTTTTATCCTCCGCACCGGGCCGAGTTGATCGAGCGGCTCTTTCCTACCGTTGCCGCCAAGCTTATCCGAGATGCTCTGGATGACCAGAAGGCTCGTGATCGTGCTGGAAAACCGATCCAAGGTTGGATCACGCCTGAGCAGTGGACTGCGATGAGGGCTAGATTCGACGATCCGAGCTACAAGGAAAGGTCTAAGAAGGCCAAGGCGGCTAGGCAGAATGCTGCCAAGTGGTGTGGTGGCTCGATTCCGATGACGGAACATTTCCGTCGTTTGGTATGTTTTTTCTTTTAAAATATATTATTTTAATATAAGTACCATAAAATGGTACTTGGAATAAATATTTAAGTTTAGTAATAAAAAATATATTTTTAACAGGTACAGAGGGGTGAGGATGCGAACATGGTGACCGTCTTCTTGGCCACCCATCGCAAGGACGGAAATCTCATTGATGAGAGGGCCTCACAGACCTATGTAAGTATTACTTTACTTTGTGTTTATTTTAATATAACTTAGGCAATTATTGAGTTTCCAAACCTTTTCTAGGCCGAGTATCTTAGGCTTCGTGAGCGGGCGACTGCTAGTGCACCTACACCTGGAGAGGCTGGTGCTTCGTCGCAGCCCGGTCCATCTCCGTCGGCGGACGACCTGTGGGTGACCGCAGCTGGTGGTCTCCAGAGGGGTACGTACTACGGTACGGTCTCCTATGGCGCCCTGGTTGCGACGCAGTCATCTAGGGCCTCCCCGACAGCTGTGCATTCCACACACCCCTCGCAGTCGCAGCCCTCGCAGTCGTCGGCCAGAGTCCAGGAGGCCGTCCAGGAGGCCGTTGACCGTCAGATTGCGTCTCTCCGTGACGACTTGCTGCGAAGTATGGAGGACCAGTCCCGGTCCCAGCCGCAGGCGGACGATCCGATGCTTATCGCACGATTGGATATGCTCGACCGCAGCATGACGGAGCTACGAGAATTGACAAATGATATTAGAGCCTCCAATGATCGCAACATCATGGAGCTGCAGGCGTCACAGCTATCGATGGGCGAGAAGCTGACGAGGATGCATGCGTCACAGCTATCGATGGGCGAGAACCTGACGAGGATGCAGGATTCAATGGGTGATAGCAGTACGAGGTTGTTATCTACCCTGGATTCTTACAACCAGCGACTCGCAGATTTGGAGCGGGCACGGCCGCCACCGACGTCACTGCCTTCTCCATCGACATCGGTGTCGATTCCACGGGACGAGTATGAGGAGTTGTTATCCTTGAAGCGCGCCGCTGGTCAGCCTCCTGCAGATCCGTAGTAGTCTAGTTATTATTATTATTATTTATGAATTATTGGTACTTCAACAATAGACATGATGTATGATGCTTCTTGTATTGATACTTTTAGTTAATTTAATTGGATTATATAGTTATCCACATTTAATTGGATTGATACTTCTTGTGGTCTTTAATTTAATTGGATAATATAGTTAAATCATGTTGGTGTGTATGATGAAGATGATGTAAAACTGCAGGGAATCACAATGTTTGATTCTGGGAATTTTTTTTTAATTTTTTTTAAAAATTAGCGACGTTATTAGCGACGTTTAGCGACGTTTAGCGACGTTAAATTACGTCGCTAATTACGTCGCTAATTAGCGACGCCGTAAAACGTCGCTAATAACGTCGCTAATAACGTCGCTAATGACGTCGCTAAACGTCGCCAATTGCTGACATGGCAGTATAGCCAGGTCATTAAAGACGTCGGTGTAACGTCGCGATAGATGTCGCTAATCAGCGACGTTTAGCGACTTTTTTAAACGTCGCTTTTTAGTGACTTGGCGTCGCAAAACGTCGCTAAATTTAGCGACACATTAAAGTCGCTAAAAAACGTCGGTATAGCGACGTTTAGCGACGTTTTTTGTATTAGCGACTTGGTATTTTCCGACTTCTTTAAAACGTCGCTAATTACGTCGCTAAACCTAATTAGCGACGATTTTTGGTTATTTAGCGACGTTTTTAGACGTCGCTAATTTGACTTTTTCTGGTAGTGGTATCGCGATGTCTGATATGTCATCAAGTGAAGGTAGAACAATAGACACCGACAGAATTATTGCAGTCACTTCCTACTACAGAGTGGAAATAGAAACACATCACGATGGACTTTGTGACTGGTTTACCTTGATCATCGACTGGTCGAGATAAAGTTTGGGTAATAGTGGATCGTCTCACAAAAGTAGCTCACTTTCTTCCTTTTCGAGTAGGACAGTCTACAGAACAATTGGCTGAAATATATATGCGACAGATAGTGAGACAATACGGTGTCCAAGTAAGTATCGTGTCAGATTGAGACACTCGGTTCACTTCATATTTTTTAAAAAGTTTTTATCAGAGTTTGGACAACAAGTTAAGATTCAGCACAGCTTACCACCCCCAGACAGACGGACAATCAAAGAGAACCATCCAAACCTTGGAAGATATGCTACGAGCATGTACCTTAGATCTTGGTGAATCTTGGGAGAATCACCTTCACTTGGTTGAATTCTCGTATAACAATAGTTATCAGGCCAGTATTCAGATGGCGCCTTTTGAAGTGTTGTATGACAGGAAGTGTAGGTCACCGTTAGCTTAGGATGACATTGGTGAGCAAAAGATGTTAGACTCTGAAATGATCATGCAGACAGTAAAGATTGTCCAGCAGATTAGAGAGCGACTTCGGGTTGCACAAAATAGGCATCATCATTGGGCCAAACAGCATCGTAGACCTTTAGAGTTTCGTGTCGGCGACCACGTATTTTTGCAGATTTTGCCTAACCGTGGAGTCATTGATTTGGGATTCATAGGAAGCTTAGTCCCAGATACGTAGGTCCGTTCGATATTCTCGAGTGGGTATGCAATGTTGCTTATCGTCTTGCCCTTCCGCCTTCGTTACGTGAGATATACGATGTATTTCATGTGTCTTAGTTGAGTAGGTATGTTCCGGATCCGAGTCATATCCTTGATCACTTTGAATTAGTCATTAGTACCGACTTATCTTACAAGGAGCAACCCGTAACCATAATGAACCAAAGGGAGAAGATGCTCAAGAATCAGACTATTTCTCTTGTTCAGGTTGCTTGGGGACATCACACTCTATGGGAATCGATGTGGGAGCGCGAGGACGATATTCGATCCCGGTACCCGCACATATTCGATTCAGAAGGTATATTCTTTCTTACGCTTTCATATCTCAAATTTCGTGATCAGACGATCACTTAATGTTGCGATGATATTGCTTGCATGTGTAGTTGCTAGTAGATTTATATCGTGCTTGTCCTGACTTCTCTAGCTATTGCTTGGATTTGAATTCCGAGGACGAAATTTTTCTAAGGTGGATAGAGATGTCACTCCCCGTTCCCGATATACATATTTGGAACGTATTTTTATTTTAGCATGGTTGCATGTGCATGGAGACTAAACCCATTCTTTGGTTTAACCTGGCTCATGGTTTATTTTGTGGGTTGGTTTAACTCATGAGAACATTTGTTTCAACCCTCAAACACTACCATATATAACCCAACATTTTATCTCTCTCTTCACTTCTTCATTACTTCCTATTTCTTTAGTTTTCTCTCCCTATTTCCATAGGCAAGTACACATTGCATGAGAAATGGAGAAATCTTCTATATTATTATTTTATTATGTTTATTATGTGTTTCTAAGCAATTTTAGTTTCTTGGAGTTTTCAGTTTTGATGGATGGATTAGTGTAGATCTACATAAACTTAAATTTTTTTTGGGTTTTATGAGTTTTTCTTGGTTTGGATCTATTAAACTTGTATTTTAGAAAACTAGTTTCTGCTACATGATAGAGCTTTCAATTTAGAGCATTTTGGCTTTTGGTTCACCCGGTTTGGACTTAAAATGAGAATTTTATAGACAAAATAAGATTTCAGTTTTTGGAGCTTTTTTGCCATGACTGAACCTGCTGTTTGGAGAAGACGAAGACTTCATGCGGCCAGCGAGCTTTGCGGGTGAGAGTGCTATGCGGCCCATGAGGGTTATGCGGCCTGAACTCTTGTCGTATATTGACCAGCATGAGTCCATCTTGTTGGACGCAAGACTGCCATCATACAAGTTTCCTTGAACACCTTGTGCTTTCACTCGCTGAACGAATGAGAATTTTGCTAAGTCCAAGAGAACTCCATGCGGCATCGAACTCCATGCGACACCAACACATATGCGGCATTGGAGAGTATGCGGCCACTATTTCCTTGGACGCATGACTCTGAAACCGTAGCACTTATTTCTAAGATTTTGTCTTTTCTTCCTGACATACTTTATGGCTTGTCACATTAGTCTATTTATGTCACATCACTGACACTTCATTGATTGACCGTCACTTCCACACTTGTCCCAAGGAGTATACATTAACCCTGAGTATGCGGCCAGAATCCATATGCGGCCAGGACTTCCCATGCGACCTGACTTCATGCGGCCCTGACATTTCATGCAGCCTGACTTCATATGCGGCCAGGATTGTCATGCGACCTGACTTCCCATGCGGCCAAGAGACCCATGCGGCCCTGCTTGTTTGATTGAATATTTTTTGTTCTTTCGTGACCCAATGTATAATTGGTAATTTGACTCGAATAATGTATCTGTGGTGATAACACTTTTGCAAGATAATTGTTCATGATTTAATGTACGCCGAGGTACAACACATTGTGTCACGTGTTAAGTGATTATATTTGGGTTGTGCAATGAGAATGCCTCCAAATTCCTAAAGTGATATTATAAATATACATTGTTTCTCCAGCATGGGCATAATAAGCGAGTCAACTACCAAAAGCGTGGCTAGATTCTTGATTGTCTGAATGTTGCATACACGCTCGGGTGAATCCATATTTGACTTCTATGGATTCGTATCTAGCGTGCCCGTACCTTGTACGACAACTTAAGAAAAATTCTCATGTGACCACGCCTTGAGATTTCAAATACAACATAGGACTAATTAGGTAACTAAATATGGTAGTAACATTGGAGGAAACAATATCCCGAGATCATGCCAACGAACCTTCGCACAGAGATCCATTCTAAGTGCGATGTGGGCTGGCCACCACAGATATTGTATATCATCTTTCTTAGTTGAGTGCAGTATTTGACATATTATTATGTCGAGCCATTGTTTCACTATAGGAACACTGGAACCGCTAATACCGTATTTTTACCACAGTGGCCCTAAGGGGACTGGTGCATCCTGCAAGTGCCTGTTTTATTTATTTTGGTTCGGTTAGCTCATGTTCGGCACTGGCGTGATCTGAGGATACTTATTATGCATTATTTCTGAGATAATCTCAAACTCCACAAAATAGCAAGTCGTACAAATGATTGGCCGATTTAAGAAAATGGACTTGGTTGTGATTGTATTATTCGGTTAGTAGCCTAGGAAAATGGACTATCATAGTGTGATGGTTCAACCATTGTCCTTGTTTGGTTGTAGGGTTTGGCCTTTGCGCTAGGATATGTCATGGACCTAAGTTACGACACTGAACCTATGTATTTATTATATATTTTTTTTCGAATTTTTGTTTCTCCATTTCGTGCTTCCTTGTGGGACTTGCTATTTGGGGTCTAACCCCACTGGTTTTACATGGCCAGGTTTGGAGCCAGCACCAGAGGATCCAGCGTACCTTTCCCCAACTCATGGCGCGTACCAGGAACATGATCGCAGGGGATAGCGAGTGGATTTTCTTATTCCCTGCTCGTCATGCACATTGACTTCTTTTGGGCGTTTAACCACCGGCACTTGTTAGCCGGCTCGTCTGGACATTAGTTTTTTTTTACATGATTGTATTAAATCAGACTGCAGCTGATCACTGTCTTGTACTTTTGTTACTCTTCCAGCTTCTTATTTTGCACAACTGGACTCCAGAATATTTTGAGAAAGCATTTAGGACGCCTTATTGCTTATCACATATGTTATATGCTTATTGTTTCTTGTTTGAATGATTGAGACATAGAAGTTCTTGACCCTAGGAGACTTGATTGTAGCATGCACCCCCCCTGTCATATACAGCTGTGATCATCGTACGACGTATAGCACCTTGTACGGGGTAGCTGGACATGTTTGTCTCCGTATTCCGGTACTGGGGCGTGACACACTTGTTGGGAACGTGGTGTAATCCGAGTTGGAGTTGGCCCATGAGATGTGATAATATTGGACTTGACTCATTTGTCTTAAAAGAGAATTTTCATGTAAGGTCTGAACCAAATTTAGTTTTCTATATCTCATGATCTCACTTCCTATCTGTGGGACTAAATAATAAATTATCATCTCTATTGTCACAACCTTTATGAACGCTCTGCCAAAAACGAAAGATACAATCAGACAGTGTCACCCCTGTTTAGTAGAAAAAATAGTCAAATTTTTTTAGCACTTTCGTGATGCTCAACAAATACACTAGAAAATCGAATGTTTAACAAATACATTATACCGAACTCTAGTGGCTCTTGTGGTCAGTGAGAAGAGGTATAACCTTCTTCGCTAGACGTGGTTAGACGGACGGTCTCGGGATCAAACCGCAAGGGAGGAGTAGGACAGTGGACCAAAATGACATGTAATACAGCGTGCACAAAGTCTAGCGCATATCGTTGTGCATCTAAAAAAACAAAAAAAAAATACACTATACCCAGGAAACCCTTTGAAATAATATGTTATACATCCAATTTTTATTTTATAATTTCATAGTAACCGTGTTTGAAAAAGCACTTCTCTTGTTAAATTAAAAATATATATATTCTAAATACTTCTCTCAAGCACCCGGGTTGTACTTGTTTTGATTGAAAAAGGAAGGAAAATGATAATGTTGAAACCAAAGTTTCCAAACAATCAAACTATAACAAATTAAACTTAGAATTTACCATAACTACAAAGGGGATGTAGCTCAGATGGTAGAGCGCTCGCTTAGCATGCGAGAGGTACGGGGATCGATACCCCGCATCTCCAGATTTTTTATATACGGGCTTGGGCTTTGTGCTTGGGTTGGATTATTCAAATAGTTTGGACCGGGCTAGGCTAATAATTAAACCCACTACAAATGGTGACCTTTTGTATCCAGGCTTGTGCTTGGGCTTGGGCTTGGGCTTGGATTATTCAAGTAGTTTGGACCGGGCTTGGCTAATAAATAAACCCACTACAAATGGTGACCTAAAAGCCTCTTTTGTTACAAAATTGTGGTGGTCAACTTCCAATGTTTTTTTTAATGCAAACGCCAAAAGTATAAAAAAAAGTTGTAAGGCTCTTTTGGCACAGAACCTATATGAGGATTGTTATAGGGAACATAAAACTCTCTCTAAATATCCAAACTATCTCCTAAACGACGGCACGAGCTTAAATTTTTTTATTATAAAACTTGTAGCTCCCTCGAATTTTTTTTTTGACATTATTTTCATTTATTTTCTCTGTCATTGCTAGATGACACAACTAAGATCGGTAGCTAAAATTGTGAGCGAATAAAAGAGAGAACAAAAACCTAAAAATGAGATCCCACTTCTACACGATGAATCACTTTTATTTTATTTTCTAGTTCTTCGCTTTCTTAGTCAGGTCAGGTGCTAAGATTTATCAATGATGAATAGGTCTAGTGCGAAAAATAAATGGAAGCCTATTCTTATATGAAAAATTTTAATTATCCAAAATTAACTTCAACTAAGAAAAAATATTAAACTACAATATCTTTAATTGCATTAATATTCGACTAAAAGAGATAAAAGTAAAACTAAATAAACAAGCAACTTTTGCCATCTTGACAGTAACAAGTATCTCAACTTTTTTGTTTATATTCTTCAACATACTCTCGGCAATAATCAAAGTGTAGGAAAGTCTTATCATTAAATAATTATTAATTGAAAAAAATATAACAACATAGGGGATGTAGCTCAGATGGTAGAGCGCTCGCTTAGCATGCGAGAGGTACGGGGATCGATACCCCGCATCTCCAATTTTTTATTTTTTTATTTTATTTTATTTCGGGCTCTTGCTTTGGTTATTCAATGTTTTTTTATCCGGGCTCTGGCTTGGGTTATTCAAGTACATTGGACCGGGCTAGGCTAACAATTAACCCACATTACAAATAGGGGCCTAAAAGCCTCTTTCATCACAAATTTGTGGTGGTTAACTTTCCATTTTTTTTTCTCGCTTTTTCCCTCCGAATTTTTTTTTTTTTTTTTTTTTTTTTTTTTTTTTTTTTTTGCAAATGCCAAAAGTATAAAATTGTAAGGCTCTTTTCGCACCAAACCAAGTTAGACTTAGAATCAGAGAGAACCGACATATAACTCAGGAAGATTGTAACGGAGAACATAAACTCTCTAAATATCCAAATAATATCCTAAATGTGGTCATGAGCTAGAAAAAATCATAAATATCCAAATAATCTCCTAAATGTAGGCATGAGCTTGAAAAAATCATTATAAACTCGAAGTTCCCCCCAATTTTTTTTGACAATGTTTCCATTTATTCTCTCTGTGCTAGAAGAGACAACTAAGATTGTGTTTGTTCGCTAAAAATGCGATGAAAAAAAAAAACTTAAAATGATATTCTATTTCTACGTGATGAAGCACTTATTATTTAATTTTTTGGTTATTTATACTGATCATTTCTATGTTTTATGTTTATTAGACGGGATACCTATACTATAAGATAAAAATAAAAAATTATAATACTAATTACTCCTATTTTTTATTTTTTCTAAACAGAGGGATGGTCAGTGTAATTAGTTTAAATGTAGAAGTACCTCTTGCTATAAACCCAAAACTTAGAAATAGTTAGTGTAAATAATTCTTATTTTTCTTATTCTTCGCTTTCACAACCCGGCACATAAGATCTCCTTGAGTAAAAAAGTAGAGTCGTGTTGACCATGAGCAAGATTTGGCATCTTCAGTTGCTAATCAACATCTTCGGTGCGTACAATTATTGTTGTTGTTGCCTCTTTCGAGACCATTAATCTTCAGACACTTTGTCATAAAAGAGTAGTTAGTACGATCACTTGATGAATTAACTTTACTCAATTTGTTTCCTACTACGTATGTTTGCACTTCTTATAATTTATTTGTTTCAACAATGGTTAGCAATTATCACGTCCCGATTTTGTAGAATCGATAGTCGTCCCCTGGACGTGACGTCGTGCGTGTCTAGGTTGCGCATCGCACAAGGCCAAGGTATTTTATATAACGAGTAAATATTCAGAGTACGCAAATAATTGAAGAAAATATTGAAACATGGAAAAATTCTCTTTATTGATAATGAACATCTTTATACAAACTTTTGAACGAGTCGGTTAATTATCGTATGGGCTTACAAAAGTGGACGCAAAATGAGATAACCGTCATGTACATTACATCATTTTACTAAAACTTCAAAGCTATAGACACCTTCGGACGAAGCTATCGCCGTTCCACAGAGCTGCATAAGTTATGTGCACGAGCTCCTAGAACTTCAAAACGCTTCTTCGAAGGCACGATCAGGACGTGCCGGTAGGTGGACTGGATTGGAAAGTCGCTCTAGCTTCTTGCGGGATCTCCTTGGTGCGGGGAACCCGTTGCAAAGAGGGTCAGTACATCGAAACACTGGTGAAGGTGAGCTAACCAAACTATACCAATCAACACGTTGTTTATATGAAGCATGCAAGTTATTATGTGATCTTTTTATCTTGCCTTAGTCCATTTTACAAGCAAGCATTAGATATGAAAGTTTACTGAAATAAACATGCCACCGTTCAGTGACTTTTACCTGCTCGTCTGAACCACCTGCACAATACTTACCATGACCTTCCCTGCCACAAAGACATAGTTAGCTTGTACAGTTTAAGTATACGAAGGGATCACTGGCGTGATGCCATAATGGATGAGTTATAGTCTTGGACGAGAATGGTATGCAATGAAGATTCGTGAGGAGCTACAAACTATTCCGTCCAGCACATGAGACTATCGTGAAGTTTCGTCTGGATCGGATCGGTGCCAGTGCCCCAGCGACCGTCCGCAAAAACTTAGACCTTCTGTACAAGTTGTCTGTGATCAAACGGCGTCTATAATAAGTTATCAATTGATGCATTTTAAGGCAATACGAGCACGAGACAAGTGACATGGCATGATCTGTTTTGCATAGTCTCCCTGATCAGTTTATTGCATAGCAATGTGTGTATGCATAGCACAATTATAGAAGAAGTATACATTCTAACTTGAATTAAAATACTATGAAAGAACATTTTAAGTGAACTAGCATGCAACAAGGTAACCGTTTTTAAGTTGGTTGACAAGCACAAGTAATCCAAGTCTATTCCTTTTTATCTTGACATCTTTTAGTTATTATAGTATCGTTTGATCGGAACAATCAAGAAGGCAAAATTTTAGATATGGAGACTTGGAAGAAGGGTCAACTAAATCGAAGTATAGCCACTCACAAGTTGGTTGGAGAGAGGAAAGAAAAGAGGTGCTTCAAGACTCCGCTCGCACGATGTCTACTGCATGATCACCTGCATTGCCACGAACAAATGATCAATACCTCTTCTACTATTTCCAAGCTCGGAATGAAATACAGTTCAACGAACGAAAGCAATAAAATCTATCGAAACCGTTCAAGAAAACGCAAATAAAAAACTAACTCAAAAGCACGAAAGCAACAAGGTGACAGCGAAAACTAGGCAAAAAAACTTGCAGCGGAGAGGTCTCTCTTGACTCTGTCGCTAAGTCCATCCTTGGGGCATGGTGCACTGAATATGAAAATCGATTCCGAAGAAGCAATTCCATAATGAGAAAAAGATCTTGATTCAATCTATCCCGATCGAACGATACCGAAAGTATTTCTTAGCCGCGCTCCCCGAAATGGGGAACGGGGCACCATAGCAATCACCCGAATAAAACTCGTATTATATGCGAAAAATTTCGTATCTTTCATAAATGTGTAATACTTACGTACATTTGAAAGTTTGGAATTAGTATGCGAATTTTAAACATGTGAAAATTTAAACGTGTTTCGTATGAATTATTGACAAATTTAGCAAAAAATGTGGTGACAATCTGTTTAATTAACCAAATTTGACCACCTCTTTAAGTATGTGAAGTTTATAACCTTAATATTTTCGTTTGACGAATGCTTTACCGAATTTTTTAACATATTTTATTTGCACTGTGTCGACTTATACTCGTACTTTTGCCATCGCGAATTTTTATTTTCGTTTGCCGAATTGCTAACATTCAACCTTGCTACACAAATTAGATACCCTGTTAAAAATTGTGCATTTTTTTATTTTTCTATCTTATCAACTAAATATGTCCAATAATTAATTAGACTTCGAAGAAGTTTAGTAGATCGAGCCCATACCAACCAACCAGGACTTGTATAGGCTAGGCTGGGCTTGACCCCCCAAGTTTACCGAGTCGGATTGGGCCAGACTTCCTTCGCAAAAGCCACGACATAGGTTAGTGCGGATCGGACCTAGTCTGGATTTGGGTCGGGCCAGGGTCGACCTACGGGCTTGTAATGTTGATTTTTTTGGAAATTTGGAACATGGCCAGACTTTTTCAATTGGACCACAGTATTTAGATCCAATTAATACGATTAATATGACTATTCTATAACTTGTTAATTATATTTACATACAATAAATAACAAATAAATATGCAGAATTAGTACTCAATAAAAAATATTAATTTCAAAACATAACAAAATTTTCAATCTTGAATACACTATAATCACCGAGTATGAAAACATGATTATAAAACTGATCATACTTGATAATTACAACCTTCTAGTAGCAATAGTTAAATAAATAAAAAGTGATACATATAGGTCCAAAGAGATGGATGATCAGCACACAACAGACTTTAACTAATCAATCTCATAATTATTCATCATCATCAATGAAGAACTTCCCGGATCCGGGGTTCAATGCCGCGAAGAAGAAGAAGATGACATTGAAGATGACGAGGGGCTCTAGCTCGCTGATCGGCACGCCGGTCTCGATGTTCAGCTGCGCCAGCGCTCCCTTCCCCGTTATGATCTCGCCGATTATCGAGAACGCGACCCCGAGCTGAGCCAATCTCCCCACGAACAGCTCGTTCGACTTTGTGAAGCCGAAGATTGGACCTTATAAAAGAAAATACAGAACTAATATTATATATTAAACCTTTGACTGACAGAGAATAGACAGACGTGGTGGTTATAGTTGTATATAAATATAATGTACCTCCTTCCTTGAGGCCCAAAGCAGATCTCAAGCCTTTTCCGGGAGGAATGACAGCCTTATCAATGCCGGTGACGTTCTCGTCGACGAACTTTCCTCGGTCGCCGAGTGCTCCGATGGCTCCAAGGAGAGTGAAGAGGATGAAGAAGAGGAGGAGCGGCTCGGCCTCGTAGATCGGTATGCCGGTTTCTAGATTAAGTTGGGCTAGGATCCCTTTGCCTGTGATTCCTTCCCCCAACAGAGATGCCTGAACCAGTACATGCATGTTTTAGTGGTTAAAATTATATATAGAGAGAGAGAGAGTTAATCCTGTTTAGGAGGTTGAAGAGTTTGTTATTTGGGTTTCAATAAATTCTAGTGTTTAGTATTTTTGTTATTTAATCTATGCTTTTGATTTGTTATCACTTAGTTAGAATATGGTTAGAGGGTGCTACTTTTATGCATTCTGTTAGAGTTGTAAATGGCTATTTAAAGGTCAAGTTGAGGTTGAACAGATACACAAATTATTCTGATCAAGAATCAAATACTCCTCTTTTCTTTCAATTGGTACCAGAGCTATGGCAACCAACGACGAGCAAAGCCCCACGACGCCGACATCTATGAAGGAGACCTCATTCACCTTCAAGTACCCCATGCTGACAAGGACCAACTACGCGGATTGGGCTCTCTTAATGAGAGTCAACATGCAGGCGCAAGGCCTGTGGGAGGCGATCGAACCCGGAAAAGCCGACTACCGCGACGACAGGATGGCCCTGTCCGTCATACTCCGTGTCGTACCGCCAGAGATGCTGCGGACACTGGCAGTGAAAGACACTGCCATGGAAGCATGGGACGCTGTGAAGATGATGCGGATGGGGGTCGAGCGCGTGCGCGAGGCCAAGGCGTAGAAATTGTGCGCCGACTTCGAATCAATGAAGTTCAAGGACGGCGAGTCCGTCGAGGACTTCGCGATGCGGCTCACGGGACTCGTCAGTGACCTGCAACTACTCGGCGACGAAATGGACGACGAGAAGGTAGTTAAAAAATTCCTTCGAGTCGTTCCATCCGAGTACACGCAAGTCGCCATCGCCATTGAGACTTTAGTGGATCTCAAGACGCTATCAATTGAAGAGCTTACCGGTCGTCTTCTAGCCGTCGAGGAGCGGTACGATCTTGGCAACAACTTCGGCGACACAAGTAGCTGCCTTCTCCTCTCCGAAGAGGAGTGGCTCGCTCGCACGAAGCAGAGGAAGGAAGGCAAGGCCTACTCCGACGGTAGCAAAAGTTGTGGTCACGGGTGCGACAAGCCAAGAGGTCGTGGCCGCGGCGACACGAACAACGGCAACGACAACGCGTCCGGTGGCATGCGCGACAAGAAGGGTAAGTGCCACAATTGTGGCATCTACGGCCACTAGGCGAAGGACTGCCGCAAGCTGAAGCGCGATGAGTGCGCCAATCTGACACAAGTCGACGACGATGAGTCCGCACTGCTGATGGCGCAGGAATACACGCCCGCCGAAACCACCGTGGGCACGACCGACAACGTCGTACTCGATGAGGTGCACGCTCAGGTGCATCTGGGCCGTGAGGACGACCACCACGGCGAAGCATGGTACCTCGACACTGGCCCCAGCAACCACATTACGGGCTGCAAGGAGGTCTTTGCAGAGCTGGACACTGGAGTCACAGGCTCCATCAAGTTTGGGGACGGATCCGTCGTCGACATCGGAGGGCGTGGCACGGTGATGTTTACGTGCCAGAACGGCGAGCACCGCACCCTCACCGGCGTCTACTTCATCCCGAAGCTACGAAGCAATATCATCAGCCTTGGACATCTCGATTAGAACGGCTGCCAAGTCTTGATCGAAGGCAGCGTGCTCTCGATTCGAGATCGTTAGCAATGCCTCCTCGCCAAGGTAAAATGTGCCTGAAACCGACTGTACATTCTATCTCTTGATATTGTACAACCAGTGTGTTTAGCAGCACGACTTAATAACGATGCATGGCGGTGGCATGCACGGTTTGGCCACCTCAACTTCAAAGCACTCAGAAAGTTAGCTCGCCGCAATATGGTGCACGGGCTACCACAGATCGAACACGTCAATCAAATCTGTAATAGTTGCCTTGCCGGAAAGTAGCGTCGCACGCCATTTCTGCAGGAGACCAAGTACCGTGCTGACAACCTGCTAGATCTCGTTCATGGTGATATCTGTGGGCCGATCACACCGGTGACACCCGGTGGTAACCCTACTTCTTGCTCCTCGTCGACAATTTTAGCCGCTATATGTGGTTGACACTACTGGATTCGAAGGATAAAGCGCCGACAACCATCAAACACTTTCAAGCCCACGTCGAGGTGGAGACAGGGCGCAAACTGCGCACGCTCCGTACTGATCATAGGGGCGAGTTCACATCCGTAGCATTTGGCGAGTATTGCGCGGGCCTCGACATCAAACGACAACTCACAACGTCGTACTCACCACAGCAGAACGGCGTCGTCGAGCGCCGGAACCAGACGGTCGTCGCGATGGCGCGCAGCCTTCTGAAGGCAAAGGATATGCTCGGGAAGTTATGGGGCGAGGCGGTCACGACGGCTGTCTACATCCTCAATCGCTCGCTGACACGGAGCGTCGACGGTAAGACGTCGTAGGAGGCATGGCACGGACACAAGCCAAGCGTGCAGTTCCTCCGCACCTTCGGTTGTGTCGCACACGTCAAGGTGGTCAAACCGAACTTACAGAAGCTAGAAGATCGCAGCAAGCACATGGTCTTCATCGGCTACGAGCTCGGCACCAAGGCGTACCGGGTATACGACCCCGCCGACAAGAGCGTTCACGTCACACGCGACGTTGTCTTCGACGAGAAAGCCAAGTGGGACTGGGGCGTGCAAGACAACGTAGGTAAGATATTTACTGTTGAGTATACTATGATCCACATACCATATGTTGAACACGCAGGCACGTTCACGAGGGTGGCAATCCATCAACACCAGTGGCACCCAGTCCAGGGCCGTTGACGCCGGCATCTAGGGCAAAAATATCCGACTCGGTGGTACAACGTGGAGTGAAATTTGTCTCGTCACCCACAAATGCCTCGGCCATGCTCGGCGCCGATGACGACGGGCCGTGCAGGTACATGACCTTGGCGAGCTTGCTTGACACGACTACCATCCGCGAGCTCGATGTCGACGAACTGCTCCTCACGGCTGACGAGGAACCTGCCACTTTCTTTGAAGCCGAGAAACACCGATGTTGGCGCTAAGCGATGCTCGAGGAGATGAGCTCCATTGAGGAGAACCGTACACGGCACCTCGTAGACCTCCCACCCGGACATCGTCCGATCGGTTTGAGGTAAGTCTACAAGCTCAAGAAGGACGAGCACGGCGCTGTCCTCAAGCACAAGG